>CM030863.1:12395245-12477745 GCA_018105865.1 Metaphire vulgaris
GCCAAAGGAAGAAAAACCTCTGCGGGGTCCAACGTCCAGTTAAGAAGGTTTTTTTTATCACAAATCACGTGACTGTAAAATCACCAGGGGACAGTTTATATTTTATTCAGGAGAGACATTTGGTGGGTGGGGGAAGGTTTCCACAGCGTAAACTCTTGACCTCCACTTCCAACTGCACAATTCTTTGGTCCTTCTTCTCCAGCTGATCCTTCAGGCTCCGAATAACTTCGACCTGCTCAAGGTACGCTCTCCGTAGCTGCAAAAAAATTTATTTGAACACATTGATAATAAACACATTGATAATAATTAATAGACAGCCTTTTATAGCACCATATAAAGTATCATGAATAGGTTTTTAAAATCACTCTGAAACCAACTCTGATGAAAGAAATTCTTAAACTGGTTCTGTCTTGCAGAATTCATTAAATCATAGACCATTCTGGGGATATTCTGTAATAAAAATACTCAAAAAACTGACTGCTTCGAGTGGTAAAACTTTCAAATCAAGGCATTACATTTAAATCACTCATTATATCATTGAAGTGGAGACCCGAGAAATTCAGTTACTAAACAGAATGTTGGAACTCTCAAATGCTTGGAAAAAGTGGACAAAATTCGAGGGAGTAGAAAGAGGCTTGAAAATGATTGGCTTAAGGCAGCCAACCTTATTTACCAGAATTGTCCCTCAACTGTCATAACAGTCACCTTAAAATGACAGGAAATAAGTTTGACTATATTATTAAGATATTCATCTGATAAACTGACAACAGGTGAAGAAACTAGACAGAACAAACCATACAAAAAAATCAGTACTTTAAATTAATGACAATGAAAAAATTGATAGGACAGACGTCGTTTTCGGATCGGAATTTTATTTATTCATCGGATAAACTGACAACAGGTGAAGCTGACGAACAAACCATACAAAAAAATCGGGGATATCCTGCGTAAAAACCTTCTTGTCGATTTTGATTGGCTCGTTCGCATTCAATAGATATCCCTGCGTTCTCTGCTGCGCATTCCGCAGACGCGCAGCGTTCTCTGCAACGACTCGCTCATTCGCTTTGTTTCTACTCTCTCTGGAAAAAACACAAAATATTTATATTATATAATGAGGGTCCATCCATATAGTGTGGCGAAATTATTAAAATAAATGGACACCTCAGTTAATGTTTAAATTTAGAAGTAGTTGACAGGCCTGAGGAGAGGGGGGGGGGGGTGCAGCCGGTACATTGTACCGGGGCCCATGGAGTTTTTAGGGGCCCAGATCCGGTGACGATAAGGTTTGTTTTGCTTGTCAGGGTGTTTTTTGAGAATTGACAATGTTTTTTTGCTTGTCAGGTTTTTCGAAGTCTTGATAAATTTTCCTTAAGGACCCGCAAATTTTTTTTTTCCGGGGCCCGGAATTTCTCTCGGCGGCCCTGGTAGTTGAACTTAAAAAGCCCATAGTTCCCATTGCTAAAAGCCTTCAAAAGTAATCAAACTCTCTCTCTCTCTCACTCACTGATACTGCGTGAATTGTTCCTCTGCTCCACTCAGCCTGTAGATGTTACGAACTGAGGCTGGGACCTTGCTGTTCAGCTGAACGGGTTGCGGGGGACCAGTCGACATTGCGCTGGTTCCATGCCTGTTCAGAGCGTTCACTCTGGCGACACCGTTCACCGATCGGAACGTTACAGCCTGAGGAGCAGTGCTCACCCGGCTATCCTGATAGAAAACAAGAGTTAGCAGCAAGCAGGTACTAACTAATAAATAAACATTAAGCAATCACTTCGCTAGGTGGCGCTTCTTCAGCGCCCGCAGGTTATGTTGCCTGCCGCAAGTTGTCTCGTCTTTTTTAATTAATTAATTAACTGTTATTCCATTTTCTTATAAGCCACACTCAACCATCTATATTGCAGAAACCTGTAACAATTGCTTCTTGGCTTAGGTGGTTCAAAAATGAGAGCATCATATGTCTGTCGTGGCATCAAGAATTTCTTGATCAATCTGTCAAGTTGTAACTATCATTCACTTACTTACTGACTGACTTACTTACTGACTTACTGACTGACTGACTTACTTACACATTGACTTGAAACAGAAGGCAATCAATTAATGACAGCCATTTACTCAATTGTCACCAGTTCAAGAACTAACCATAACCAACACTTCTCAATTTAGCATAAGTAAGAAAGTAAGATCACGTGAGTTATATACCGCCTCCTCCAAAAACAGTAGCTTCTTATAGTTAGTCACTTACTGACAGAGACTGAATTTGAAATGGCCAAGGCCAAAAGACATGGGTCAGTCAAGTGCGGGGTCATATTATCCAAAGGGTCATCGTGGTTGGGATGCGATAACCAATTTCTCATCGGCTTAAAGTCAAAGTACAAGGGAGAGGAATTTGTATTTCTAAGAGCTAATCTGTTTAAGAAGTAGAGATGATGGATATACTTTCAAAGGGATGAGAACAGGATCACAGTTCATCCCGGATATCCATTCGTCAGCACTCATGGAAGGGCTGAGGCTGGCAGTTGGCGGATAGATATCATCTTGGAATATCTCGGACTAAAAATAAAACATAGATAGATATATCATAGAATAAAACAAATGATTAAAGAAAGATCAAATTAAGTCACCAGAAACTTCAGAACTGCACTCTAGTGAGCATTAAGAGAAAAATCACAAATTCAAAACAATATCACAAAATCCCATTTTGTCATTTTCGAATTAATAATATAATTAATTATACCTATATCAGCAAGATGCATATCTCCAATATTGAGGACTCTTTTCTTAGTATTTTTTAGACTTTTTATTGTTTTACTTTTCTTAGTATTTTTTCTTAGTATTTTAATAGGGTTTGTAGTATTAGCAACTGATGCCAAGAGAAGTGGAACATAGCATTATAAAAAGTGCTTAATAGTAACTTTTAAGGTTCTTACTTTTCTTGGTACTATCATGGACAGCGGTTCGCAGACATCTTTCTGCGTGTGCAGCTTGTAGAATCGGACAATCTCACATTTCTGAACATCCAATCCCCGTTTTGGCATTACGCCTGAAAAGGAAAGAGATGAAATGAAAATCAAAAACAGTAAACCAATTGTCATCCTGACTTTTCCTTCCTCATACCGAGCCAACTGCTGGCTTTTACGTCATCGCAGAAGTCTAAAACTTCCCCCTTTTCCAAATTGGCTGCATGAAAACTGATTCAAAGGTTATCTCGGAAAACTAGGCTATTGAATGTGGAGAGTCACTGCAGTGGTTTTCACACAGGCTTACTTTAATAGCCCCCAAACCACTTTAATCACATTATTATTATTATTATTATTATTATTATTATTATTATTATTATTATTATGCGGAGCATAGCTCATAATCCACAGAAGGATCATCGGCAAATATTGTCTCTTACCAAAACCACGCTGCGGTGATCCCGACTGATATTGGCTGAGGAAATAAATGTACGGCGCTTCAGCCACAATCTCATAATAGCGAATATTTCCATCTCCCTACAATTAAAAGGAAAAAAATCCTTTACAGAGAACTGAAACCATCCTGAACTACACATTTATGAACATGAACAGCATAACAGAGACAGAATCGATGAACATTGAAAAACCAAAAATCAAAATACAAACACTTCCTGAATGAAGCAATATCTCAACGTTATGGGTCTTTCCAACTCGACCTGGCTCCAATTCAGAAAGGATTTGTGCTTGCTGGCGGCAGCTGCCTTAGACAATGTGATAGTGGCGCTATAGAAGTTGAATGATTGACTGATTGGAGGAAATAATTTAAAGAGAGGGCGGACTTAACCGCAACTTCAACAAAAGATGCCAAGTGCAAAATAAACATTTAATTTTAACCTATCCCACCACATCCATAACTAGAATATTTCCTCAGAAATCAACAGAGAAACATCGATTTATCTTAAGCCAATATTTCAAAGATCTGATCTTCATCATATGTCAGACCAACTTACTTTTCCAGCAAGGAACACAACTTTCGTGTCATAGTCGTAAAATGGTATGAGTATGCCACTAGATGAGTCTATATTTTCAATTTTCAGAGGCTTTGATAGGTTACTCTGAAAATTAAAAGAAATTCAATAAAAATATATAACACAAATATTGCTGGAAGACACATAATAGCAGTGGCGGCTCCACATGGGGGCCCGGGGAGGCCCGTGCCCCCTATTGAATGCTTGGCCCTCAGTGCCCCCCTTTTGGGACCCTAAACTTACTACTACATGCCTATCAACAAACGGTTGGCCCCCATGCTTAGAAGTTGCCACCCCAACGGCCCCTCACTTGCCAAATCCTGGAGCCGCCACTGCATAATAGCGAATTAAAAACACAGCAGAATTTCATTATGATCCTGTAAGTTATTACAATTATTACAGATATTACTGATTACAGTTATGATTCACATCCATAATGAAACTATGTTCAATTCCGTTGTCCAAAGAAAAGGTATAGGGGCAGTACAAGTCTAAAGCAATACACAAAAAAGTATAAAGTAAGCAAAAGTACTGGTCTAGAAACAAGTATTTAAGTATAAATGCACATCAAGAGTTCAACTGTAACGTTTATTGAATTTCGTTGACATACTTCTGAGAATTAGAGTCAACAGAGGCTGTTACCTTTAACAACAAACGCTTGACAGATTGTCATGATTAATCGTTTATAAGTGACATACTACAGATGACGTTGATCGTACTTTTCAGCATATAGAGTCAATAACACTCGAACATTGACCAACAGCCCAGCAACACTAGTAGGCTAGGCAGTAGCGCATATCTAGGGTAAGGCAGGTAGGGTAGATGCCTGGGAGCCACATGAGCAGGGCGCCAAAATGCCCCATGACCTTGCTCTACTGAGGGTCGAACAATAAGAAACTGGGAAAACTGACCTTGAGCAGACATCATGCAAAATTTCAGTTAATCAAAGAGTTTTTAAACCTGCTAATTTAGTTTTCTAACCCCTCTCCGTGGGCTAAAAAAACTAGGCATACCCGTGAAACCGAGGAAAAAATTCAATGCTGACAACACGTTGACAGAAATGAATGGCTTACGCCTGTAAATGAGAAGGAAAACCAAATGATACCCACGATATCCCAGATGGCAAACTGGCGTTCACTCATTTTTGAAAAACCGGTCGTAAACAGACGATGTTTGTCGAGGAACACGACCCGCGATGACTTTGCTCCGGTGTGGCCTTGACCTTGCTGGAAACACCGGCGGAAAACAATTACCCAAAACTCACAATCACTAAACGACGATGACCCAAACACTGTGAATCAATACAAAATTGACTGACATCATCTTTTCCCAACTCCCTATTATATGCTTATAATTATGAGTAAGATAGGTAAATTCATTTGATCATCAGGAAAAGCTTTCAGTTTTTACGATTGCTTACATTATTCTCACAGCAATTTTACTCGCATAGGAAAGCGAAAAGAACTTTGAAGAGCGGATTAACTTAAGGCACCGATTCTCGTTGCTGCGTTGACCTATGACCTACCGTCAGAACAGTTCCTCTGCGAGGGTCAATGACCCGGATGCATTTGTCCTTGCACGTCGTGGCGAACAGACTTCCGTCACGATTCCACGAAATCGAGAATATCACGTCCGGATGTACGTCTACGACTCGAATGCATTCGGCCATCTCGACATTCCACAGCAAACACTGAAGACAAGATTCAGAGAAATATTCCTGTATTTCTAATACAGAAATATTATAAATTAATAATACATTATACATTATACATTAATAATACAGAAACTTATAAATACATGACGGATATTAGGTCATTCAAAAAATTTTAAAAGTGCTATCACAGTGAGTAATAGCAATAATTCATTTTATAATTAAAAATTACATACATATATATGTACAGTATATGCACATATGTACCGTACAGATGCCAAACTGTGCATATACAAAAGCATTATTCATTCTGACGCAATCAAACAGTCAAAGGCTCAGATGATACGGAAAAGCTTGGTTTTAAGCATCATGAATCCGGACATAAACATGTACAGCATTTTAACCCCTTAACTGGGTGCCCCGAGTAATGCTCGTCCATTTTACATTGAGTTACAAATAGTTGCCCAGTTAAGGGTTAACACAAGGATTGAATTTTGGGAATAGTTCTAGACAGGACAGAATTGACGTCAAGATCTTCAATTCATCCGAGAACTGCTGCTGTGTTAGCTGGCTAAAAATTTTGGGCCTCGCTAGAATTTATGGGGGCTGGGAGAGATAAAGTTTGCCAAGAACAAATTATTCAATTAATTAATTAATTTTACAACAAGCACATCTTAAACTGCAATAGACACATATGCATTCACACAGTGACACTGATAAACAAACACGCACACCCACACCCACTCACACACACATACATATATAGAAACACAAACACACAGAAAACACACCTAATTTCTATAAAAAAAAGTGCATGGCAAGAAAAGCAACGGTCACAAAACTAAGTTAACCAACCTTGAAATCTGCTCCCGAGCTGAGCAAAATGTTAGCGGCTGTTGGGTGCCACTCAATGTAGCTGACCCTTTTCGAGTGACCCTGGAGATCGACCAGCCATTCGGTGAGGCTGACCGTGAGTCCTCCGTCGGGAATCTCCCAGATTTTTATCTGCATCGGCAGAGAAAAAAACCAGCACACTTTGGATCAAACTAATATTCGGACAAAGAATTCCAAATCAGGGCTAAAAATGCATGTAAATATCAGTGGAATAGATAAAAACCATCATAGTTGCAGTAGAAAGTGATATAGAGTAGATAGTGGGAGAGAGAGGACATCAGCACTCTTTAGATACTTTTTGAATAATGTTGCTGCAGTTATGGCAGACATATATTTCTATTGTCTTCCAATAGAAATATATGTCTGGTATGTGGGCGTTTGTACTACAGATTATTAATTTTCTTCATCTGTCTCTCCACTTGGTATCTCTGCTAGTACGGTATTGAATTCCATCTGTACACTCAGTGACTTATGTTTCTGTTAGTTTTCTATTAATATTGGAATCTTTGGTTGTTTGATTTTGATACGATACTTTTAAACTGACTCTAATCGATGGATCAATGGATCAATCAATCAATCCATCAATCAATCAATCAAAATATCACGTAAAAGAAATCAAATTCTTCTAAGGCAACGTTTTTGGAAAACAGAGAAAAGCTAAAAGTGAGCGGCAAATGCAACAAAACTCGTACGGTTGTGTCGTCAGAACATGAAGCTATGACGTCATCATTAAATGGATTCCATTTGATATCCGTCACGGGACCTCTATGACCGCAGACCTTTGGCACACTGCTTGAAACTCTTCCGGTCTGCGGAAAAACAACAAATGACGTCATTCAAAACATAGCGATCTGAAATCCGTCGAAATGCCGAAAACATTCATCATGGCTTCCACTGAATGTATAAACAAATAAGGTAAGGTAAAGGTAGGTCCCAGACTCAAGTCCGAGTGTTGGGTTCCAGCGCTTATCTCCGGCCTGGGCAATCAGTGACTTAGGTGGTATAAGCCATTAATCTGGGATAGGTTGCCATTAATTTCCCCAGACCCACGTTTTACCTTCGCAGCTTAACGCTGCTCCTCAGTTTACCACCACCTTCTAGCGAGTAAGGCTGAGTCAACCTTAGGGCTCCTGCAGGTATCGAATCTGCGACCTTCTGCTCCACCATTCAATGTTGTTAACACTCTGCTAACTTACCGCCACATAAACAAATAACCAGGTCTTGATTAAAGACCATGTAATATAATGTAATGTAATATAGGACTTATATAGCACCTCTTCCAGTGAGGTGTGTTTGCAGGGAAAAATTCCTGATCACTGCGCTTAGCGACTTGTCCACACTTCAAATAGCAAAGGGGAAAGGGACTGGGAAAGTGACAGCCTACTCCCCCCTCCCCCCAAAGAAGTTACACAGTTACACCGTACAAGGAGAACTATTACAATTTACGGTACCTGCTTTAGAGGAAGAACCGTGAAGACTCCGCCGCCCGCACATTCGGTTACGACGGCCAAAAACTTCGGATTAACGGCGCAGAAGTTGCTGTCATGCGCGTTCTTCGTAATCTTGATCGCTTCGTAGCACTGTTCCTTCCGTCCCGGACACCCGTAGACGTGGCGGAACTTGGAACTCCGCACCAGAAACATCTGAAGACATTACACGAACTCAAGACAACACTCTCGACGACAAGTTAGTTTAAGTCGGAACACCGAATCTATGCTAAAATAAAGGCAGTTACCGACCGCAGGAGGTTCACGCGAGTTTGAGAACTCACGGAGGCCACAAAGCAAATTTGCAATTCACGACATAATTTATAGTTCACTGAATAATTTGCAGTTCATTTCATTAGAGTTGCAACTCAATGGCAACAAAAAAGTGAGAGTGCCAGTTATAGACTGCTATTTTCTGAAATAACAAAATAACTGAAAAAGGGATCGTTTCAAAAATTACTGTACAGCAAAGACATAACTGAACGAATAGTAAACTGTAATAGTGATTGAAACGGTATGCCATATTTTGATTATTAATAGCATTCATTTTAAGGAAAACCTTAAACAAGACAAGGAAAAAGAGGCTGGTCACAACATTATCAATATGTCTCCAGACAGTGTGTAATTCTCAAGGGCCACTGCACTGCAGTCTTCACAAAGCCAATATAATGGCTTTAAACAGGCCAAAAAGCATTGGTAAATAAACTTACTGTGAGAAAATGTCATTGAATAGGGTAAGATGTGAGACAAAGCGGTTAGCAGTTAATAGACAGCTCTCTTGAAAAGACTGAAGGAAATGAGTCAACCTTTACTGTGGTGTGATAACGGTGGCTGCTGATTAACAACCTCCCTCCCTCCCTCCCTCCCTCCCTCCCTCCTTCACTGCACCCTTGTTCTCAACACACTACAAGGATCATCAACCAAATAACCCGGGCATATATCAACACCTGTTTCAAATAAAAAGGACTTATGCGTTTTCTCTTCTCTGTCTGTCTGTCTGTCTGTCTGTCTGTCTCTCTCTCTCTCTCTCTCTCTCTCTCTCTCTCTCTCACACACACACACACACGCAGGAGTGGTTCAATTAACAGTGGCAACACACAGTAAGCCTCAAAAACTGATGTCAGAGTGTAGACAGCATTAAATTGACTGACACTTGATATGCCAATAAAACACCCAAACATAGCAGAAGAACAAATCGACTAAATACCACAGGAGACATTCCCAGACATTTTCAGATATCACCTTTTCATTGAGTCAATGCTTTAAATTCCCAGTAGAACATGATTCTCCCTTCTCCCAATGAGAATAAATATGCATAATTTTTTTAGGTGGGGGGTGGGACTCAGCTTCCTTGTCAATGACGTAATGGTTAAGCTTCTGTTGTTTCACAGACTGAAGAGCTGCATCATCATCAAGCTAATGCTCAGCCGTCCTCAATAAGATCCAATCTCCCTTAGAAGCTCAACATTAAGATAAATGCAAAGACAGACATAGTCTTGTGCACAGAGCAGTTGATGACAAAATCAAACCCAAGTCTTAAAATAAATAAAAATATTAGCAACAGCTGCATTCAGCAACAAAAAATCTTACAGCTTTTACCAGGTAAGATAGGTTGGAGGGGAGTGGGGTTCACAAGTGGGGGGTTCAGCCCTCTCTTAGGATTTCCCACCTCTCTGAGAAAATGCAAGCAAATTAGAAGCATTCAAATATGACTTCCATTACATATACTTTGGACTAAGTTTATTGACATACAACAGTCCTTTGGTAATAGACAAAGTTGATCGCTCGTTAAGAAAGTAAGACAAAATTTCTATAGCGCTGTCCGAAAGCTTGGCGCAGTGTGCCAGCTTATTCATGAGCGTTCAATCTGGGTAAAATCCATAGCCCGTAATCTGTAGTCCGGTGGTCAGGGTTGTAGATCCAGGTACTACAGGTAGGCAGTTGCAGTAAAGTATTTTTATGGAGAATGATAACACGGTTTGCAGCAGATAGAATGCAGGCCTATAGAAAGGATTTCACCAAAAGATTTCTTGAAAAGAATAGTTTTAATTTTTCCCCAGAAAGTCTGTGGAGTGATGGCCAATGATAACTGATTTACTGACTGAGGAAAAGTTGGAGAACCAGAGTTATTGATCTTTCGGATATCTGACCGACGATAAGATCGTTCCAGAGACGAAGCGCAGTGTACGAGATCAACCAATCTGAGAATGTTAGTGACGTGAAACTATCATCAGTGGATCTTTGTGGGTGACTGATGTGGGACACAAGTGTGCAGTAAACAGGAAGGCCTACTTTCCACTCACCACAAAGTCCAACTCAGTGTACGTATCTTTACACTATGTCTTGGGTACAGGTACATTGGTCTTAACTTATGCATCAATTAGAAAATAATAAATTAATTTCTGGTATTGTATAAAATCCATACAATATACATAGCATATACATACATTTGTCATGGGCGCCAGCACATTAGGGCAAGAGGGGGCACTTCCCCCTCCTGGAAAATGCAAATACCAATATTTCACACAGAAATTTGGAAAATCTTGCTAAAATATTAACCGTGACCATTGTGTTAAAATTTGCTTTGCCTCTCCTGGAAAAATTTCTGTGGCGTAACCACGATCATTGTGTTTTGCCCCTCCTGGAAAAATTTCCGTGGGCGCAACATGGCATTTGTAGGCCATTTGTATCATTTAATTATAACCAGTGTTTTGCATTCAGCTGAATATTGGTGACCTAAAATGCAGAATAGTCCTCCTAATCAATATTCTAACCAGGAGGGTCAATAGGCCTACTATGACAGTACATCACAATAACACTAGGCCTATGTCAAAATAGTGAAGTGAAGTGAAGTTTATTTTTACTCAATAAACATAGACATAGGCACAAGAACATGTAACAAAGTAAAATGTAGATTGATAATTAAGCAGCATTAATTGATGAGTTATCAGTTATTAGTTACTAAAATTACAAAGAATACGTTGACTATTTATAGAAAATGAAACGTATTGACATATATTCGTTGCTAAAAATTCAAAATATGACTGTCTTCTACATATTCTTAAAACATTGTAGACAAACTTAAGGTGAATAGATCTGTAGCTTTGAGTTAGGTTGACTAAACATTGTTCATTGACAGCAACATAAAATGGTAGGTTAGTAAGTTAGCGAGTAAGAGTAGAAACAAATAAAAGTTGCCAGAAGGGATAAAAAATACTGTGAATTAGGCAACTATAGTTAGATGCGGTGGCGGCTCCAGGATTTGGCAAGTGGGGGGCCGTTGGGGTGGCAACTTCTAATCATGGGGCCAACCATTTGTTGTTAGGTATTTAGTATTAAGCATAGGGTCCCAACAGGGGGTCCACTGAGGGGCCAGGCAGTCAATAGGGGGCACGGGCCCCCGGGCCCCCTGTGGAGCCGCCACTTGTTAGATATATACATGAAACACAACTGATTAGGCCTAATGACAACACACATACAAATTACCACAGCACTGCAGCTGTAATGTAGAGGTGTAAGGTAAAGTTTGATGCTAAATTGCAGATCGATGGATGTTGAGAGCCAGGCCTGAGGAGAGAGGGTGCAGCCGGTACATTGTTCCAGGACCCATGGAGCTCGAAGGGGCCCGGGTCCGGTGATGATGACGATGATGCATTAGCAATAGTCTGAACCCTGAAAAAGACTCTGACATCGGAAGAAAAGGTCATGAGCACACACAGAGGCCCGGCGAAAGTCTGTTAGGGGCCCCGGGGGCCAGGCCAATCATGTTAAGTAATGCCATAAAAAGACAGAGAAGCAAAAAAGTCATCAACTCTTTCACACACACTTGTCAGGGCAGGGGCCCCCCGTGACTATTTTTGGCACCGGGGGTCCGAAAATTCTCTCGGCGGCCCTGTTGAGAGCTACATAAATGCAAGCGCTGAGTTAGAATTTTGACAGCTTACCATTTAACCTTGCTTCAAATCGGCGATTTCGTCTCCTCTCCTCACGAAGGACCCTACATACCGGTAGTATACACATCCGTTCAGGTTACTAAGGGGCCACAAGTGTAGCCGCCGTGCCCAGGGGAGCGTGGAGGGGTGGTGGAGTCGGCGCGCACCTGCCAGTCTTCTCATTGGACGAACCGAAAACTAGGGCGGGCTCTGATTGGACGAATCTGGCAAGGGCGCCGGCTCTGATTGGACAAAATTTACGAATGTTATTAATCGCGCATTTAACTAATGAATAAAATAGTAAATAAGTAAAGTGTAATAATTCAGCGTGGAGCAATTTCCTAAACAGGACCTTAGTAACGTCTTATGTTCCGTACGCGCTGAAGCTGACAGTTAAGATCGATAGACACCGGAATGTTAGCCATACGAGGCTTATTAGAAAACCCTATAATGACAAATGAACATCCTACTGTAGCCCGTGTACTCTTCATTGTGTACTGTTCATGTGGGTGCATTAATAATTATCCACTTAGACTGTGACTTAGTTGAAGTATCTTTGGCAAACAAATAGTTATCTAGAGATAGGATGATTAATCAAAATGACGCTAACACGCCTTTCAAGAATAAAATCCACCTGAAATTTCTAACAATAATAGATAAGAAATGAAATATCGACGCCGTGATCACTTGTATTCCTGAATGGGGGGGGGGGGTGGTCGGCCCGTTGTGATGTCATATTTTAGGGGTCCGACGTTTTGTATCGCGTTAGGCTATTGTTCCAAATTCGGGTGACGTAATTGATGGACGACCCCTTACTCATTTAGGGCCTAGAAGCTGCAATTCGTTGTATCTTGCATTGTTCCGATCTAATTTAACCCTTAGAACTCAAATAAGCCGCTAAAAGGCGTATAGAACATAATCGCTAGGAAAACGAATAGTCAAAGGGTTAATTAGGGGCCGTCCAAAAATTACGTAACGCGATTAGGGGTCCGGACATTTGTGACGAAGTGTGACGAGGGGGAACCTTCCGTAAATGTGACGTCACACAAAAATAGGTCATGACCTTTGACCTTTTTTGCTTGTCTGACCTTTTTTGCTTGTCGGGGATTTTGGAGAGGAAAAAATACAATTATGACCTATTTTTGGCTTGTCAGGGTTTTTCAAGAGGAAAAATACAAGGATGGCCTTTTTTGCTTGTCAAGACTTTTCGGAAGACGAAAATGGGGGGGTGGTGGTCGGCCCGTTGTGATGTCATATTTTAGGGGGTCCGACGTTTTGCGACGTCGCGTTAGGCTACATAGGAGGGCAAAAAAGCCAAATTCGGGTGACGTAATTGATGGACGACCCCTTACTCATTTAGGGCCTAGAAGCTGCAATTGGCAGTGGCGGTTCCACTTGGGGGATGAGTGGGGTCTGTGGGGATGCATCCCCACCGGACTTCCGGACTTTTTTCGCTTGTGAAACTTATATTTTTGAGTAAGGGGCTGTCAAATTCAATTAATCATGTCAACAATTTTTGGGCAATTTTGACCCCAATTTTTGGGCAATTTCGACCCCCTCCCCTTGTCAACAACTGTCAACCTTCAGTTAAACCCCCATAATTACGTCAAAAACTGTTCACCCCCCCCCCCAAGATCAATGACAGGTCCCAATAACAAGGTTAATATTTTTGCGGTGATGACCACTTTTTCCATTTTTTTGCTCATCGAGTGTCAAAATGTGGTGGTGATGACCTTATTTGCCATGTTTTTTCCATTGTAATAAGCAGTATTCCATGAAATTTCCTATTTTTTTGATTATTTGTAAAAAGTGAAATTGTTGACGGCAACTTCTCTTGACCCCTCCCCTGTCAACAACTACCCAATTAATCCCACCAAAACAAAAAATAGTTTTTCCATCAACACCAGGTCTGTCGCGTGCTGGATGACACGCGTGCTGATGCCACCCCCATACCCTCATGCTAGCCTACCCAAATATTAAACTCTAAATCCGCCTATAGGCGTAGCCAACCCACGGGGGCAACGTTGAGGGGATGGAGGGTGTACTGACCATGAAAAATCAAATTCTTTGACCGGGCCCCGTTACAAGAATAAAAACAGGCAGGCCTAAGATAATGCTAAACTACTTCAAACCCAAGCAGTCACCCTTATTATTATTATTATTATTATTATTAATTGATCAGTATAACTAAAGTCTTTGCAGTCTACGCAATGCATGCGCGTCTGTACGACTGTATACCTACCGGTAGTTTTTTGCTGGTGGACACAGTTCGACGATAATCCGTAGACATTTTGCAGTAGACGTCTACCTATTACTACCTGGTCTGTGCATATTCTGTCTATTAATAGGCCTATCAATGTAGGCTTAGCCGATAGGCTGCTGGTTTAGATCTTCAATAGACTCTCTTGTTCAGTTATTTTCCTAACCTATAGAATATATAGAGCCTGTATATTAGGCCTATACAGGTCAAACGCACGGGCCTATAGTGGACCAGCTATTAGTCCACCAAGTTGCCACAAAATTTATGTCTAGCAAACTGAGGATGCCGACTTCTTCCAAAAGTGGCCTACGGGCATGTTTGGGCCTACTATAGGATAACATCACGATAAATCTTTTGCCTAGACCTACAATAGGCCTATGCTTCGCCAATAGAGAGCAAATGTAAAGCTACTTGAGAATGGGCCTAATAGGCCTACATTCTTATCAAGCTATCAATGGTTTTATCAGTTTTCATCACCTGTGCTCGTCGAGGCCTAAGGGACAGTGATAATAGGGGGAAAGAGGGTGTCAAACATAGATGCCACCAGATCAAAAACATGTGAGATGCAAGCTTATTAACTATTCATTGGCGTCACTGTGCCCCTTCTGAAATCCTGGCTACGCCATTAACTATACACATTATATGAACTTTTAAGTGTAATTACTGTGTAAAATACTACTACTACTACTACTACTACTACTACTACTACTACTACTACTACTACTACTACTACTACTACTACTACTACTAATAATAATAATAATAATAATAATAATAATAATAATATGGTTAGAGTAGCATAAGTAAAGAAGCCATTTCACTATCAGTCAGTCTCCTTGCGTCCTTGAATCAAATTCAAAACAATACAACATCTGATGTCCGGATCAGTGAGTTAATATTTCCTTAAACTCAGATTTCTCACAGGTCAAGAAAATTCACAACATGATTAACATAATCAATTTGGCATCAGGCTGCACAAAAGAAGTAGAAGAAGAAGAAGAGGGATTCTAATATTAATTGTACTCAAGTCTTCAATAACTTTCACTCTCAGTTCTAAACGATCGACAGAATTGTACACTACAATCTAGCTATAACTAGCATCACACAGCATATAACACTTACCGTAAGTAGCATGCACATAAACTCAAAGTGCTATGACTTTGGAATTAACACAGATGCATGAACAAAACGCATCTGGTGTTCAACGTACAACATCCTCTATGTACGAGATGTCATTAATGAATGACGAAACAACATGAAAATTATATTTACACAGCTTTCTGTACAGGTTTTGACTAGATGTCAGGAATAGCAATCAACAAGACAAACAAGCAATTAAAAAGAACCAAAACAACTGACACTTTTATAATGCCCTGTCATCCCTCCCCCCCCCCACCCCCCCCCACTGCTAAAACGTCTCATGACAACACATATATTCAACAGCCCTGATCACAATCTTAATGCCTAAGTCCTAGGCTGTTGGATTACCATAAGGGGCTGTCCATTAATTACGTCAACAATTTAGGGGGGACGGGGTTTGAAAAAGTTTGACAGTTGGTGACAGAGGGAGGGGGTCAAGAGAAGTTGACGTCAACAATTTCACTTTTACAAATAATAAAAAATAGGAAATTTCATGGAATAATACTTATTACATTGGAAAAAAAGCATGGCAAAAAAGGTCATCGCCACCACATTTTGACACTCAATGAGCAAAACAAGGGAAAATGGTAAAAATGGTCATCACCGCAAAAAATAATAACCTTGTTATTGGGACCTGTCATTGATCTTGGGGGGGGGGGTCAAAAGTTTTTGACGTAATTATGGGAAGGGGGTAACTGAAAGTTGACAGTTGTTGACAAGAGGGAGGGGGTCAAAAATTGCCCAAAAATTGTTGACATATTTAATGGACAGCAGCCCGTAATTTTTCTTTCCAAAAGCAAACGACAAACATAACTCGTGAGTTTAACAACAACGATATTTATCCGAAGAAAACAGCAACACTGGAATTTGGCTAGACAATAATAAACCGAAACCCGTAAAACAACAACAACAAAAACAAACAACAACAGTCAACACGGCAATATGGCAGCGCAAGTATTTTTTCAAAAAGTGGGCAACTATCCAAAATATTTACACTAGAATACATCTTCTCACATCAAAACCCATTTAAAAGAGATGAAGAGCCTAGCAAAACTGCATTCCATATTTTACTATGACAAAAGATTTTGTTATCTCTCATATTAAGATCTTTCTAGTAAACATATAAATGACCATAAAAATCGGCTAAAAAAAGAAAGGTAAAATAAAAGTTCTGCTTTGGCCGTTGACGTGGTGCGACCAAAACTGCCACGAAAGCGACAACGCCGGCAAAATTTCTCCAACAAAATCATCATATCACAGTCCATATGTAACAGATTTCAAGCAGTGTGAACGTGCCTCCGAGTGTCCAGATAATATAACAGCAGATATAGAACAATACCATAATTAATTAACCCCTTAACTGGGAATCCCGGATATATCCGCCCATTTTCATTGAGTTACAGTTAAATACACGGTTATGGGGTTACGTGATTCCAAAACACCTATACAAAACTCAGTGCATCATAACACAGCTCATCTAAAAAGTCCGGTAACTAACTGCGACAAGGTTGTTAGGATATGTACCAAGAACCACCACTGTACCAGGTACCGCCATGCAAAGTACTGCTGTACCCAGTACAATTTTCATGAGTCGGTCCACATATTCACCATTGTAATTCAGGCAAACGTGAAGGGGGTGGCAAAAAATCGAACAAAGGTAGAAAACAGACCCTCCAAAATTCTCCCCGCCCCAGAATTTTTGCCTCAGAATTTTGAAGCAACAAGAAAAATGCAAAGAAAATAATTCAATGACTAAAATCGAAAATATCTGTGCACATAATTATAATTATATAAGTGAATTAACGGAAGAAATATTCAGTGACTCTCGGACGCCAAAATTCAAGACAAATTTCACACAAGAATCTTGACAAATAGAAAACTAGACATTCCATAGCTGTAACATTTCATACAAAAGTTTGTTCTCATAACTTTAGGATCCAGTCTCATCAGCACCATAGTTGACTTAACAGCAACATCAGATTTGCTTCCATCACATTAGGCAGCAATAACTTACATTTAATACTAGGCTAAAACTTCTAGATACAGTGAATCCCACATAATCGCATACCGCTTAATTGCATAACCGGCATAACAACATAAAAACCCAAACCAGTGTTTTGTCCGTACAATTAATTATCAGACGTCCCGGCTATTCGCATAGCCCAGTCAATCGCATAAGCAAGGCTTGCACGGCACCTATGCAATTAGGCGGTTTTCACTGTATATGTTACAAGACAGATCCCATCAGATAGGCCTAAACTCGATAATGAATATCATGCGTAGATATATTTTCGCTATTTGCATAAATATCTTTACCGGTAACAGTTTTATCAAGTAATGTGCCCTTCCCCCCTGCAAGATAAGATGCTGCAATGTGAAAAATTGATTTACTAAAGCTGTGCTAATTGCATTAAAAATGACTTCGATTTTTCCTAACGGTCAATTGTCCATTCTGGGGTCAAATCAGGGAATGACAACTAAAATGCAAAAATAGAAAACTTACGTTTTTATAGCGACTGGAAAATAACGAATCAACTTAACATTGAGTTTCCACTCAGCGGCCGTTGACGTGCGAATGCCCAGTCGATCGATGGTGGGCAGGCCTGACGCTATGCCTGGTGAAATTGCTGTGACGGTAATGGAAAACGTGCACGCAAACAAATCCAATTTCATGCAAAGAACAACAAAAACATGCGTTACTTTTCAAACTCAAAAAACAATTTCACTTCAACAAAACATCGCTCAATATTATTAGATAAGCATTTGTTCCTGTAGATCTGCAGTAGTAAAGAATTATCATAAACTGTACATAACTCATAACAATATCACACAAATACATAATTCACACCTCAGAACTCTCTCTCTCTCTCTCTCTCTGTTAGCCAATAATCAGCTTAGCAGGTATCGACAGAAATCTGACGGTAATGCCATAAGAAATAATTTGCCGCCGCTGAATTTCAAACAAGACAACGAGTTCGCCACGGTGAGCAACAGAGATCAACGTCTGACCACCTTCCGTTTCTCAACTCGACTCAAGGCTCGGAACCGTTTGCGATGCTCGGAGTGCCGCTGTCGGTGATTTCCGAGAGGATTCCGAGCCTGTCTTCCTGCTTGGCAGTCTGCTCGTCTGCTGCCTTGCTCGCAGGTGACTCGTCTGGGCTCAGCTTCGGTTCTTCCTTTATTTCGAGTAAACTCGTGGCTAGCAAGATCTGGTCTGGACTGGTCGGCAGGGGGCCAGACTGCATCAAGAGGTCGAGACCCTCGAAATCCAATTCGTCTTCTTGGTCGGCGTCGTCCCGCTTTCTGCAACTGGTTTCCTTTTCCCGTTCGGCCAAACGCCGCTTCTGCAATTCTACAACGAAGGAAACGAAATCCAGATTTAATGAAAATATATATCACAAACAATATCATCTCCCAAAAGATAAAAGACCAAAGAAACTCGATAAATACAAGTACAGGTGCGTATCGCGCAATCAATAGCAATCAATAATCAATCAATCAATCAATGTAATCAATCAATGAATACTTTAAAATTTTAAACATCGTGAACAATAATCTTACTTACTGGTATAACTATTTTTCAATATGGCGAATTAAGACTATTCATAATATTCACCTAAATGCAAAAACAACTGCATGCATAAATGTGGTTCCATCTTTACAAACACATTCCTATCTGCAGAACAGAACGTACACAATGTCGAGTCACAGTAAGCGGAACAAGGCCTAGTTCAACATGGTAATCCTATTCAATGAACTCATCCAGTCTATTAGATAACCTTCTGCTATTCTGTTTATCGGTGGCGGCTCCAGGACTTGGCAAGGGGGGGGGGGCGCCAGGGTGGCAATTTCTAAGCATGTGAGCAACTACTGGTGTTTCTCATGAATCAGCACATACAGAAAGAATGTCACCCTCGGTGGAGGGGGAACTGGGGGAGGCATTCAGTGAGGGCATGGGTCCCCTGGGCCCTTATAAATTAAATAAACAGGCCTTAAATACAAAATATAATCGGTTCATGAATAAAGCGTACCAATAGGACGCAGAACAAGATAACGAAGAATATCAGACAATGACAAAATTCCCTTCAGCCTATGGTCCTCATCGACAATAACCAAACGATGAACCTATGCATGGACATAAGTGAAATGTCAACATCACAATCCTCAGTTACATCAAGTCAGAGAGCAAAGGAATCAGTGAGTAAGTCATGGAATCAGTGAATCAGTTAAGTCAGTCAGCAAGTTGATCAAAAATTGCTTGGATTCACAAATATTTTGAAATTGATAATTATAAATGTGTGTTATACCTAAGTCTAAATAATCTGCAATAGGATAATGAAGGATAATGATAAACGACTAAGCCTGGATATTCTGGGATATCCTTATGAAAGTTCTAGAACAAGATAACAAAAAAACAATCACATTCACCCCAACATTTGCGATTCGTTCGACTATGTCAACCAGTTTCTCAGACAGAAGACAAGTCACAACACCCTCAAATTCCTAAAACAACACAGCACAAAAACATCCCATGTTAAACTCTTTTACTTACAACTATTATTTGGAAATATATCAAACCACACAGACAAATGAAAATCTTGCCACAACTGGGCAGTGACGTAGCATGCACTCATGCTGCCTATGGCTCCTGGCAAAAATACCGCCCCAATTTCACTCTTATTACACCTGACAAACAAAAAGAGTCGTCGCCACTAAATTTGCCACCCCCTCAAAATTTTGCCACCCCTTGGCCAAAACTCCTCGACAACCCGACAACCAAAATAAAGGTCCCTTCCAAAATTTTCTGCCCCCATCATGTGTGCCGCTCATGGCTAAAGCCATAGTAGCCATTGGGACGCCACGCCTCTGATCATAGGCCATCACTTTCTGCATTTAAAACCGACCATCCATGACAATCCTCGTTAATCCATAATGCTAATAATGCATAGGATTTGTGCAAATCCAACTGCATGTTTGAAACTTATTTTGTCCTGTTAAAGATCGATTTCAAACACCATGTTGAGAAACTATCTTTAGCATCCTTTAGTACATCGATATCAATCGCTATTGCAACCATAGGCCACCACCTTCTGCATTTAAACTGGATCATCCATGACAACCCTCGTTATTCCATAGTGTTAATAATGTTCTGAAACGGTGCTGGCTCACGTTTCGGACTCTGTACGACCCGCACTGCCCCACCTATCTACGTGACCTGATACAACCTGCTCCATCAGCGCAACGGCGCTCACAGCTTCGGTTGAGGATTCGCAATCCGCTGCTGGTCCCTCCTCCGGCAAAGGCTATAGTCTTCGGGGACAGATCCTTTCGGAGAGGCAATCCAGTGCTGTGGAACACCTTACCGAAGGAGGTCACTATGGAGACCACGTCCGGAGCGTTCCTAAAGAGTATTAAGACGCATCTGTTCAGAGTTTCTTTTTGTTGTTAGGTGCCTTTGACTTTAGCCTTAGTTATGCCTACGGCGCCAAATAAATTGTCCAGTATAAATAAATAAATAAATGCATAGGATTTGTGCAAATCCAACTGCATGTTTGAAACTTATTTTGTCCTGTTAGAGATCGATTTCAAACACCATATTGATAAACTACCTTTAGCATCCTTTAGTACATCGATATCAATCGCTATTGCAACCATAGGCCACCACCTTCTGCATTTAAACCGGATCATCCATGACAACCCTCGTTATTCCATAGTGCTAATAATGTATAGGATTTGTGCAAACTCAACTGCATCCTTGAAACTTACTTCGTCATGTTAGAGATCGATTTCAAGAACCATATTGAGAAACTATCTTTAGCATCATTTAGTACATCGATATCAATCGCTATTGCAACCATAGGCCACCACCTTCTGCATTTAAACCGGATCGTCCATGACAACCCTCGTTATTCCATAGTGCTAATAATGCATAGGATTTGTGCAAACTCAACTGCATCCTTGAAACTTACTTCGTCTTGTTAGAGATCGATTTCAAGAACCATATTGAGAAACTATCTTTAGCATCCTTTAGTACATCGATATCAATCGCTATTGCAACCATAGGCCACCACCTTCTGCATTTAAACCGGATCATCCATGACAACGCTCGTTATTCCATAGTGCTAATAATGCATAGGATTTGTGCAAACTCAACTGCATGTTTGAAACTTACTTCGTCTTGTTAGAGATCGATTTCAAACACCATATTGAGAAACTATCTTTAGCATCCTTTAGTACATCGATATCAATCGCTATTGCAACCATAGGCCACCACCTTCTGCATTTAAACCGGATCATCCATGACAACGCTCGTTATTCCATAGTGCTAATAATGCATAGGATTTGTGCAAACTCAACTGCATGTTTGAAACTTACTTCGTCTTGTTAGAGATCGATTTCAAACACCATATTGAGAAACTATCTTTAGCATCCTTTAGTACATCGATATCAATCGCTATTGCAACCATAGGCCATCACCTCCTTCTGCATTTAAACTGGATCATCCATGACGCCTTCTGTATTTAGAATGCCTCATCCATGATAACCCTCGTTATTCTATAATGCATAGGATTTGTGCAAATTCAAGCACATATTTGAAAGTCATTTCGTCCTGTTAAAGATCGATTTCAATCACCATATTGAGCGAGTATCTTTAGCATCGATATCAATCACCATTGCAATCATAGGCAGTGGCGTAGGGTGCACTCATGCTGCCTATGGCTCCTGGCAAAACTGCCGCCCCAATTTCACTCTTATTACACCTGACAAGCAAAAAGGTCGTCGCTGCTAATTTTGCCGCCCCTTCGCCAAAACTCCTCGACAACCCGAGAAGCAAAAAAAGGTCGCTTCCAAAATTTGCCACCCCCTCAAGTGTGCCGCCCATGGCTAAAGCCATCGTAGTAGCCATTGGGAAGCTACCGTACGCCTCTTCAACCGAGGACTGTCTGAAGTGTGTAATGTTACGCAGAGTTGACATTTAAAGGACCTAAACCAGTATTAAGAGTATCTCAGCAAGAGAAATGACAATCAGCAAGTTTAACTGTAGGTTAAAAATAGCAGGCATGTCAACTGACAGAAAATAATTATAAATTGTCGATTTGTCCAAGTATGTAGACAAAGACGAGGAAGGCAGGGAAGGACTGTATTTTATCTGGAACTAAACATAAAAAATTGATCTTTTCCGCTGTAGACTTTTAAAAATCTGAAAATCTCCTCCATTTCTGACACAGTTTTCAGTTTGCTCTGTATTTTTCAAGTCTAGACAAGAAAAGGGATAAAAAAGTGTACTATAAAAAGTGTACTATTACCACTACTACTACTACTACTACTACTACTACTACTACTACTACTACTACTACTACTACTACTACTACTAGTACTACTATAAAAAGTGTACTATTACCACTACTACTACTTCCACTGCTACTACCACTACTACTTCCACTGCTACTACCACCACCACCATCATCATCATCATCGTCGTCGTTGTCGTAATCATTAACATCACATTTACAAGACTTCAAAGGAAAGACATTTATTTTCTACAGTAGAACTTTGTTATAGAGGACTCGGCCAGAACACATTCTCAGTTATAATGCACCGCAATGTACAGTTTCATGTGATGTGCCACAATATTGGATATAATGTGTCTCGAATCATGTAACGCACTAAATCTTACAGAACCTCAAAGTACGTTATAACGAAGTTCTACTGTACTTTCTACTCAATCTTCATCATTTAAACATAATTAGTGCTACTCAATATATATGAAATACTTAACCCTTTACCTCTTGACGATTTTTAAGTGCCTCCTCTATTGTAACATCCAAGTTGTAGTAGACTTTTTCAGCAACCAGACTCTGAAAGGGAATTGAAATATTCGACTTTTGATAACAGCTTCCACTGGCAAGACCTAAGTCCAATGGGAAGTGAACCCAGCCTCTCTGAATAAATGACTTCCAGCTAAACGTCATTGCATTGAACTTCTCCCTCCACAAGTAACATTCACGTTCATTTGGCAAATGGTAAAACAACAAAAGTCTAATCAGCAGGGAAAATTCTTGGGATGCTGACAGTACCCGGTAATTGCTTTTCCTGAGGGGTTGGGTGGGGCATGAGCACCCACACACTGGAGCAAGAGGGTGCACACTCGCCCCCACCCCCATGGAAAAAGCAAATCTATTTTTTTAACTAACCATATCTTATTGGCTTTTAACCAACATTTTCACACTAAAACACTACTGATAAACAAAGTGAATCTGGGAAACTCAACTTCAACTGTTGATCTGAATATCCCGAAAACCATATTAACCATAACCACTGTATTTTGCCCCCCTGAAAAAATTTCTGTATGTGCCACTGGTTGGAGGGGGGGGAGGTTTACCCTGGTCCCAGGGTTTACTATTAGATGGTCAAACAGAACTATGGACAGGATTGTATTCTTGCAATTAACCAGAAAGAAGAATAACTAAATATCACCATGCAACAAAATGGCCGAAAAATCCCAACAGCCCAAACATTGGATGGTACAAGTGAATGGCGTAAAGTCATGACATTTGTTTCTGCCAGAAATGCCCGATGCTCTTACGCCATGCAGTAAATACCAGCAGGTTTATTATATCACCTGGAAAAAAAACGGTTGATATATCATCATCCAGCAGCTGGTCTACATCACCTGGAAAAGACTAACAACAACAGGCTGAGGCAAGGAAAATACACGGAGATCTTAACCCTTTAACCGTTCATTTATTTGTAATGTAATGTAAAATGGACGAGTATTCTCGGGGCAAACGGGAAAAGGGTTAACTCAGCATGCAGAAAATCTTGTTGTTGTGGTTCCTTACATCGTGGGCCAGAACAGAATTGGCTGATCCATGGGCTATTTATCACAAGGCCAAGCACCGTAAGCTAACAGACTAAAAGACTAACAATTACCGTGGCTCAAAACTCCCAACAACAACAAAAGAAAGCGGTAAGTGAACACCACAAATAGCAAAACATTACCGGACAATGATGAAGTAAACATGTATCGCTGTCTAAACCATTATTTCCAAATCACACACACACACACACACACAGACACAGACACAGACACACACACACACACACACAGACAAAAGCTTGAGAAACATTCAAATGACTGTTCGAAATCATGGCACCATATGCAGGACAGTTGATAAATAGTAACACTGATTCAATTGAAATGATAAAAACCGGAAGAATGTGACTTTAAAAGGAGTGAAGTCTTTTATTAAATTTAACCCTGTTTGTTTTGTACAATTCTCTTGCCGCTCAGCACAATACAATCTCAAAAATTGTCTGAGGCCAAGATAGCAGCCTATTTCATGACAAAATGGCATCTTTCATCAGCACGCTGAACACATGCTACAGATTCCGGAGAGAGAGAAAAAAACAGGTCGAAAGCTATGCTGCTGTTATTTCTGCTAATCAACAAAGCAGGCAATCGCCATTTTTTAAAATGCCAGGCCATATCAGTGTTGCCTAGTCTAATTATTAGTCTAGTTTGATCAAATAGCCGTTTATTTCCAGTGAACTGTACTGATCATTACTACAATGCTGCTGCAAAAAGCAAAATATCTAACCAAAAGATGAAAGCCTGTCAACAAGTTTAACATAGTAAATTATCCACAGCTCCCAAGACCAACCCTGCGATCTCTCTCTCTCTCTCTCTCTCTCTCTCCCTTCTCTCTTCATTTCTCCCTCCCCTTCTCTCTTCAACTCTCGTCGCTCTCTTTTCGTCTATCTCTTTCTCTTTTCCTGTCTCTGTTCTGTCTGTCTGTCTGTCTGTCTGTCTGTCTGTCTCCCTGCGGATTCAAACGCCTCTGTGGCTGACAGACCGCAATGCAGAACGAGACAAGATCCAGAAAACAATGATCGGACTTCACAAACAGATGACGGATGACGACTCTTGAGAACCGGCGCGTAATTAAACAGCTCACCAGAATGTCAAACTTGGCGTAGATGTCGACCACTCTTCCTTCCCCATCCACAATCGGCAGCGCAGAGATCCTACGATCCACGAACATGTTGAGCGCTTCTATCAGCGGGGTCTTAGGCGTTGCCTGGCAACGTTCAAACGACACCATCTCGCTTAAAAAGCTTTGTTAACAATAATAAAATTATATAATAATAACAATAATAATAATAATAATAAATAATAAATAATAATAATAATAATAATAATAATAATGCAATTTCAAGTGGTTTAGGAGGCGTTGGCCTGTATGAAAACCACTATAATCGCTCTCAGTATTTAACAACAAAGTTTTCATGTACCGGTATTACTCTAAAATCCATTTTTGCTACGTAGCCAAAATAGCCCTTGTTATTAGAAATAATTTGTTCTAGTATGTTTCAATTTCTGCCTATTCTATAGTGAGTCCTAGACCTCTGGATTACAAAGCTCCAAAATGGCCACTATCATCATCATCATCATCATCATCATCATCATCATCATCATCATCATCATCATCATCATCATCATCATCATCATCATCATCATCATCATCATCATCATCATCATCATCATCATCATGTCCATGTCCTCTGTCCTGGGACAGGTTCAGGGCTCCATTGTTTCCATTCCTCTCTCTGCGTCTTGCATCTTCTTTGATTTCTGCATAGGTCCTGTGACGCTGTGCATCTGTTTTCATCATCCAGTCCAATGTCTTCCTTTTGTCTTTCCACTATCTCTTATACATCAAAAGTTCCAGACCATTCAGACATTTGCCAATGCAGTTACATAGGCTATAAAGCCAAAAGTAGCCATTGTCATTAGAAGAATTGTTTTCATATATTTCAATTTCTGTCTATTTCTATATTTAAAAAACGTTTACGCCAGAGGGATTGTCTCTCAAATTCTGTCCAAGAAGATTAGAACCAAAGAGAGGATAAAGCACAAACTGGTTTTGTGTTTCAGACTCTTTGGTGTACAGCCTCCCCCGCTCTATATTACACATGCGTTTCAAAAACGCGACCATCTAAAAACCTATCTCGGAATGATCAAACTACGACCGTGCCTACCGAAGCTATGTTCTCATACGATCCAATCTTGAGCTGTTCCAATGTCTGATGCATGAATTCCGGACAAGGCAAGCCACTCATCTGCAAAAACGATATCAAAACATTGTTACATATCTTCACATATAACGCCTGCTCATTACCCACCATTACCAGTGCTACTGCTACAAATACTGCTCATAAATTAGATGTCTACTATTCAGTGGCATAGCCAGGATTTCCCGAAGTGGGGTGGGGGCTATGAATCCCATGATTCCCAATTTCGGAAAATTCTGACAAGCAAAAAAGGTCATCAACTATTATTTTGCTTGATTAAGTGAGTTATATACCGTAGGTTATTTTTTCTTTTTTGTTACCGTTAACCCGACCGATTTTGGTGCCCCTCCACCCACAGAATAATAATATGCAATAAAAAAATTTGGTTGGGCAACCAAGGGGGGTTTTATCCCAATTACCCCAAAGCCCCCCCTTTGGCAACGCCACTGCTACTATTGTGTCATGAACAATTCAAGGTCTATTTGAGAATTAATAAACTTCCCATAAACTGCTTTAAGGGCCATTTTACTGCCTTTTAAAGTTTTCTTAACACTTTACCAAATGGTCTAATGAAATGTATTGATGTATTTTAGCACTAATCTCACATAAGCTCGCATTTTATTTTAGCATTATCAACACATTTTTTAAATATTGGATACGAACTGTGTTAGCGCTTTTGTTGAAGGCCTTAGCCTTGTCTACTGCGCTATATAAATTGTCAATAAATAAATAAAAGATGTATAATAGTATAGAGAATAAAATTGGGGCAGAATATTTTGACAATTCCAGCACAGTTTGACTCAGCTAAGCTGGGGACACATGGAAATGTGGTTTTAATTTGTTTCATCACTCTTCTGAATTTCGCATATCTATAGCCTATACTGTAGCACTACCGGTACTCCTCGCATTGTCAAATGTCAAACAGGGTTTCAATTGTATAGTATTTTTGTGGTTTATAAAACTTGAGATACAAGAAACCAGCTATCTCTAGAACACCCTTATCTCTCGATCAATTTTGTAGACAATTGACAGAGAATAGATTTCTGAAAAACTTTGTATAGCATCATTTCAAATGGCTCACCATTTTTCAGGGTGATTCTAATCGGCGGATGAGGGCGGGGCGATGAGCTGGTAGGTGAGAGGGCGGATGAACGCGGCGGATGAGAACCGTGGCGGATGAGAAGCCTATATGGGGAGGGGGCGACAGCCTGGCTGATGACAAGCCTATATGGGGAGGGGGCGACGGCGGGGGGCGCTATATGTCATATACAGCAATGAGGGCGATCTGTTTGATTCGGCGGATGAGAACCGTGGCGGATGAGAACCGTGGCGGTCCTGGCGGATGAGAAGCCTATATGGGAAGGGGCGACGGCGGGGGGCGCTATATGTCACATACAGCAATGAGGGCGCAACGAACAGGACCGAAACGTACCGAATAGGACCGAAACGTACCAAAACGTACCGAACAGTAGTACGGTACGGTACGGTGCGGTACTGTACGGTACGGTGCGGTAGGGTACGGTGCGGTACGGTGCGGTACGGTGCGGTACGGTGCGGTACGGTACGGTACGGTGCGGTACGGTACTTAGTTCCCGATTAGGACCGAAACGTACCGAATAGGACCGAAACGTACCGATTAGGACCGAAACGTACCTAATAGGACCGAATAGGACTGAAACGTACCGATTAGGACCGAAACGTACCTAATAGAACCGAATAGGACCGAAACGCACCGATTAGGACCGAAACGTACCTAATAGGACCGAATAGGACCGAAACGTACCGAATAGGACCGAAACGTACCGAATAGGACCGAAACGTACCGATTAGGGCCGAAACGTACCGATTAGGACCGAAACGTACCGAAACGTACCGAATAGGACCGAAACGCACCGATTAGGACCGAAACGTACCTAATAGGACCGAATAGGACCGAAACGCACCGATTAGGACCGAAACGTACCTAATAGGACCGAATAGGACCGAAACGTACCGATTAGGACCGAAACGTACCTAATAGGACCGAATAGGACCGAAACGCACCGATTAGGACCGAAACGTACCGAATAGGACCGAAACGTACCGATTAGGACCGAAACGTACCTAATAGGACCGAATAGGACCGAAACGCACCGATTAGCACCGAAACGTACCTAATAGGACCGAATAGGACCGAAACGTACCTAATAGGACCGAATAGGACCGAAACGTACCGAATAGGGCCGAATAGGACCGAAACGTACCGAATAGGACCGAATAGGACCGAAACGTACCGAATAGGACCGAAACATACCTAATAGGACCGAATAGGACCGAAACACACCGAATAGGGCCGAAACGTACCGAATAGGACCGAAACGTACCGATTAGGACCGAAACGTACCTAATAGGACCGAAACGTACCTAATAGGACCGAATAGGACCGAAACGTATCGAAACGTACCGAATAGGACCGAAACGTACCTAATAGGACCGAATAGGACCGAAACGTACCGAATAGGACCGGTGCGGTACGGTGCGGTGCGGTACGGTGCGGCACGGTACGGTGCGTAACGGTGCGGTACTTAGTTCCCGAATAGGACCGAAACGTACCGATTAGGACTGAAACGTACCGATTAGGACCGAAACGTACATAATAGGACCGAATAGGACCGAAACGCACCGATTAGGACCGAAACGTACCGAAACGTACCGAATAGGACTGAAACGTACCGATTAGGACCGAAACGAACCTAATAGGACCGAAACGTACCTAATAGGACCGATTAGGACCGAAACGTACCTAATAGGACCGAAACGTACCGAAAAGGGCCGAAACGTACCGATTAGGATCGAAACGTACCGAAACGTACGGTGCGGTGCGGTACGGTACGGTGCGGCACGGTACGGTGCGTAACGGTGCGATTAGGACCGAAACGTACCGAATAGGAGCGAAACGTACCGATTAGGACCGAAACGTACCTAATAGGACCGAATAGGACCGAAACGCACCGATTAGGACCGAAACGTACCTAATAGGACCGAAACGTACCGAATAGGACCGAAACGTACCTAATAGGACCGAAACGGTGCGGTGCGGTACGGACCGGTGCGATACGGTACGGTGCGGTACGGTACGGTACTGTACGGTGCGTAAGGTTGCGGTACGGTGCGGTACTTAGTTCCCGAATAGGACCGAATAGGACCGAAACGTACCGAAAAGTGCCGAAACGTACCGATTAGGACCAAAATGTACCTAATAGGACCGAATAGGACCGAAACGTACCGAATAGGGCCGAAACGTACCGATTAGGACCGAAACGTACCTAATAGGACCGAATAGGACCGAAACGTACCGAATAGGGCCGAAACGTACCGATTAGGACCGAAACGTACCTAATAGGACCGAATAGGACCGAAAAGTACCGAATAGGGCCGAAACGTACCGATTAGGACCGAAACGTACCTAATAGGACCGAATAGGACCGAAACGTACCGAAAAGGGCCGAAACGTACCGATTAGGATCGAAACGTACCGAAACGTACCGAATAGGACCGGTGCGGTACGGTACGGTGCGGTACGGTACTGTACGGTGCGTAACGGTGCGGTACGGTACTTAGTTCCCGAATAGTTCCCGGACCAAAACGTACCTAATAGGACCGAATAGGACCGAAAGGTACCGAATAGGACTGAAACGTACCGATTAGGACCGAAACGTACCTAATAGGACCGAATAGGACCGAAAGGCACCGATTAGGACCGAAACGTCCCTAATAGGACCGAATCGTACCGAATAGGGCCGAAACGTACCGATTAGCACCGAAACTTACCTAATAGGACCGAATAGGATCGAATAGGACCGAAACGTACTGAATAGGACCGAAACGTACCGATTAGGACCGAAACGTACCGATTAGGACCGAAACGTACCTAATAGGACCGAATAGGACCGAAACGTACCGAATAGGGCCGAAACGTACCGATTAGGACCGAAACGTACCCTCCCCATATAGGCTTCTCATCCGCCAGGCTTCTCATCCGCCACGGTTCTCATCCGCCGCGTTCATCCGCCCGCTCTTCCGCCAGCTCATCCGCCCCGCCCTCATCCGCCGATTAGACGGACCCATTTTTCGTGGCATGTCGAATGCTCTAGAATAAAATTGAGGCAGAATATATTGACAATTCTAATACAGTTTGACTCAGCTAAGCTGGGGACAAACAAAAATATATAGTTTTAGTTTGTTTCATCGCTCTTCTGAATTTTGCATATCAGCCTACTGTAGCACTACTCCTTGTTTTGTCAAACGTGATACAGGGTTTCAATTGTATAGTATTTTTGTGGTCTATAAAACTTGAGATACAAGAAACCAGCTTTATCTAGACCCCCCTTATCTCTCGATCGATTTTGTAGATATTTGACAGAGAATAAATTTCTGAAAGACTTTGTATAGCGTCATTTCAAATGGCTCACCATTTTTCGTGGCATTTCGAATGCCCTAGAATAAAATTGGGGCAGAATATTTTGACAATTCTAGTACAGTTTGACTCAGCTAAGCAGGGGACACACGAAAATGTGGTTTTAATTTGTTTCATCACTCTTCTGAATTTTGCATATCAGCCTACTGTAGCACTACTGCTTGCATTGTCAAATGTCAAACAGGGTTTCAATTGTATAGTATTTTTGTGGTCTATAAAACTTGAGATACAAGAAACCAGCTATCTCTAGACCCCCCTTATGTCTCGATCGATTTTGTAGACATTTGACAGAGAATAGGTTTCTGAAAGACTTTGTATAGCATCATTTCAAATGGCTCACCATTTTTCGTGGCATTTTGAATGCTCTAGAATAAAATTGAGGCAGAATATATTGACAATTCTAGTACAGTTTGACTCAGCTAAGCTGGGGACAAACAAAAATATATAGCTTTAATTTGTTTCATCGCTCTTCTGAATTTTGCATATCAGCCTACTGTAGCACTACTCCTTGATTTGTCAAACGTGAAACAGGGTTTCAATTGTATAGTATTTTTGTGGTCTATAAAACTTGAGATACAAGAAACCAGCTATCTCTAGACCCCCCTTATGTCTCGATTGATTTTGTAGACAATTGACAGAGAATAGATTTCTGAAAGACTTTGTATAGCGTCATTTCAATTGGCTCACCATTTTTCGTGGCATTTAAAAGGGGAGGCGGAGGGAGCGAAAGGGAAAGAGAGAAGGGGAAGAAAAGGTGGAAAGGGACAGAGCGCCGTAACTAGGGTTTTCGGCGCTCGGGCAAGATTTATATTTCCGCCCCTAAATTGCGGCGACGACCTTTTTTTAGTCGTCCACACAGCACATAGTCAACTTATCTCCATCATCTACATTTTGCGGCTGATGACCTTTTTAGTCGTCACAGAGTTTACTTCTCCATTTTTAGGGCTGATGACCTTATTTTTTATTCGTCACGAAGTAAAAAATGGCATTTTTTCTTTTTTGACACCCGAAATGCGCCCCCCACCAGTCGGCGCCCGGGGCGGCTTGCCCTCCCACCCCTAGCTACGGCTCTGGGAAGGGAGGGGCAAGGAGGGCGACTGGTTTGCAGAGGTCAGAATTTCTTTCCTAGCTACGCCAATGACTGAAAGAAACATTAAGAGTAATGCTTATTCGGCATACGTACGTATGACAACATGAATCGTAAAATGCGTCTGAGGGTCAGAATGTGAACGGCGTTGCCGGTTTCTTGGTCGACGACCAGCAGACGGTGGACTTTGTTGTCGCAGAGACTTTGAATCGCGTCGAAGAGACTGTCGTCCGGACTGATCACGACCATCGCACGGTCGTAGCCATGAAGAACCTCTAACATAGATACGACAAAACGAGGTAACGCTGAACTGTAGGAGAAACTAGCATCAGCTGGTAGCGTGAATGCTCTTCAGAGTGCTATAGGATACTAGATTGGTCTTGTATAGCTATGGGCGCCCACACATCTGGGCAAGAGGGGGGCACTAGCCCCACCCGCGGAAAATGCAAATCTATTTCTTAACTAACTATATTTTGGCTTTTAAACAACATTCTTGCGCTAAAATAAATACCGATACACAAAGTGAATTTGAGAGACTTAACTTTAACTAAGAGCTGTGGAATTGAATATCTTGAAAATAATGGTGCTAGAAACATACAGGGTGGCACAAAAAAACCTAGGACTAGTCACATTTTCACATTTAGGTTTGCATTTAATATAGTCCGGTTTTTTTGTGCCACCCTGTGTATGTAGGCATTCAAGCATTTGTATCAGTGTTACTGAAGCTGTCCAATCATAAAAACTGGGAAAAGCCACCCCTGTTCAAGTATAATTCCTCCTTCATAGAGTGCTTCATACCGCCCAATGAAACTGTCTGTTTTTATTAATTGGCACCAAAAAATAAACTCCTATTGCAAAGACCCGCTCTCGTGAGTGTCTAAGTGCACTTGAATGCTAAGCCAAGCACTGAACTTTATCGCTCTAGATTTTTGCAAAATGTCTCAACAGCAATACACTGAACGCATGCTGTGCGAACTTGCATCTGTTAATCAGAAATCAATGACATCATCGAAAGAGTGCAAGCGACCGACTCCTTTGCGAGTGAATGGAGAGAATCACTCATCACTACTCATCACTCAATGTGCCTGAGACAAATTGAAGGACCATCGCACACCAGCATGGATTCAAAAAAAAAACCGGGGCAAAAGACGAACCCAGACTGATGAGAAATAATAAGCCGGACATTTTTTTCCCCATCCACCTTGTGCACCGGTCGAAAAAACTCCATCAGGTCAACTATGGCTATGGTCAAGATGAAACCAGGGTTCCACACAACATCAGAAATTATGAGGTCACCTCTGTAATGACCAAAATACATGCAAGGCAGTTCAGTCCCAAGAAATTGCCCCCCCCCCCCAAACGGTTCCAGAGTTTCACGACCCTTAGTTCATCATGGGTGGGATGCTGCTGGAAAACAACCATTCCTGAACATCTCGCAATCACCATGAAACATTCGCCACCTCAAGTGCACCATCGCTCGACTGTCAAAAATCAATGCCTAGCAATTCAATCTTGCCTTTTCACTGCAATGAATTGCACTGCGGCGACTGAAACAGTGCAGCAGCACGCCAAAACAACAGACTCACTCCAATCAATTCTGCGCGCTCCTCTGCCACTTGCCAATTGCGCAGAATTGAAAATAAGTGCGAAATGCAAGTGCAGGGTTTATTGAATTATTCAACGCAGGACTCTCGCCGCTAGAAATAGCTACGAACCCTTCCATGTCGATATGACGTTTTCTTCAAGTTCTTCCATTCGCTCCTAATATTGTCAAGTAAACAAACATCCGTTAATGAATCAAAAACGAAACTTTCACTCGATAAATGATGGCACAGCTACAGAGGAACGCGAGGGCCACTCCTATTCGGGGTGGGACCGGTCGTGGGGTTTTAGCAAAACCGTTGAATACTTGGGGAGTTGAGGAGTGGGGGGATGGAGGGGGTTGACATAAGAGAAATAATATGTTAAAGATCAAAGTACTTGACATGACGTACTTTTTATGCTTGTCAAGACTTTTTACTCAAAAATGTTGATGCTCCCCTATTCCGGGATCCTGGCTACGCCACTGTATACACCAGTATATCTTTTGCACTTGCTGCAGACAAATAAATAAATACATACATACTGTACATACATATATACCATATAATGGGATATTGTATATATATATATATATATATATATATATATATATATATATATATTAAAGAGCAAATTGAAGGACTTACTTACTTTTTCAATTATTCCAAATGGATGCAATTTTAGTGCTGTGGGAATGTACTTGGAATAGCCGTCAGTACATTGATATATGGATTCAAAACTGACCACCGTCCATTACATTAAGCCTGCAAACCCTCAAGATATTCATCTATGAAGACGGCAAAGCCACCCCCATCAGCCCATCCACCCGTTGGCACAGTGCCAAGTTGATCTGCCCATAAGGCAGAGAGTCACCAAATCAAACACTGTTTTGTAATAGGATAAGAATACCGGTATGTATTCTACTTTGGCGATATTTTACCATTATATTTTTACGACAATGTAACAATGCCTGCAAACATTTGCTGGACATGTAAACTCGCAGCTTGCTTCCTTACTTACTATAATCTAAACTTCTAAAGCAAATCTCTGAATATGTAAAACAAACCATTGGATGGGAAACAAATGCTTTTTGCCATCAATGTAACCACAGCACGCAAACCAGTCAGTGGTCAAACTGCTGGGATGGGGAGAGGAGTGGGAAGGAAGGAGAGTTGGAACCATTTTTCACAAACAGATGATGAGCAATTTTTAAAAATTGATAGAGGTATCAGACATATTCCCTTTCACTTTTCCACAACTCACACAAAAGTACATATTATTATTATTATTATTATTATTATTATTATTATTATTATTATTATTATTATTATTATTATTATTATCATTACTATTATTATTATTATTATTATTATTATTATTATTATTATTACTACTACTACTACTACTACTACTACTACTACTACTACTACTACTACTACTACTACTACTACTACTACTACTACTACTACTACTACTACTACTACTACTACTACTACTACTACTACTACTACTACTACTACTACTACAATTTATAATGGCTCATCCATATAGTACATATGCAAAAAAGTCATAATTCCTACCCCCACCATTTGCATAGCATACATAGGCAAATTCTCCTAAATCCAACCCCTCCTCCTCAGTGTATACGTACTAAGTGGATGGACCCTTAGCACATATTAAGTGATCAGAGGTCATGTGATATGAAGAAGTGTGTGCAGGCACTGTGCATAGATTGACTGCACAATGGCCTGTTGATAGAACATCAGCCTGGAAACAAATCAGATAGATAGGTCTACACAAGATGCTATCTATCACCTTATATCATTAAAAAACGAGGACACAAAAAACTCACAGCACAAGATCTAAAAGACTTGCTCTTAGTCCAAAAAACCACGGACACATCACAAGGCAAACCGAATCAGCAAATGCAAAGGAAATAATAATATTGTAATGTGATGTCCGCAATTTCCGACATCAATATATTTGCGGCAGTTTTCAGCGATGATTATTCTCGTCCAATTTGACGTAGGCGCTGATTTCACAATTAACCGCAGTCAAGCAAATTTGTCTGTCACCATCACAGGGCGTTTATAAGCCATTAGGGGACTGGTCAGAATAACAGTGATGTGGTGTACATAATACAGTGGATCCCACTTAAACGCATACCGCTTAATTGCATAACCTGCATAATCGCATAACAACATAAAAACCCGAACCAGTGTTTTGTGCGTACAATTAATTATTAATTTTCAGACGCCCTGGCTATCTGCATAGCCCAGGTAATCGCATAAACAAGGCTTGCACGGCACCTATGCAATTAAGCGGGTTTCACTGTACAAGATGGCATTGATGGCAAAAGCTTAGACCAGTCTATCAACAGCTTCAAACAGAAATTGCAAATTTCGTCTTTATATTATAATAATGAACACTGAACACTGGTGATTCTTAAAATGTGTCAAAGACATTGGCTCCCTCCGTTAAATTTTTCAAATATTATTGCATGAAGTGGACCAAAGATAACGAGGGCCACATTTTTTAATGACTGGCGCATATGAGTAAGAAAGAAAAGGCAAGTTGAACGCAAGACATGAACAAATATTTTGTATGTATTACAAATTTTGTATCATTTTAGTATCTTCACGGGTCAAATCTGGCCCACGGGCCACTATTTGAATACCCCTGACATACACCAAAAAACACACACACACACAAACACTCATTGAATCAATGTATCCATATGTTTCAGTAAGACCTTAGATATCTAGCTAGTTCATTCATTGTGCTATAAATCCTGCTTTGAAATGAAAACATTGCACAAGAAAAAAATACAGCTAAAAATATCACTCAGAATCCTGCAAAGTCCAGCATACTGCATTGCATTGAAGGATATACATTACATACACTCTCAACAAATGGCTAAAAGTAAGAAGACCCTTTTCCACACTAATTTTGTGCACAGCACTAACGTCCCACTTTTGGATGTACAGAAACCAGTAGGCGCCTACACCTTCCCTTCCACTAAAGAGACTACAGTTCCAGTTTTTTAACATTGAAAATGCCTGCAAGACTTGAGATCTAATATAAGTAAAACAGAATATCTGCATTCTGGATAGACTCATATATGACATCTACTTGGAGGCAGTGAACCAGTTCTTCACCATATATATAAACATATTCATTAATTATTATTAGTAATAATTTATTTATTTATTTATTTAATAATAATAATAATAATCATCATCATCATCATCATCATCATCATCATCATCATCATCATCATTAAACGTGAATATTCTTCACCTGCTGAGACTTGTAGTACCGCTGCTGCAGAATTTTTATAAAATCCGTAATGGATAGCATACCTACAAGGAGAAAAACACATACAATCAGGTGTATTCTGTGAATTTCATGCATCAAATCAGCAACCATAAACAGCAGTAGTCTTACAAGCGTTTTACGAGTTACAGCCTGATTATTACAGCATTTACAGATATTGGATAATATTACACGATAATCATTTGTCACTTTTTTGACACTCAGGTTATAAAGAGAAAATGATGAGCTAAAGATGAATTAAATACCGGTAGCCACATGATGAGAGCATTCATGAGGTCTGTGCAATTCATTCATCCATTCATACATCCAGTCACCCATTCATTCATTCATCCACCCATTCATTCATTAATTCATCCATCCATCCATTTATAAATTACTAAATAGAAACCATGTCCTATGAAACATTTAAGACATTTTCATATAAACAGACCTCAAAGAGAAATGGCAAAAACTTTGAAAAATAACTGGATGTTAAAGCCAGCAACATAGAGGTACCGGTAACTTTACATTTGATTCCACGCCAAAGGAACAATTTGCCTACTTTTGGAAAATATCTCGCTAAAAAACCGGTCGAATCCACTGGAAGCTATGACGGCTGCAGTATGTCAGAGATTATCGGCACCACAGTGTCAGACAAACTGAACCACAGCCTCTGTAATGCCAAATCAGGGTCTCTGATAAGGAAAATTGCCCAAAGGAATGCTCAAAACAATCGACTCCATTTTGAATTTGCATGCAACATGCATTCTGCGGTAAAACCACTCGAGTAGAAGAGGAAAGGACAAAAATGCCGAGATTAGAAAGACTTATGGCTCCTTCTGTAAAATTAACGACTCAGCTTTCAAGAACAATTGCAAGAAAGAGTATCGAAAATATTTATTTTTCCGTCAAAAATGGAGCACAACAAAGCTCAGAGTGTATGATCACAAGACACAAAGATTAGTTGTGGTGTAAGCAGTAGCAGCAGTAGTAGCAGTAGCAGCATAGGCATAGCTTCTATTAGGCCTCTCGGCTCGAACGAGTCCCCCCAATTTTTGAGTGGTTACCATATGGAGGGCAAGTATAAAGACTTACCCCCACTTTTTCATCCATGCTTAAGCCAGCAAGTAGTAGTACCGGCAGCAGTAGTAGTAGTAGACAAGTAGTGGAGTGGTAATAATAGTAGTAGTAGTAGTAGTAGTAGTAGTAGTAGTGGTAGTAGTAGTATTAGTAGTAGTAGTAGTAGTAGCAGCAGTAGTAGTAGTAGTAGTAGTAGAAGTAGTAGTAGTAAAAATAGTTAAGAAGAATAACTGTAGTCAAAGTGGTAACAGTAACTGCATAGAACACCATTACAAAATCAAATAACTTGGGCCTATAAAGATATCTGGTTCATTATACAACAGGTTTTATAGACATCAAAAACAAGTTTTATAATTAATTCGCTGTGTGAGAGAAGCCAATTGAAGGCCTGTTGAATAGAGGTTGTATAGGCCCTAGATATGCAAAAATCTAATCGATTTGAAGAAATTCTCCCACAAAATCCTCATCTTCCTCTTGTTCCCTCTTCATTGCTTTAACCTTTGCTGGAATAATCAATAATATCATTATCAATTTCGATCTACAGGGTTCGAAATAGAGCACATCCAGCCATTTCATACTACACACTAACGCCATTGACAGTACGAGAACGAGGGACATCAACTAAATGAAAGTCCTGCCGAATATCTTGTGGAATGAATATACTAGGGCGATCAAGGGAAGAGCCGCCTATTAAGATATCTGGTTCATTATACAACAGGTCTTACAGACATCAAAAACAAGTTTTATAATTAATTCGCTGTGTGAGAGAAGCCAATTGAAGGCCTGTTGAATAGAGGCTGTATAGGCCCTAGATATGCAAAAATCTAATCATGAAGAAATTCTCACACAAAATCCACATCTTCCTCTTGTTCCCTCTTCATTGCTTTAACCTTTGCAGGAATAATCAATAATATCATTATCAATTTCGATCTACAGGGTTAGAAATAGAGCACTCCCAGCCATTTCATACTACACACTAACGCCAATGACTGCACGAAAACGAGGGACATCAACTAAATGAAAGTCCTGCCGAATATCTTGTGGAATGACTAGTAGGGCGATCAAGGGATGAGCCGCCTATTAAGATATCTGGTTCATTATACAACAGGTCTTACAGATATCAAAAACAAGTTTTATAATTAATTCGCTGTGAGAGAAGCCAATTGAAGGCCTGTTGAATAGAGGCTGTATAGGCCCTAGATATGCAAAAATCTAATCGGTTTGAAGAAATTCTCCCACAAAATCCACATTTTCCTCTTGTTCCCTCTTCATTGCTTTAACCTTTGCAAGAATAATCAATAATATCATAATCAATTTCGATCTACAGGGTTAGAAATAGAGCACTCCCAGCCATTTCATACTACACACTAACGCCAATGACTGCACGAAAACGAGGGACATCAACTAAATGAAAGTCCTGCCGAATATCTTGTGGAATGACTAGTAGGGCGATCAAGGGATGAGCCGCCTATTAAGATATCTGGTTCATTATACAACAGGTCTTACAGATATCAAAAACAAGTTTTATAATTAATTCGCTGTGAGAGAAGCCAATTGAAGGCCTGTTGAATAGAGGCTGTATAGGCCCTAGATATGCAAAAATCTAATCGATTTGAAGAAATTCTCACACAAAATTCACATCTTCCTCTTGTTCCTCTTTCATTGCTTTAACCTTTGCTGGAATAATCAATAATATCATTATCAATTTCGATCTACAGGGTTAGAAATAGAGCACTCCCAGCCATTTCATACTACACACTAACGCCAATGACTGCACGAAAACGAGGGACATCAACTAAATGAAAGTCCTGCCGAATATCTTGTGGAATGACTAGTAGGGCGATCAAGGGATGAGCCGCCTATTAAGATATCTGGTTCATTATACAACAGGTCTTACAGATATCAAAAACAAGTTTTATAATTAATTCGCTGTGAGAGAAGCCAATTGAAGGCCTGTTGAATAGAGGCTGTATAGGCCCTAGATATGCAAAAATCTAATCGATTTGAAGAAATTCTCACACAAAATTCACATCTTCCTCTTGTTCCCTCTTCATTGCTTTAACCTTTGCAGGAATAATCAATAATATCATTATCAATTTCGATCTACAGGGTTAGAAATAGAGCACTCCCATCCATTTCATACTACACATTAACGCCAATGACTGCACGAAAACGAGGGACATCAACTAAATGAAAGTCCTGCCGAATATCTTGTGGAATGACTAGTAGGGCGATCAAAGGAAGAGCCGCCTATTAAGATATCTGGTTCATTATACAACAGGTCTTACAGACATCAAAAACAAGTTTTATAATTAATTCGCTGTGTGAGAGAAGCCAATTGAAGGCCTGTTGAATAGAGGCTGCATAGGCCCTAGATATGCAAAAATCTAATCGATTTGAAGAAATTATCCCACAAAATCCACATCTTCCTCTTGTTCCCTCTTCATTGCTTTAACCTTTGCAAGAATAATCAATAATGTCATTATCAATTTCGATATACAGGGTTCGAAATAGAGCACTCCCAGCCATTTCATAATACACACTAACGCCATTTACTGTACGAGAACGAGGGACATCAACTAAATGAAAGTCCTGCCGAATATCTTGTGGAATGACTAGTAGGGCGATCAAGGGATGAGCCGCCTATTAGGCATATGTTAAACACAAACCAAGGAAAAGATAGCACAAAAGATGTCTAGACACACATAAATCATATGATAACAACAGACAGAAGAGTACAAAAATGATTTAACATAACCAGAAGAGTGAGTGAGTGAATGAGTGAACTAGCAAGTGAGTGAGCTAGCAAGTGAGTGAGTGAGCGAGTGTGTGCATGAGCGAGTAAGCTAATGGCTTGGTAATTGAGATACGCCAGTCACAAACTGCAAAAAAACAGCATCTCACCTACGAAATCCTGTCTCTGAGTGTCCCACAGAGGAGCAGATCGGATGCCGTTGTGAATCAATGCAAAAATGCTTTCTTCACCTAAATTCACCCAAAATCTGCACATGTACAGTATTCATTGGTCAAGGAAATGAATGAAGTCTGCCAACTCTAAGTCAATGACATTTGTAACATAACAACAACAGCACAGTGTGTTGAGTGCCTCGGAGTAGAGATATAAGAGGTGCTATACAAATGCTACATTACATTACATTATACAGGGTGTGCCAATAAATCTGAGACCTCTGGGACCTGTTGTAAGATTTGCACAAAATCATTGATATTTGGGGGGGCAGTATGACTGAAGAGAATGTGCTGATGAGCAAAGAACTCCATGATGAGTTTTTTTCGCTTGTTTTGAAACATTTTACCCAAAAACGTCCAAGTGCCCCCCTTATTCCAGAGCCCTGGTTATGCCACTGGAAACTGCACCTAGAAATCGATTCCCAAACAGCTTGTCATAATGTCATTTAGGTCAAATGTGCTAAAGCTATACAATAGTATACATTTTCTAAACTTCCAACATACCACAATGATGACGTGTGTGTTATGTGGCAACTTACAGGCAAGAAAGCAACATGTGAAATTAATAAAAATTTAAAAATTGTACGCACTGAAATCAATATTCATAACATTGGCACTGGTTAAAAGACATGTATGCTGGTGTAGCATATTATATTAACCTTCATATAATAATAACTCCCCAGTCATTATTATATATAATAATGATAATTCCCCCGTCATCATTATACATATAATAACGAAATGACTGTCATTATTATGGTATATGTATAATAATGGCTGGGGAGTCATTATTATATGGAAGTCATTATTATATACTATACCGGTAGTCTAATAGATGCCTATGTATGCTCTTCTTATTATTATCAAATTCCACAAATATGGGTAATCATATTAAATAAACTACAATGTGTACAGATTTTCTAAACGTCTTGCTTACACTGAGCTGTGTATCAAAAATGACCAGTTTCGAACTGGACGGCATTACTTCGTGGCAATGATGTGAATTCATAAGTCTTGCATAGACAAGTTCTTCATTGTTTCCGCCTGAATTGAGAACCAATATCTATCTTACCATAGAATTATTACAGAATGCAATCTGAGTCAAAACCTCTCCATAGAGAAAACTGTACTAGCCAATCACGGGAATTCATAACATATGACAACCTCTGTTTCTAAAAATAGGATCTGTCTAGAATTAATTGAGAAATCACAGCAGGCTTTAACCCTTGCGTGCAAGCAGCATAACTAATATGCTATGAAGCTGAAGTATTGGCTTTATGGTAACCAAAGGGTTAAACATTTCACTTGTGGCAAGGAAGACCAGGATACAGTATTTCCGAATGAAAGTTAAGCCATAGATTCTGCACAAAACAGCATTGGACGTTCTGCTCATCATTTGGATTTGGAACAGCTTTGGTCTAAATATATTTTTAAATTCCAATGTTTTGAAAAGGCTAATTGTGTGTCACATACATTGTCCAGAAATCTGAAATTAGGTTTTCCTGAATACTGAGAAGTTAAACAAATAAAATAAAATATAAAACTACAATAAATATCCCCAGATATTCCCTTATGCAATGCACTATACTGCACTGCTATGATAATACAGGAACAGCAAGCACTACTGAAGGATGAACTAGCAGACAATTTGGAAAATCATTGCAAAATTTATATTATTCATCACAAAAACTGAAGCATTTGCCAACTCAATCAGGCACCAACATCCACACAAACAAACCTCTCAGAATACATAGGACATTAAACTTGTTGATCTTACTGTATGTGGTATCTTTTCTAACCAACTTTCAAATAGTGGTAACAGGCAGTGGTGGTTACAGGATTTCTTGGTGGGGGGATGAAATAAATTCATAGGAAGGGGGTGAGAAGGGGGTGAAAAGAGAAGGAAAAATCAATAAAAACTTTGCCGAAAAAGACTGACAAATGGGATTTTTTCTTGGCAATGACCCACCACCAACAGGAGGTGCTCCACAGAAGGTCCGTGGCCCCTATTCAATGCCTGGCTCCGACCCCCCCCCCCCCACCCAAGTGGGTCTCCCTTACTCATTCTAAGCAACTAGATTAGTCCAGGTTTATGAAAAATAGTTGGCCCTCATGCTTAGAAGTTGCCACCCCAACGGACCTCCCCACCCCACTTGACAACTCCTGGATCTGCCACTTACCACCGCAGGGATTTACATAACATTGCTCTTAATTCATACTCAGGCTGAGGCATCAATGGTACTATTATAATTATTTGCATTTCGAAATAAGACCTACGGGGGGGGATGAAATTCTGACAGTTGTACACAGTTTGACACCACTGACCTTTCTAGATTAGTTTTAAGACAGAACCCGGATTATTGCCATCCGGGTCTAGATGTAGTGCTATAGAAATAAAGTGAGACCCAAAGCTAGTGCAGTGAAATAACAGAATTCACACATCACCTTTTCTTGTGATCAGAACAGATGATGATGATGATGATGAATTTTAAAACAGGAATATAAATAGAAATAGAAATAGGAATAGAAATAGGAAACAGCATATTTCATATCGGGACTTTGATTAAAATTTCCAATAGACAGACTTTAATAATGCATGTACTGTATACTGTTCAATCTGACTACACTGCAAAAATAGATCAATGGCTTTGAAAACAACTCTCACAAAATGCTTCCAATAACCACTGATAACATCTGTCATTGGTTGATTTAGGTTTCTGATAGACTCCACATTTTCAAAATTTTGCTTTGATAATCTTTAATATAGTCCGCTGTATTAATCGATGGATCACTCCCATAAAACCAGTAGCATCATTCCATAAGACATGCAGCATCACTTAAAAAACTACCGTAGTTGCACATCATTCTCATAAAACCAGTAGCATCAGAAATAAAACCAGTAGCATCAGAAATAAAACCAGTAGCATCAGAAATAAAACTAGTAGCATTGCTCCCATAAAACAAGTAGCCATACACTTCTGCTTTATCTCTGGTCCATCCTCCTTCCCCCCTCCAATTCCACAAGGGTCCATGTCCCAAGAGAAGCATCTCATTATTCCCAGAAATGAATCATCAGCTGATCCTCCATGCCACCCTGGAATGCGATCCACCTGACCACGTGACCACTGCGACACTCCTGCTCACATGTCTGACATCCTAGCATTCCTAGTAGTGGGTGGGGGGTTTCATTTGAGATTTCAGTAGGATAAGGCACCACATAAATGGCAGGTCGCAATTGCATTACATACGCACAGATATGGACATGGGTTGGGTCAACCCATGGGTTGGGTCAGAAATTTCCATGTTTAGGGTGGGTTGGGTTGGCTAAGACAATGTCATGTTTTTTGATGGTCAATAACTGGTTTAAGAAATTGCAATGTGCTGTGGTGGGTTGGGTTGGGTCAAGCAACCCTATTGCTTTCGTAGGCTGGGTTCAGTGGCGGCTCCACCGGGGGGCCAGGGGCCCGTGCCCCCTAATGAGAGCCTGCCCCCTCAGTGGCCCCCAGTTGGGACCCTATACTTAATTATATACATTAAACAACAAATGGTTGGCCCCCCCATGATTAGAAGTTGCCACCCCAACGGCCCCCCACTTGCCAAATCTTAGAGCCGCCACTGGCTGGGTTGGGTCTGAATCCTGATGGATTGGGTCGAGTTTTAAAAATAGACCCAGGTCCATGTCTCCATGTGTGCATGTATATACAGGAAAGCAGTTCTGATAAACTATACAGCATGCAATACATGTCCAACAATACAAAACCAATACTATTAAATAACAATATCCAGCAAATGCATTTTGTACAATGTCACACCATGTATAAAGACACACTTATGACTCCTTTGTAAAGCGCTCTTGTCTTTAGCTCGAGTTATGTTACTGTGCTATATAAATTGTCGAATAATAATAATAATAATAATAATAATAATAATAATGTTGTATAATGTATTCAAATATACACGAATAACAAGCATCATTTGATGATCATAAGATAACAACTCTGTAGGAACAATATTCAGAAAACTTCCTGCAATGGATCCAGGACATCCCGGTCCATTTTCTCACCAATTCTGAAGCGGCAATACACACATATATATGATCAAACTATTTTAAACGTTCCTGGTTAGTTGGAAGGTGTTGTTAGTGCTTCAAAACATGCTTACCGTCTGCGTCTTCAAGCTCAAAAGTTTCTGCGTATCTCTTCGGCAGCTAAAAAGATAAGCATGGCTGTGAATCTCCTACAATTGACGGTAAATGCATTCACAAAAACACGGTAGAAAAACACAAAGAGGATCCTTGCATAACTGTTCCTATGAAATTGTATGCAGGTTGAACTTAAATTCTCTACCAGTTTCTCAAGCATATACACATACAGGAGGACACAGAGGTCAAAACACAAAACTGTACACTTTACAATCAAACCTGTGTAAGCTACAATCATGTGACTATTCAAAATAATCAGTGCAGGGGCCTGCTAATCTCCATGACGATGAATTTGGTAATAATGAATTGTTTAATGCTAACATGAAGACATGACCCTACCAGGGATCAATTTATGGTATGTACAGTGTAACCTTATTACAAACAATAGCCTCAGTACCAAAATAATTCGCTGCTATATGTAATTCATTCAGATATTGTTATGCTGACCATTTCAAAGGTTCATTATATGTTGTAGTACAAACGCTGTACAATACAGTGTGAAGATCATAAGAACCTTCCTAATAAGTGAATTGATTAAATTGATTGATTCAGCTTATTATGACTGTGCTTATAAAGAAAATACTAATGGGACACATCACATTAAGATGATATTATCAGAGTTTTACAGTTTGTTGTGACAGTAAAATCTTAATACTGTACATACTCAGTTCTAATATGCAAAGGTCTAACTGCATATGTTCACCTTTTATCAACTGTTAAATCAATGAAAGTTGATTAAATAGGTTGACATGCAATTAATTCGAACAGACCCCAGCTAAAATCAGAAACCATTTTCAAAAAATTCGTCTGTTTACGATGCAGAAAACCCTTCACAATTCAAAATTTCTTCAAACCCATTCCTAGATCAAATAAATGTGCCAAAAAGCTAAATCAGAAAATTGCCTTCCTTCTAGGAAAAAAACAGAAAATAACCTTTCACTATAATGCTCAAAAAGAAATACCAGTACCACAAAACATATTAAGATGGATGTGAGTCACGTGACCGACTCAAAAACACTCCATCGCATATAAAAATAGATCAATCAATCGACCAATGAGAAGAAGAGATAGACAGGGAGATAGAAAGAGAGACAAAGAGAGAGAGAGAGAGAGACAGACAGACAGACAGACTGGCTAACAGCACTTTCCTATATCTCTGTATGTCCTGGAAATTTGCGACTAACACATACAACCACTTGGACCTGACTGAATAATACGAGCCGCTAATCCTGGCGCTCGAAACGGAGAAAGAAAGGCCGAAGCCCGATCGATAGAGACCGCTTCTTCTGCACGTTGCTTGCAATTCACAAATAAAAGCAATATCACGTCCGACATTCGGAAATCTGTGGAGGAAATGACACGGCACATAACTGCCATACGCTGGCGTCCGGTCCAAACGCGACGCCCAATTTCTCAATCCGTGTGTTTTTCTCCCCGTGGTTGCCACTGGAATCGGGCATGCTGTGCACTACGGTGTGGCGCTACAGAAGCTAATGAATGTATTGGAAAAAATCTGCAACATCCTCTGTCTGTTTGTCTGTACAAATACAGATGTGTGTATAATATATGTGTGTGCATGTGCACAATTCATTTCCAAATTGATCCAACATACTAATGTGTTCATAGAGCAGAGGCATTCAAATGGCGACCCGCGGGTCAGGTCTGGCCCGCCAGAGGCAGTCAAATGGCCCGCGAAAATAGCAAAACGATCAATAACTTTTTTCTAATACATGCGAAATATTTTTTAATGTCCAGCTTCCAACTTACCTGCTTTTTATTGCTTATGAACTATATTTTTCAACTAAAACATAGTCTGCATCTGGTCCTCGGGCACCGGTATTAAAAAATGTGGCCCTTCGTGTAATTTAGTTGAATGATTCAACCCCTGCCATAAAGAGTTAATCGAATAAATCAGAACAATAAGTCACTGAAGTGACATAGGCAAAGGCATCAAGAAGTAAGACTTGGAAATAGACAATATGCATTAACCCTCTGACCACTTTTCCTATGAACACCGCTTACCAACTGCTGGCAACGGTTGTCAAATGGTTAAACCTGATTAACCAGAGCAAATATATTAGAGCGTCATACGCTGTGCATTAATCCAGTGGCTACAAACAAAATTCGGCACTAAAACCTGGAAAACAACAGACGCTTCTCCAGCTGCACCTGCCCACAGCTGCGCTCACCCAATCAGCCAAACGACCTCAATCAGCCGATGCCGTGAAAAACTGAAGGCGCTATAGCTTTTCAATTCTCCTACAGGAATCTTTAGGTCTCATTCTGTCTTTCTGTCTGTCTGTCTTTCTGCTTTGTCTGTCTTTTTGTCTGCCATTCTGTTTGTCTGTCTTTTTGTCTGCCATTCTGTTTGTCTGTCTTTTTGTCTGTCTTTCTGTTTGTCTGTCTTTTTCTCTGTCTGTCTGTCTGTCTTTCTGTTTTGTCTGTCTTTTTGTCTGTCATTCTGTTTGTCTGTCTTTTTGTCTGTCTGTCTGTCTTTCTGTTTGTCGTCTTTTTGTCTGTCTTTCTGTTTGTCTGTCTTTTTGTCTGTCTGTCTGTCTGTCTTTCTGTTTGTCGTCTTTTTGTCTGTCTTTCTGTTTGTCTGTCATCTGTCTGTCATTCTGTCAGTCTGTCTTTCTGTATGTCTATCTGTCTGTCTGTCTGTCTGTCTGTCTTTCCGTCTGTCAATCTGTCTTTCTGTCTGTGTCCCAGTCAACAATAGCAATAATATAAAAAATAGCAATTTCTTTCATTTCCCTTGGGTAAAACACCATAGTTCAATTCTCTTATTATTGCACAGTAGAAAGCATGTACAGTAAAAACTTGAAATGCATGCGATAATGTCAACCTTCTGTATTACCAAGAATTTGCACATTCAAAACAAAGATATCATATAATAGAAGCAACTGGCCTTTTAAATCAGTGGGTTTCTGGTTTCAAGAGAACATAATTTTCAAATTTACATGAAATTATATATATATATAATTATATATATATATATATATATATATATATATATATATATATATATACACACACATTTAAATATGAATTATGTTATATTACTGTTGACCAGAAGACATTCTCTGTTGAATGTAGGCCGTGAATGCTGTGACCAGGAGCAGGAGAAATGAGGCAAATATATGAAGTGCCTACAATCCCCTGCATGCATCCTTTGCCTCCATCATTTAGGTTCCATTAGAGTAGCTTTTAGGGCTACTGGTGAAACCATTTTCATCACATAATTTGTTTCAAAAGCAATTGAATGCTCATGGCAACTTGCAAAAGTGTGAAAGCAATTGTATTGTGTGAGGAGGGTCAGTTTTGTATTTGAGAGGGAAAGGGGGGAACATTCTTCCACTGGTCAGATTCTACTCCACCCACCCTTCCCCCACTGGTCTGACTCTCAGATGCCCTCCTTGGGAAGGTGGGAGTCTGATATTATGGTGACATAGTGGCAAATGTCTGTGACTTCTGACTAGAGTCTAGAAGGTAGATGGTTAAGAACCTACTGTAAATGTCAAAGACAATATACATAATATGCAAAATGGCACATGACTCAATAAGCACAAATCAAGTAGAATTAAGTAGAATCAAGTAGACGAGAAGAACACTGACCCAATAATATATATGCAGGCAAATCCTTACAACATTAGAAAAGTTTACTAATCAATAATTTATTTATTATAGAAATAAATAAGTAAGGTTCAGAAATAATAATTCAGAAATAATAATTGGTAAATATACCAAAGAGAATTTCATATCTATAGGGAATAATTTAGGATGAAAAAGGCAAATGATAAACATATTAGTTACAAAGAATTAGGATAATAATGGGGCAAACTTTTGAGAAAAAAACATATAAAATAGTGAAATAAAATATAAAAATAATATATAAAAATTGCATTCAAACTCTGACAGAAAAACAAACTGGTTATTCAGAAGCTGTTTCACAATCACTCCACAGTTATTTTGCAACAAGCAAACAGTGTAATAAGACAGTGTAATGATATTGATTTTCTAGAAACACTACATAAAACTGAATGCAATTTTTTTAAGACCATTGGAAAGGACAAACAAGGAGTGTGTGTATTACAACTCAAATGGCATTCGATTAATTATTTATCACATAATTATCTATGAAAAGAATGATCAATGCCAAACAACTTTTCAGGGAAATGAACCAGACCATTGTTATGTAATGACCCGGCAAACCTAAAGCCACAGATTCAAATTCTAAATGAACAACTATCTTGGTTTTAATTATGATATAGCACCACCAAGTTTCACTATCCTATTTCCATTCACATAATATGTGCCCACATGCAGCACACTCAGCTTCATCAAATGAGTGAAATGCATTCAGCATGTGGTAGGCTTGAAACGTGAACTACATGTATTAATTTATTTATCAAAGGCACTTCTATAGCACCACAGCATAGCAAAGTCCAGACTCTAAGGCACTGTTGACATAATATCAACAAGGAACAAGGACTGAAAGTCTTGAAAATGGCAACACATATATGTAAGAAATGTTAAATGTATGCAAATATGTACCTATATATATATATATATATATATATATATATATATATATATATATATATATAATTTTAATGCCAATCTTAAGATAGCTGGTTTCTTGTATCACAGGTTTTATAGACCACAAAAATGTCTTAAAATTGAATAGAAACATACTTTTTTAGCAATCAATTTTTTGCCAATTTCAGTGAGGGGGTGCTACCCCTCTGTAACATATAACTCAAAGACTCAAAGATTTAGTTGCTCCTTCCAAGATATCAGAAGTTATAGGCCTAAACAGATAGAGGACCACAGGCAAAAAGACATAGAAAAATACCATTGTCATAAGAAATTAAGAAATATATTTTTATAACAATAAATTTCTGCCAATTTCAGTAGAGGGTGCTAGCCCTCTGTACCGTATAACTCAAAGATTTAGTCACTCCTTCAAAGATATCAAAAGTTATAGGCCTAAACAGCTAGAGGTCCACAGGCAAAACTACAATGAAAAAATGCCAATGTCACATCAAATATATTTTAATAGCAATCAATTTCTGCCAATTTCAGTAGAGAGTACTAGCCCTGTGCACCATATAATTCAAAGATTTAGTCGCTCCTTCCAAGATATCAAAAGTTATAGGCCTAAGCGACTACAGGTCCACAGGCAAAACGACATAGAAAAAATACCATTGTCATAAGAAATTAAGAAATATATTTTTATAACAATCAATTTCTGCCAATTTCAGTAGAGAGTACTAGCCCTCTGTACCGTATAACTCAAAAATTTAGTCACTCCTTCAAAGATATCAAAAGTTATAGGCCTAAGCGACTAGAGGTCCACAGGCAAAACCACATAAAAAATACCATTGTCATAAGATCTTTACAATATTCTAGTCGAGCGACTCTCCCTCTGGTCCGGCATATCCGACAAAGCTCATCACTGGTTCAAATCTTACCTCAAGTCTCGTTCCTTCCAAGTTTCGTGTCTCAAACAAACCTCATCATCTCATAGCGTAAACTGGAGTGCCCCAAGGATCCATCCTGATCCATCCTTGGGCCTGTATCATCCTTAATCAATCTCTAACTAAATCACCAACACCACTATCATCCCATCCTCATTTGCCTCATAATCACTGACCTTTGCCCAACTGAAAACACACAACTCCTATGCTATTTCAAGAAAGATTAAGCACATAAGAATAAGCAGCTCCTGCTTTGCACCATCCTCATTTGCCTCCTAGATTTTACACTTACCTTACCCTGCCTTGTCTGACATTGACCACCTACTGCTACAGAAGGCTATTTATGCAAAAATTCAGAAAGATTAAGCATATAATATCCAATTTTCTTGTGTCCCCATCTCCATTGAATCAAACCGTACTAGAATAGTCAACATATTCTGCCTCAGTTTTATTCTAGAGCGTTCGAAATGTCACGAAAAAAAATGGTCAACTATTTCAAATGACAGCATACAAAGTCTTCCAGATATCTATTCTCTGTCAGATGTCTGCAAAGTCGATCAAGAGATAAGAGGGGTCTTAAGGACTTTCTAGTATCTGGTTTTATGCACCACAAAAATATTATAAAATTGATACCCTGTTTGGCATTGGCACTATGCCTATATATATATATATGCAAAAATTCAGAAGAGTGATGAAGCAAATTATATCCACATTTTCTTGTGTCCCCATCTACATTGCATCAAACCGTAATAGAATAATCAAGATAGTCTGCCTTGGTTTTATTCTAGAGTGTTCGAAATGCCACGAAAAATGGTCAACTATTTCAATCGAATCTATTCTCTGTCAAATGTCTACAAAGTCAATCGAGAGATAAAGCAGGTTTTAAGCAGTGTTGCAGCCACTGTTCAAACAACCCCATTTCAAAAAAATATGACCAACACAATTGATGTAAATCTATTGACTTTTTGTTGAAGGAGAGGTGTAGTGGGAGTCGGCCGCGGCCCCCACTGGTGTTCAGTTGCATAGTGCTTCCATTTAACAACCCAACTTTGCATAAGCTGGCTACGTCACTGAATGCCATACATAAAACATACATTATGTATATATATATACATATATATATATTCATATATATATATATGTATATATACATACATGTACAGCAGGCTAAAATAAGGAATTGGTCTTCCTATTGCCAATGCAAAAGTTCTTTGAACATCTACGGCAGGAAATAATGATTTACCCGAAATAGTCGACTTCCTTTCTTTCGATCTCTCCAGATGACGTACTCAAGCGGCTCATACGAGTGAATGGTGTTTGCTGCAAGCAAATACCAACAACACTGTAAATACATCCAATGAATTAATTAATTAGTGTAGCTGACATTTAACACGGGGCAAAAAAATCTATTTTCATCTCTGATCAACGTAGTGTAATGGCATTAACGTAATGGCATTACCATACTTTAAATGCAGTCATGTCACCGCCTTCAGTTTTCTTGGCCTCGGGAAGCAGACAAATCTCCATTTCAAATTGAGTAATAAATAAGTGTAAGCATCCCTAATTGCTGGCAATTGACAAGAATGACATTTTTACTCGATGACAACCGAAAAAAATTATTTGAACTTACCTTTGGAAAGTGAGGAGTTTGTTGCAGAAAGCTAAAAGTACACAAAACAATAAAGCTGTCAGCAAGTCATCCAAAGTACTACAGATCTGTACTGCATAATTATGGCCAGTGCCGTAGCCAGGATTTTTGTTGGAAGGGGGCTACACACGACCATTGAGAAGGGGGCAAGCCCACCGGCCGCCTGTGCAAATTATCAAGATTATCAAGTGTGGAAAAATTGTGATTTTGTCAGTCTTTTCAAAAGTGTGTGTATATATATATATATGTGTGTGTGTGTATATATATATATATGTATGTGTGTATATATATATATGTATGTGTGTGCGCGCGTGTGTGTGTAAGCATTTTACAAAACATAAAAATTTACAGAGAATTCAATACAGTGACACTCTCTGTCTGCAACTACTAAAGCAAACTCAACACAGAATAATAATGCATGATAAAATACATTTTCTGTCAGCCAACCAAGGGAGGTTTAACTCCCAAAACCCTCCCTTGGCTATGCCGCTGATTGTGGGAAATTACATTCCACGGGCAGTTTTGGGCACCCACAGAAATTTTTCCAGGGTCCAAACACAATGGTAACAGCCAATATTTTAGCAAGGTTTTCAAATTTCACTGTGAAAATATTGGTATTTGCATTTTCCAGGCAATCACCCAGTTCCCAAATAAAATTCTAGACTCAGCATCGGGTGAATATACTGTATTATATCAGCCTGTCTATCTATGCCAAAAATAGGGATCCGGCCCATCCGTGCTACATGGCCACACTACGGGCAGCTAAGCAGTGTATACATCAGAAACAATGTGCAGTAAAACTGACTAACCAAAGAGCTCCGAACATGTCCCGCTTCGTCGACTATAGCCTCGGGCTTTGGATCTGAATTTGCTCTGTTCCTGTATAATCGGAAGAACTCGTCCGGCCCGATGGACTGGCTGCGATCTTTGCGACCGGATGACATCGGAAACGCCGGGGTCACCTTGAACTTCTTCTTCTTCGACGATGAGAACGGCTTGCCGCCGTGCCGGTGGTCTTCGACTGGCGCGCCGTCGTGGTCGCCGCCGTACGAATCCTGCGAAACGGTCCGCGGTCGCTGCCGGAAAGAGTCGAAGAAGGTCCTCATCCTCGCGCCTGGCGCGTTACCCGACGACCCCTGCCTGAGCGGCTGCCGAACCTAGCGTCGACGTCGCCGCTCGTGCCGTACAGACGGATCATCGGTCCCGAGATGTGTCGGGCGCGAGGAGGCCCGGGCTCAGCTCCCTTTGACTCCAGTCTGGACTCGGACTCGGCCTCCGGCGACGGGCCCCTCTCCTCCTCCCGTATACTGTCCTTCTTCGACCGGAACCGGAAGAGCGGCGCCTGTCCCTGTACGCCCTTCCGAGAACCCGACCGCGACTCGCCGTCGTGTACTGCGTAGGACGACCGGGTCGACGACCGGTATTTCCGGTTGAACAGATCCCGAAGTGCATTTGCGCCCGTCCCGGATATCGTGACGTAATTTCCATAGGACGACACGCACGCAGCGGAAGCATCGGTTAACTTCTGCGGCTGAACCGGGTTACGGCCTTCGAACGAATCTGCGAAAAACTGTCTTCTCCGGTGGCCAAATCAACACTGAAGCGGCTGCTACCCGTGGATTTCTGCCTTCGACGAAACAACTCCTTTAGGCCCTTTGATCCTGTAGAAGGGGAAGGGGCAGAAGTAGACATTCGGACCTTGTCCGGGTCAGTCGATATCCTGGCTGATCTTTTAGCATCGGATTCCATCAGCGGCATTGCATTCAGTTATAAACGATAGATTCAACGTTTCTAATAAACCAAGGGGACTTGATAAGACTCCGTGGGAAGAATACCCTGCAGCGACATGTTAATCTGCTTCACCCAATTTCACAACTAGAAAAGACTACAAGAGAATCAAGCAACATCTCAATTTCACTGCTACAAATAAACTGTGTCGCAAAAATTCATCTAAAAATGCCATGACCAGCTTCAATTTCAAAAGCTACCGGTATACAAAACACAAATACCTTTGCTTTTATAACAATAAACAACATTTTCAATTTGTAACAGAAAACCTTAATCACCTTATCAATAGTTATAAATCCTGGAAAACAATTCTGGGGAAAATGCTTGCATCTTTGCATAATTTTGAAGTAAGTAGTTTCAAAAATCTACTGTCAGTTATTGATTTCCTCTTATACAGATAAAAATGCACAGTGTTGTCTCGAATATAAACTGCATAATTGCTCCGTTATACATTATGCCCATTTATACATAAAATTACAATCTTTCCCTAAGAGAATGCTTCAGCAGTGGCGTCGAGAGGGGGGTGCGGGGGGTGCGGACCGCACCGGGTGACACCAACTAGGGGGGGGGTGACACCAAACAAGGATTACCTTTTTTTGCTTGTCACGGTATTTGAGAAGGAAAAATAAGAAAGATTTAGAAGAGGTCCCAAGTCTAAATGGGTGACACCACGATTTTACCGCACTGGGTGACACCAACCCTAGCGACGCCACTGTGCATCAGGAAAGCGACTTGGACGGGTGGTTTAAAACCCCTCTTTTGAGGATGCCTCAGACTGTGGTAAATTCATCAAGTAGATGGGGTCAAACAAACACAGTCAAAGTACATCCATCTCTCCGAATGCTCTGTCTCTTTTCTAAAACGTCGAACACTGAAATACAACGCTATGGCACACACATACACACACAGACACACACACACACACACACACAAATACCCACGTGTCTATGGCACTATGGTGTTGATCTTGCACACAGCTTACAGAAAAGTCTTGCGTTTATTTAATAAAACGTTAAATAGCTTCACATTTTTCGTTCGGCTGATCGTACATAATGAATAAATTAATTTTACTCTAAACAAAATAACTGAAATTCAGAATAAAGATCAACCGATCCTTCAAAATCCACCGTCGAACAACCTTGGCACACGCCTCTTGTTATTAAATGTCACAAGCTAGTGAGTAAGTAAAATATTGTCAATTCTCTTAGGCAGCTATTTCAGTAGTTAGGCCTAATCTAGTATGGCCCTGCTTTGTTTTCTCCAGAAAATAGGATCAACTCAATACCAGAGCTGGAATATCCCCCTCCATGGCTAGTTTGAGATCAGGTCACGGATAGACGAATGGCTTTTAAAAATTGACGAATCAAGATGTCACACGTCGCGGCCCATCGCACAAAGGGCGCAAATGCTAATTCCATGCAGCGTAAATTAAGCCTATCCGGTCACTTCTCCCAATTGTTTTAAAACTATTAGCGTCAGAATTAAGGTCGCACATTTATTATTGAACCTATACAAGCTTGCCAACTGGATTGTGTATCGGATTTCGCACTTTGGACAGGAACTGGAGATTGCTACCTCCTCCCCCTCCCGCCCCCGTCTCAAGAGAACATAATTATATACTGTACAGCCAAATATACATAGGCCTATATGGTAATTAATTAGGAGCGATTCTGTCAAGGTCACCTAGCTTTAACCTTCAAACAATTTTTCAAACGTCATAAACAGTTGACAGAGTTGTCGATAATATCCCTGCCCCCACCTCCTCCCCAGGATCATCAATCGATCGGACTGCCACAGACAAATGCTTCTATGCCTGTATGCTGTTATTTTGTCCACTAAAGTGTCGTTCTGTACAGTTTATCCAAGGCCTAATTGGATGCATGCATACATAGCATGCATGCCTGGAAACTCATGCTCCATAGTAGGCCTACCTGGTAGATAGCATGCTAATCGGGCTGATAGCCTGTGATAGGCCTACGTAGGCCTACTCAAAAAATTAAAATTAAGCCGCAAACTACTATATTGGTAGGCCTATTCATATGGGCTATATGAATTTTGAATTATACGGATACAAGTAGGCCTAGGCCTATAACAAAGTTGGAGCAATACTAAGGCCTACGCTCAAAATCGACCTAAGACTCCATTAGACACTTAGGCCGAGGCAGTGGCGGCTCCACCGGGGGCCAGATGGGCCTGTACCACCCCCCCCCTATTGAGTGCCTGGCCTCCCAGTGTCCCCCCAGTTGGGACACTATACTTAATGCTACATACATTAAACAACAAAGGGTTGGCCTCCATGATTAGAAGTTGCCACCCCAACGCCCCCCTCACTTGCCAAATCCTAGAGCCGCCACTGGGCCTAGGCCTATTGCATTATTTGTGATTTTTCGTCGAATAACTAGGCCTAAGAACCAACGCCTATGCTTCAACCTAGGCCTGTAATAATCTCGAAGCAACAAATGCTTCAAGCCCCCCTCCCGATCCCTACCCCATCCCACCCCCAATATATCGCGCTTAAATGGGGTTTTCGAAAAGACTAAAAGAAATACTTCTATTTGATTTGCAAGGCCTATCGAGAACTAAGTCAGACATAAGACCCATGTCAGATTATAAAAAAAGAAATCAATAAGCTTCTATAGCGCCACTATCATAATGTTTAGGCATCGGCCGATGGCGCACCAAATTCAAATATTTAGGCCCTGAATGGGTGCCTATAGTACCCCTAGTGCATATGCCTAATTAATAACAACAGCAACAACAACAACAACAACAATAACTAACCGTAAAACCATCTTCTATAGAAAAGAGTCAATGGCCATTCCACATTGTCCGACAACACCGCTATTTCGACCACCGACTACAGTATAGAGAGCGAACTGGCATAGAATCGCCCCATTCGCCCGCGTATGTCTAATACTCACCTATTACAGATTTAAGCTTAGGAATAAACGCTGTGCACGATCCGGTAGGCCTATGCTAAATCTCATAATTAGCATATATATATATATATAGGCCTACTTGTACAGTGATGTATGTACGTGTGTTTTGCTCGGCACGTCCGCTGCATGCGCCGAGGGCAAATCCTCCAATGCGGACGGGATAAGAGCCGCCCTTTTTACCGGCATCCGGTCGAACAGGCTGCTGCAACCGCCGACGCCAAGCAAGGCCGCGCCTGCTCCCGAGGAAGTCCTTAGTCCTTCTATCGACCGCAATTGATGCAGAAAGTAAATCGTTTGCCTGACGCAGCAACCGACGGCGCTGCTTATTATTCGGCCGTCTGTCCGGTTAGCCGTGTATTCCAAATTTCCAGCCGGCGTTTGTTTATATGGCGGCTTAGTTTGGGACACGGCGTCCGACGAATTCATTATATTATTATCCTTTTCCAATTTTCTTCCATTCTTGCAGCATCTCCTCGAGTTTTTTTTTCTAAATTCAAAGCATCTCCTCTTTGTTTTAAAACATTTTATTCATAGACGTAACGTCCCAACAACAACAACGACCCGTTGGATTAAATGACCCTGCATGAACGACTCCCACCTTCATACTAAGATTAAGCGACTATAGGAATAAGGAGCTACTGCGGTGCTGCTTTTCAAAGCATTATAGGAATTCACGAGATTTTACTTACTTTTTTTACCTCCAGTGTTTCAGTGACCTATTCGATCTGTTCACTCCAGTTTTGAATAAACCATTGACCACAACCAGGGGCGTAGCGCATCAAAAAAATAAGGGGAGTCTAAATCAATCTATAAAAATACCAAATAAATATTCTATCCATATTTTTAAATTTAAATATTTAGTAAATTCTTTTGAAAAACACCGTCAGTAAACAGGAAGTTGACTCATATTAGTCTGTTTCACTGCCTTATAAAACCTGTTTATTTCTAAGTAGGCCTATCTAACTAAATTATTTTTTATTTTTTTATTATAATTTATGTAAAGTATAAAAAAGTTATTAATAACATGTAAAAAAATTTTCTGTTTCTCAAAAAGTGGGGAGCCTGTAGACTCCCCTAGCCACCATTGCACGACGCCTCTGACCACAACTACTCTAAATGGGAATTGAAAATTTAAATTGTTAAATTGCCTGTAAGAATATTTCGCCCAAATCGTCTTGATAGGCCTACGTGAAACATATTGCATAATAATAATGTGATTTAAAACGGTTTAGGAGTCTAAGTAAGTAAGACTGTGTGAAATATCCTGTGCGTCATAGATGACGCAAAACTCAGAGAAGCGAGGAAAGTAACAAATCTCTGATTTATGCTAGGCTGTCAGTTATATCTCTTCTCAAACAAAAATGTATGGAATACAAACACCTTTATCGACTTCTGAAAGCTCTAACATTGGCTGATGTAGCAGTGTTGCTTAGAAAAGTCGATGAATTGTGAATTTTACCATTCATATAATATGGCGCTATAAATTTACAGGAAAGTGGTCACCAAACTGCGATACGATTTCCTTTTCCTGTTGAATCTGATTTCTGTAAGAGAAATTAGAACCTTATTTTATATTTAATTTAAAGCGTTAATTAATAAAAATTATTTTTGCCGGTAATTAATGAACGATCGCATCGACGATTACTGCATTTACTCTTAATTCAATTATTTGCTTTAAAGATAATGATAATCTATTATAAAGAATCTACTGCCCAACGTGACTATGCACTGTGAAGCTAGGAATTGTCATTATGTAGCGCTGTGATGATCTAATGGCAGCGATGATCTACGTTGTCATCTGTAGATATCCGTGAAAATGTCGGCCGATCTACAGTGGATGATTCTTAGGAACAACTCAAGTTTACTCGTTAAACGCAAAGCTGTGCGTTCGTTTTCAAGAGTAAGTTAAAAACTGTAGAGTCTCCAGATCAAGTTACGATACTAGGTTATGGCATACTAAGGACCTTTTGATTATTATTAATTTAATTTTATCGTCCGTTTCAAACACATAGGTGTTCATCGGGGACGCCTCAGACCACAAACCGCAGTGCTCATCGGCAGAGCAGACTGTGGCTGAGGAGGGTCGGTTTGGTCCAGGTCAAAAACCAAAAATCAGCCAGGACAATACCAAGACTTAAGGAGGAAATAAATATGTTTTAAGGTGACGCCTAAAAATATCTAGAGAAGTTTGAAGACCGGTGGCGTGGCCATGGTTCCGGAATAAGGGTACTCGTACATTTTCGGTTAAAAAGTGACGACGAGAAAAATAGGCAAATCTATGAGTTCTTTGCACATTCACGTTCTCTCTTTGATTGTGCTTACTACCCCATTTATCAAATCCCACAACTGGTCTCAGCCTGAAAAGGGACCCGTGGCAACGCCTATGTTGACGACAGTGTTTGATTAGCGTAATCGTTAATCTGTTCTGACATTCTGTTCTTTCGTGGAAACAGGAGCCAAACAATTTGAAAGGGTTGAACTCCTTCCGTTTCAATGGACTTGTTCACAGAAAGACTGTGGCAGTTGAGCCAAAGACCGACGGCAAAGGGGGTCGTCTTAGTTCTGCGTAACAGCAAGAGTTAGTTTTGGCTGAGTGTCTCTACCATTGATTTAATTTCTGGAAATGGAGTTTATTGATTTTCATTAATTACAATTTGATCAACTCTTTTGATTAGATTAATATGCCTATGTCTAATTTGAAACGGGTAATGATATCAGAAGGCACTAAATGTTCAAACTTATAATTTGTTGGTTGGATTTTTGCTGAGAATGCACACACACCAATTGTGGAGCTTGTGTGGGAAACACTGACATAGGATGGTGACTTCCTGTGGATTATGCTCAATATTTAATTTGACTCCTTTTGTTTACTATGTGGTGGAACTGTAGGACTTGGAAAATTTCTAGCGATTACTTTTAATTATTCCTGGGGTTAAGTCCTGCCATCTGTGCATCAACTTATGTTTTGTTTGGATTTTAAAAAGAATATCTTGTTATTTAAGGTACTAGAAAGCCATCAAAGAACTACACCCGTATTGAACTGAAGCGCGATGCACGCAAGACCTTAAGCACCATTCGCAAAGTGATTGGAGAGGGAAATTACAGACGCGATCTTAAAATGGTATGTTGCTGGTTCACTTGACCGATCAGTTATGTGGTGTACTGTGACTTTGCATGTTTTTCCATGTAATATTTTGGGGTGTGTGGTGGAGTAGGTATTTCAAGACCTAAGGTAGTTTATGGTTGCCCTGTATATTGAAATAGGTAAGAGAAAATATAAAACCGGGAAGTAAGACAATGAACACGATTGGAAGTGTTGGATGCAATCATCAGGCAAAGACATGTGGAACGAAAGGATATTGATAGAATCAATAGACATTCACTGAAATAGAGACTTGAACAAATCAGAAAAGAAAGAGTGGAAACCCAAAATTAATTAATGTGGATTCAGATGATGCAGTGTTTATTCTAAGCCTTCTCTGGGGAATTCCCCTGGTTTTCCCCAAAAAAAAAAAAAAAAATTTTTCTATATTGGCTGGAGGGATGGAAATTCCTCCCCCAAGTGTGGAGACTCAGACCCCCAACCTTTCAAAATCCCCAATGTCAAGGTGGCTAGAATAAACACTGCAGATGATACAACACAATAACACAATCTGGAAAATATCAGTCAGACCTGGAAAGATTACAATGAGTAATGATACTTTTGACAGTGATCTGAGTGGGAAATATTGTCTGAATGATCGCACGTAAAGGACGAATGAACTGTAAATGATATTAAATAGCTATGCTTTGGTTTTGGTCGTGTTTTAGGCTGCTGTTCGTTTTTATCCGGCTGCTGTTGTGAAGAAAGCTCGTGGGAAAAAGAAGGAATGAAAGAATTTTTTTGCCACGTTGAATGCCAACAGACAGATTATCCGAAGTGTTTGTGAAAATACAAAAGTGGTTGTTGTGAAAACCAAATAAAATTTAATTTGACCTAAAAAAAAAAGGTTAAATGAAAGAATTTGTCACGTTGAATGTCAAATTTGACAGATCTCATTTGGTAAATTTAAATGCATCGTTTTTAGAAAATACAAAAGTGGTGTTTGGCTGTAAGAAACCAAATAGTAAATTTAATTTGACCTATAAAATAACTCAAAAAAACTCGCCGGTTAAAAACTTCATCAAGTATTATGACCTTGTTTTGTCCTCAAATTGCAAATCGGTTTGACCGTTTATCTCATTTTACAAATTTAAATGCATCATCGGTGTTGATAATCAGATTTTTTAGCCTTTTCAATGTAAATGACCATTAGGGGAGCACTTATAAGTTTTGAGAAAATGGTTTTGACCTCCCTCCCCACACTCGTTGGCCAATCCCGTATAACATCCCCGTGGCAAACAATGGAACATTGTGGGCGTATTTGCTGCTGTATTACATCAGGCAGTACTCTGGTCTGCATTATCAACAATAAAACACCGACGCAGCCTACTAGAAAGCTTTTTCCTTTACAAGTTGACCTCATTTATTGAATAATCAACCTGTCATTTGTTCATGGCCCGTCCAGGACTGGTTGGCAAGCCCCCGTGGGGGGCAACTTGTAGTTTCAGTAGTGAGCATCAAGGGAAACTTTCACCCTTGACCAATAGTGGCCAAAGAGGTTTGTTAAGGTTTTTTGAGAAAATGGTTTTGGTTCAGTATAACATACAAATGAACATTGTGGCATTTGGTAGGCAGTGGCTAATGTAAAACACTAGAAACTTTGTACCCATTTACTGTAATCAGTGGTGGCTCCAGGATTTGGCAAGGGGGTGTTGGGTGGCAACTTCTAATCATGGGAGCCAACCATTTGTTAGGTTTGTAATATTAAGTATAGGGTCCCAACAATGGGGCCAGGCACTCAATAGGGGGCATGGGTCACCCCTGTGGAGCCGCCACTGACTAATTGAAAATGGACAATCTTGATGAAATCAAAAAAGACATTTTGATTCAGGTCTGGTCTTTGTCCTCCAGCTGTGTCCAGCTATCAACTTGTCCATGACATCTCTCCAAAGTTCTCTGTGCTATTTCTTCCAAAGTCATTCGGTGTCTTCCGTCAGTTTCTTCCGCTGAGATTCAGCCCTGCCATGTGCAGATCCTCTTCCAATCCGTCAACCCATCGTCTTTTCGATCTTCCTTCTGGTTTGTAGTTGAAAATTCGTTTTGGGTTTCTTATTTCTTCCTTTCTGAGTACATGTATGTGTCCAGCCCATTTCATTATTCTCTTTCTGATGGCTTCCATGATGCTTGTAGGCATCTTGATTATCCATCATTATTAGCAGGGTGTGTGGGGGGTGCAGAATGTTAGATGGCCAAATTGTCAAAGGAGCAATGTCACCTCGACAGGGCTTGGGAAGCACTAAAATGTTCCAAGTGCGACCAAAGTGTTCAAGAAACACTTGGGTCGATATTTGATTCAAATCCTGAACTCTGGAGCAAAATTGCAGAATGTATAGCCAGGATAAAAATGGGTTAATTTTAAAATACATACACATACTGTCTAAGCTATGATAAGACAACACTGAAGATTATGCTGCTAAACTAAAAACAATTCCTATCAAGTTACCGGTACTTAATGTTTCTCAATTTTTTTTTACAAAGCCAGAAAGAGCTAGACTAATTGCTGAAATATTTCTAGTCAGTTTTGTCATAAAAATTTGCGGCACTGCATACAAGTTGCACAAAAAACACTAACTGAACACAGTTCCAAAAACAAAAAATGCTTGCCAACAACTTAAGTGCTAATATGTGATAGCTGAAATATGCACCAGTGAATAAAGTTCCAATACTAGCTTTGAAAACCCCACAATTTGAAGGTAATAAATCGTGTCCAGGGTAATGCTGGGAGATTACCATGCCACCATATTAGACAGCACAAGACACTATGCTCTGGACTGTAAAGTTCAAACTTTCTTCAGTTCATCTATTTCTTCTTTCATTGCATCTCAAGCCCAACCAATGATGTCTAAGCCAGTCTGAAAAATATAGTCACACAGCCTTTATGTCAAACAAGTGATGAAATACCTTGATAATCGTACATACAATATTAACAAAATGCCAATTACAACACATTGTTATTGATTTAAAGCAATACGTCTTGCAAATAATATTGTCACAACTTGATAGAGTGGTGAAAATGCTTTATAGCTAAAAAGCAGCCACAGAAAAGTCAAAACAATAATACTTATCTTTCACCTTATCATTAGAATTTGCAGAGAAAGTCACTACACTTAAATTGCCTTCAAAAACATTTTAGCAAGTTGGGCCAATTTCAAATAAACAATATTAGGGTCCATCCCTAAACGGTAGTTGAATTTAGGAGATTTAGTGTATGTACGGCGTGTGCAATGGGGGTTGAAAGTATGCCTTTTTTGCATATGTACGATATGGATGAGCCCTTAGCAAGTTGAGACTTACGTGTCGATTAAAGCATCGCGCAGTTTGGAGTTGATGTTTGACGGCATAAATTCTGACAACTGGAAGATGTTTGACAGGACATTCAACTCAGTGCTCGTGGTTTCAAGGCCGCAGTATGCGCTGTAATCGTTCACGACGAGCCCGGCAGCGATCAGGTCACTGCCACGATTTACAGTTCCGGCCTAAACAAATGAAACAAGGCCAAAACATCCGGTCAAGACTCAAGACTATATTTACAAACATTTCCTCTTACATCTCCTCTTACATCTCCACATCCTAAAAATACTGAAATGTTCAGCCAGAGTAGCATAGCATAGATTAGCACAAGGATTCATGCCATGCAACTGTAGGCTAGCAGATCCCAGCCTCACTATAACCACTGCTTAGTGACCTTGGATCAGTTGCTCACCCCTGATTTTGCTCTATATTTCTGATTTTTCACCTTGTTAATGACTAATGTTACAGCTGCAACTATGCATAATAATAATAATAATAATAATAATAACAATAATAATAATAATAAGTTAAGTCATTTAGCCATACAAACCAAATTTATAAGAATATAATTTTCACTATCTGGCAACAAACCATTCAAGCCAAATGATCTGATTTCAAACAACATTTTGAACATAACCTTGTATATCAAATGGTGACACAATATGACTGTATCATAGCATGAGTAATTCATGATAGCTGTATGCAATCTTATTATTTGATGGCCTCAAGTTAGTCTGCATGTAATAAATACTCACAGCAATTGGAACTTGAAGCAGGGTTGCCAACTCATTCATTTCCTCAACAGGCATTTTGGAATGAACCTTAAGACAAAAATTGATTGCAAATAAATAACAGCAAACAAAACATTCTTCAAAGCAGAAGAAGCACGGAATAACATCGCTTCAGGAACTAGGTTGACAAAATAATGAATTTTTTTACAAACTAAACTCACGATCCTAAATAAAACCAGACAAAACCCTTGCAAATGAAAAAAGAGGAATGAATTTCATGTTCTGTAGAATAAAGCAGTTTCTTACCAAGCCACCTTTGTTGTTAAACGCACAGTAAGTGCCAACAAGAGCATTTCCTGCAACTGTCTGGCGATAGACTTCGACACCCAAGACATCTTCAATTATCTCTTCAGTTTCCTATTGCACGTATCACATCAATACAAATTGACCGCTAAAACTTCCAAAAAATATTAGATGTCTATGCTAATTATCCCCACAATTTTGGCAAGAATGTGCAAAATAGAAACCATATCCACTAATTTCAAACCTTGTCGAGATCTGGGTGAACAAGCGCACAATAGTCGTTGCAGGCAACGACATTGCCAAGAGCTGACAGGCGTTCTTCCACCCGTTGTATCTTCACGGAGTCTGGCAGCGAGTTTCTAATATGCTGTAGTTCCTGATCGGTCGTATTGTTTGGCACGATCAGGCCATTTTTATTTCCTGAAAATACAACTTCTTTCATCGAAAAAGACAGCAAAAGATTACATGCATATTTGAGCACTATTGATGAAGTTAGTTTCTCAAACTGCAAAAAGGCATAGAAACACAGAACTATTAAATATCGTAAACTATTAAAGGTTTTCTATGGTTTCAATCAATAAAACTGACCAACACACAATCGACCAATAATCCGACATCCCCCAACTGAAGTATAAACCACTGGGATCTTGTCAGCCAAGTCACCTTCAAAAACACTGAAAGAGAAAAAGCAATCAATCAATAAACTTCTATGGCGCCATTATCATAGTGCCTTGGGCATCAGCTGATGCTGCATCAAATACAATCCAAATAGCAGCCTGGTCAAGCCGGAAAGATCTGTCAGTTCAGCGGGGGGGATCTACATGGGATAGGCGAAGGCAAACAGGTACATCGGAGGGTCTGTTGCCAACAGGTACATTTTAAACCAGATCTAAAAGTGCATGATGATTAAAATAACTAGAAAATTTGGCAAAACATATGATAAAAGGTTTCTCAATTTAACAAACTACCCACTCTTTTGAATACCACGTAAATTATCACTATCAATTTCATATAATTGTGGAACTAATACACGGAAAGTTCGTCATTTGGCAGAATACTTTGATGATATTGTGAAAATTAACACATACAGTAGAAAATGGTCCACACAAAGAGGGGGTCATCCTAAGAGCGAAATGCTGTTAGCATCTCAGATTAGCGCTTTCTTATCAGATCCTCCATTCATAAGGCATAGTCAAACAATTTAACACCTTCTATTGTTTTATAGCTTAAAAGAAAATTGCTACATAAAAACCTGTAAAAGTTCGCTGAGCCTCCAACAGCCACGAGGCAGTATGCGTTCGTTAATTTGGCGAATACTCCGACTTCGTTGTTGCCCTCAAACTGCGTTCTCTGTGCCATTTTTTTCTATTTTCGCTGATGCTTTAACAGATTTTATTCCACGCTTCAATCGGCGAAAATTTCTAACGAATCTTAATGCTATAGATTGGGAAATTGAACGTTTTAAATGAAAAGAAAAGGAAATTTCACAATCAAAGACCAACGCACCGATGCGATCTTATTGCTGCTCTTTCATTAGGTATGTCAAATTAATGTAGCGCATATTTAGGACCAATAGCGTAGTTTACAAATTATGTCATCGGCATGTCACGTGGTAGCTATTTATAGATTTGAGCAAGGTCATGGTCGAAGCGGACAAACATTGTAAAATCAACATGACGGACTCACGTTTTATCAGTGTTGTATGAAGTACTGAGTTTGAGTACTCAAGTAAAAGTACAAGTACTATGTCATTTTTTTACTTAAGTAAAAGTAAAAAGTACCTATAAAAATAGTTACTCAAGTAAAAGTAAAAAAGTACTCCTCAAAAAGTTACTTTTTAAGTAAAAAGTAAAAAGTACCGTGACAGACGGAATCTTCAACAACTCCACATTATCATGCTGAATCACAGTTTTATTACTACTTTTAAGCAGCATGCAGAAGCCTCAGCAGTCAACACGTACACATTTACACCATTAACTGCATTAGCACAAATACTGGTTTCACAAATCCGTAGCTAGGGGGCAGGGTCAAGCTGTCACAGGCGCCGTCCTCGAAGGCGCAATTTGCACACTAAGTCCTTAATTTTTCATACCACTTTCCTCCGGCGTGAAAATAATGTTGATAAGTAAAAAAAGGTCATCGGCGGTTTTCAGACTGTCACAGGTTAAAAATTTGTATGTTGTAGGTCTACGTTGCCGTGAAAACTCGGGTAAGCAAAAAAAGGCCATCACCGGAATTTAGGGGCGCAGAATTTATACCTTGCCCTGGGCGCCGACTGCTCTAACTGCGGCTCTGTGATTGCATGTAGGTCTAAGAAAGATCAAGTTTTCAAACAATCTGTCAGTCATGCGTGTACGTTTGTTGGTCATTGTCAACCCTGTACGACTAAACACGGGAAGTTGTGAAGAATTAAACAGATACTCCAGTAAATGTATCGAAATTTGGCGATGAGAAATTTTACTTGTAACGAAACGTGAAAGACATAATGTAACGAAGTAAAAGTACTAATATTTGAATAAAAACTTACTTCGTTACAAGTAAAAAGTACTGGGTAAGTTGTGTACTTCGTTACAGTACGAAGTACTCAGAATTGTACTTAAGTAATGTAACGCGTTACTTTTACTTCGTTACCGCGCAACACTGCGTTTTATTAATGTTAAATTAACCGAAGACGATGTTCCTGGAGCAAAACTTGTTTATGCTGATGTTGAACAGCATTCTTGTGTTCAATTGAAGCGATGGTTACAATGTCGAGGGCTTGCAGTCGGTGGAAAAAAAGAACAACTGTGTAAAAGGTTGGTACTTGTTGTGGAACTTATGGTGCTACAGTGCCCTACAGTGGGTAATAATAATATGCTGATCTGAGCTGATCTCCGTTTGATATCAATCAATAAACTTCTATGGCGCCACTATCATAATGCCCAGGGCATCAGCCGATGGCGCACCAAATCCAAATAGAATTAGAGCCAGGTCAATCCGGAAGATCAGTCAGAACAGCGTGTGAGCAAGCAGTGGCGGCTCTAGGATTTGGCAAGTGGGGGGCCGTTGGGGTGGCAACTTCTAATCATGGGGGCCAACCATTTGCTTTTTAATGTATGTAGCATTAAGTATAGGGTCCCAACTGGGGGGCCAGTCACTCAATAGGGGGCCCCCCGGTGGAGCCGCCACTGTGAGCAAGGTAAGGGGGATAAGCCAAGTCAAACAGGTAAGTTTTAAGACTAGATCTAAAAGATGATAATTTTTTAGTTTGATATTGATAATGAATTCCAAAGCTTAAGGCCACACACTGAGAAACAACTAGTGCCAATGACTGTGCGAGAATAAGGAACAACAAATGAAAGTCCTGCCGAATACCTAGTGGATTGAGCAGTAGGTCGAGGGATTAGTCGCATCTTAAGGTAATATGGTTCATTATATAATATAGTCGTTTAGTGGTCCGATCAGCGGCTATAGAGGGGGAAGAGATCAGCGGATATGGAAGGGATAACATATGACCTTTGGTTAGCCCATTTCTCATAATTGAACCATATACTTTCCATATTACGATGTCTTTTTACATGACATAGAATTGCATAAACTGTATATGTTAAATATCATGTATGTTTAATCTTCTTCCTCGATAAATAAATTGATTGATTGATTGAAATTACTGATGTGCATAAATCCTTATTGTTCATTAACAGAATTCGGGATTGTTATGATGCGAAGAAAGACAAGGAACTGTCAATAGCAATAGATGAAGGGAAATGGTATGAGAGAAAGCTTGCTTCTTTTGCAGCGTCATCTTCTTCAGTAGATACGGATCTGTCAGACTGTCCATGGAAAACGTTTCCCTCTGTTATAATTCCCCAAAACTTCAATTGCGGAACTATATACCATCACCTCATTGAGTCGGTGCAATTTGTAGACAGCATCACAGGTGATACTGAAAGACCGTTCGATGATTTGCATACTGCTAAACCACTGAGACGTGGCAAACAGTACTACGATAGTAGGAATGTGTCAGCAATGCAAGACTGCTATAAGCAAGGCAGTTATTGCGTAAAAGCTCTTGTTGCACATTCGATGACAACAGGACTCTACACAGTTAATGTTGAACTTTTTAAACAGTCTGGCTTTGTAAAAACTGCTAGTTGTGAATGTAGAGCAGCAGCAATGGGGAGATGTAGCCATGTTGCCGCTGTTTTATATGCTATATTAGATAACATGAATAGGCCTCACGACAATTTATCTGTTGCAAGCACAAGTAAGCCGTGTGTTTGGGACAAAGGCAAAAAGCATCGCAAACATCCCAGAAAAATTACTGAAACGGATTATTTGAGTAGAGCTCCAAGAAAGCCATCCAAGATACTGCAGTTTGATCCAAGACCTCCTGCTTTTCGTGATGCAACTTTGAATAAGAGTGACTTTAACAGTTTCATAGTCGATCTACAATCATGTGGCAATGGAACTCAAAATAGCATGTGGGAAACTCTGCTACAGCTACAGTACAACGATTACAATTTGACATTCAGTGAAATTGTCCTGTTGAAGGCCAAATGCACACAGCTAGTTGACAGCCTGAGAGTTCCGGGTTAGAATTTTTTCTATTTTGCAAATGGCTACTTATTTACTATGAGTTGCAGATGTAATTGCATTTAAGCAGTATTCAAATATGCATTATCAAAAGTTGACATTTCTTTTAAATATATTTAATAACCATTCACAATATATTTCACTTTACAGTACTAGATGTGATATGTTTCACAATTTTTGCATTGTACCTGTTTATAGGTTGTAAGCCTGTTGAAATTGTTACTAGTCAGAGGAGTCCAGAATGGTATCATCAGCGTCGATTGCGCATAACTGCATCAAATTGCCACGACGTATCATCTTGCAAGTCATCTCAACGTGCAGGTAGCATCATTAACAAGCAACTGTGGTCTAACCAACCCCTATCAACTGTTTCAATGAAGTATGGTCAGCTGCACGAGTCAGATGCCAGATTAGCTTTTTGTGCAGCTATGCAAATGTCGGTCTCTGGTCTAGCAGTCATAGAAACTGGAATGTGGGTAAATCCACAGTTTCCTCAGATTGCCTGTTCTCCTGATGGTCTTGTCTATGATCCAACAATGCCAGTTGCTAGTCAGTATGGGCTTATCGAAATCAAGTGTCCAAAAGTCATTGAAAACACAAGCCCTCTTGAAGCTAAAGACAGCCTCACCAAAGAACAATGGCATTCATTTTGTTTAGCAGACAGTGAGGGCAAACTGATGTTGAAAAGAAGCCATAAGTATTATTATCAAGTGCAGTGTCAACTGGGTGTTTGCGAATTGTTATGGTGTTATTTTGTTGTTTGGTCAAAAGAAGGGATTTTTATAGAAAAAATTTATGCTGACCCAGTATTTTGGCAAAGTACAAAAAAGAAGTTATTGTCTTTTCATGAGGAGTACCTGTGTCCAGAGTATTTTGAAATGTGCCTTCCAAGGAAACTAAGCCTTATAAAGTTAGAATAAGTTATTGTGTTCTTATACTGTTGCTAGTCACTTTTCAAACATAGTTTCAATTGGACACCAAAATTTCACCACATGCATTCTTTCTTCACTTACGTTTGCAGGCAAATAGTTGCTTTGCAGAATTTGTTGTTCATTGTTTCATCTTGTCTAATGTTTGCTGACATCATAGTTACTATGGTCATATAGATTAAATGATTAAATGCGACCAACTGTAAGCTGAACTATATTCATATTTCTTTACATCAATATGCTCTTTTTAAGTTTTTGCTGCTTTTATTATACATTGAAATATAAACAGGCAAGCAATTGATTTATCTCTTCATTTTTAACATAGCGACCTTAACTCCCAAAGTAATTAACTAATAATAACATAATCAGAAACATGCAATATTAGTATCATATAAAAACCACATCTCTTACAGTACTATTTAACAATAGGCTCTTGAAAATTAACCAAACATGCACAAACAAATACAATTTGAGAAAACACTGGTGTTAGGGAAAGTGGTATTACTTTTTGCAACAAACGATATTTTTTAAGCCTCTCAATTGCACGTTCTACATGTATGCGAACTTTTGCTATCTGCTTCGTTTTAGCTTCTTCTTGGGGGGTAAATTTATTCCGGCCATGCAGAAACGGTGGAATGTTCAAGTCAACCCCTCTTTCACTCAGCAAATCGTTTATTACAAATCCTCTGTCTGCCAGTACCATATCCCCTGCATGCAGTTTGTCTAAGAAGCCTGATTGAATTACAATATCCTTATCACTAATAGATCCTTCATATGCATCTGACACGTACATAATTGCACCACTAGGCGATATGCCAATCAAAACCTTAAACGTGGTATGACTTTTATAACTAGAATACAAATTTCCTTGCTGTTCAAAGTTAGCAGCCATTTGAACTCGAAACTCACTACAATCAATTATCGTCCTAATGTTCTTGTAACGACGAAAACAGGCAGGCATGTGGCATTGTAAGTTTTGTCGTGGGGGAAACATCTCATTTCGTAATCGATTAAACTGTAAGTACAAGAACTGAATCCACGTGGTAATAGTTATTGTCACAACTGCTTCAGAGACACAGAAGCGAAATGCCAGATCCTTATTTAAAAGCCCTAACCGTAGTCTCATTAATGTTAAAAGTAATTGATCTCTGTACGACAAAATGCTTGGTCGTCCGCAGGCACTGCCTTTTCCATGTGACACCTCAACTTGTCCTTTCCGTTGACTTTTTTCTCCTCTATAATATTCCAATGTCTCTGCACTGGGGCCTAGAAATCGCAGCACACAAAGAAATTGCAACCAACTGAGCCCTGTATAGAAGCGACATTTCTTCTCGTCATTTTCAACATCGGCTACTGAAAATTTCTTGGATGTTTTCAAGTTGGTACTGTTGCTTATTGATTCCAGTTTTCTTTCCAATTGCTTGATTTTGAGTTTTGCCATCAAAAGCTCAGATACTTCAATACGGACTTGAACTGCCTTGTCAACCATAACTGGATGGTCAGTCTGTACTTGGATCACTCGCACCTTGACAGGTGTATACTGTGATTGACAATCATTAAACGCGATTTCGCAATCAGCAACAGACACATCAGTTGCTGCTGCAGCTTCAGACGTCGTTTCAATAGGTTTCTCTGTAACCAAAGGCTCAGACATTTTTCTTGTGGCTGGGCATTTCCGTTTTCGAGAAAACCTAGCCACCTAAACAATATGAACAACAGTAGTTATCATTGCTGCATACATATATTTCTAGTCAGCAAAGTTATAGTTCTATATACAATACACAATTATTTTCAATATAGTTAGTATCATGTCAGTATTCCTATTCATCTCATTTTTTAAAGTTAGTACCGACAACAATTTACTTCCAAATAGCTACACAGTAAGATTACAAGGATCATAATGATTTATATCATTGGACTAATTCTCTTTGCTTCACTATTTTGATTAGAATGGATGCTCAATTCTCTGCTCAATTTTTTTACTCTAATGAATGCTTAATGTGAGAAATTGATGTTTTTATACATGTAGCTGATATGCTATTCTGTTGGAAATAATTTAATTTAATTTTTAAAATATATAATACAAAATACCCAGACATATTACAATAGGCCTATTACAATTTAAAACAAAATTGTTACCTTATCAGCAGAATAGGTAGCCGGAATAGGATCAGGATTATCATCAGTTGGTCCTCTACCTCCAACGAAATGAACACTGCAAATGTATGTATCTTTGGTAATGTTTTTGTATGTGAATCCTTCCCGGCCATTAATTGTTCGCCCACACCTTACATTTCTCAAGATAGATGTTCGGCTTTGGGAATCGTATAAAAAACACATCTTTCATGTAATCCTTGTATGTATATCGGCTGTCGTTTTTGCAAACCCCATAACAGCAGTGTTTTGTAGCAGGCATCGTTTAAAAACCTTTATAAAGTTTGTATATATAAGTTTATAATTATAATGTTTATATCCGTGCGCTAACTCGTACAACAATGTTTGTCCGCAAAGGGGCGTGACCAACCGCGCATGCGCAGTTGGCATGAGGTCATAGGCTATTTTTAGGTCTCGCGACCACATTTGTAAACTACGCTATACAAAATAATAAGTAAGTAAGTAAGTAAAATCTCGTTAATTTCTAAAGCGCTTCCAAAAGATGCACCGAAGTAGCTCCTTATTCCTATGCGCTCAATCTCAAATGAAGTAGCTATAGCCAAAGGTGGGTCATTCATGCCGGGTCATTTAATCAAAAGGGCGAGTGGGCAGGACGCTATAGCTATGGAGGAAATGATTTTATAAAGAGAAATGATTTTAGTTTGGAAAGAAAAACATGAGGAGATGTTGCAAGAAGGGGAGAAAATTGTGACTCAGAGTTTGTTATTTGGCTTTGATGTAGACAACGAAGGGATATTGGAATTGAGTTCCAAAGCTCAGGTGCCGCATATGAAAAAGCACGATTGCAAATTTTGAGAGATGATTGATTCAGAGGTCGAAGGAGAGTTACATGAGAAGAGGATCTAGTAGATCCAGGTTGTTGTGGAATTATCAGATTTCTTAGGTAAACTGCCCAGCGGACACCACCGCATGGGACCCGTCTTCCATATATCTGGGAATCTGGTACGGTTTTAAGCCGGTAATTAGCCCCGGTCAATTGACGGTACCCGTTTGGGCCATCCACTCATTCCGGGTGTTAGCGACATCTGTTGACGAACGCAAACTTCAGCAAGGCAGTAAATGTAAAGGTGGAACAAAGCGTGCGTGTAAGTGTTATGTAAAAATTTGACTTTTGCACATTTAAACTGGGATAAATAAGTTAGCGACTAAAAATAATCAAAACTAACTTGTCCATGGGTGAATTATTAGGAAACTATGGATGGAACTGCATTGCGGTAACGTATATATACGTACGGTGCAGGGTAATTTCTTAGACAAGCGCCGCGAGCCGGGGCTAGCCTAGGCTAGACAGACGTATACCCAATTACTTGCAACTAATATTATTAACCTTGCCTAGACAGACGTCTCCAAACTTCATGCTAGCGTGTGATTATTATTGTTATTATTATTATTATTCGTTTACTGAATATTTGACAGACTGCAAATAGTGACATTTCATTTACCATATTTCATATATGATGCTTACATACTGCCACCTGTAATGGTGAATAATGGAGTTTTTTACAGTTAGACATTTGCTGTTGGTTTGATATTCAGACCTACAAAGTATGAAGATGCCAATTCCAGTGGAAGTTTGGTCAGTGATGATGATCACGGTGACAGTGATAATGCACCAGTAGTCAAGAAGCACATAAATAAGTAAGTAATTCTACTGTAGTTAATGTACAACTAATATATAGCTTTTCAAATTAAATTTTTAGATATAGTTTGTGTAAATGCATTGTAGGCTTCTGTTATTGGAGTTTGATATCGTGTTAATGGAGGTACAATTTTCAGCATTCATTAGTCATTTGCTAACAGGTTATTGCATGTATATGTCATGTATGGCTTGAATAGCAGTGTCCACTACCAGAAAATCACGCAAATTCGTTTTAACGGAAGTGTCTGTGGCCCTTCTCAAACTTGAAGAACTTTTGATTTCCCAGAAGCCCACTTTCCGCCGGACCTATACAAAACTTTGCTCAGTCCAACTGAAGCCAGTCCATTTGTTCCCAGTACACTGTGGCCCAGTCACACGTGTCTGCAAAATAACCTGTTTGACTGCGTGCAGCTGGTCTTTAATCATCACTTCACCAGGCCTTTGCTATGCATCATCCAGCTTTTGGCGCCAGGCCTTGTCCAGCTCAGGAAATTGGTTCTATGGCCAAACCTTACTCCGGTTCAACCTGCACGGCTTCAGAAATCCATGATATGCCCGTTAACTCAGGCAGTGCTGGTGCGCATCATCTGACTTCAGATGCCTGTTCTGATGTGACGTTGGTTACTGCTGCACTTAGTCCTCTGGTTCCAGAAATCAGTGATCTGCCCATGAAACTCAGGCAGTGCTGATGTGCATCATCTGCCCTCGGATGCCATTTCTATTCTTGCGGAGTCATTTAATGATGCAGAAATTCCGCTGGCTTCAGAAATGCAGGCAACGCCATTGAACTCGCACATTCCTGGTGTGCACCGTCTGGGTTCTTCTACTGCTAACTCCATTAATAATGCTATGCCCAGGAATTCTGCTTCTTCTGGACTACAGCATCGATCAGCCACTCAAACCTTATCAGAAAATGGTATATAAACTTTTAGGGCATGTTGAGTCACATTTATGTGAATGATGTACTTGCTTAAGAACCTGGATTCTTAGGTATAAGTAGCTTTGCATGCAAACGCCATCATCTATGTGACAACAAAGTTATTTTGTTACTACTATATCGCTTTCTAGCCCGCGGTATATTAATTGACCTGTAGTATTATCTAACAATTGAAACTGCAGTTTCCTACAAGTTTCATGTTTCAATATATTTAGTTGAAATTATGCTGTGACAGATGAATTACGAGGCACACTACATGGCAAAACTGTTGCTACACGCATGTTGTCCAAAATGGAGGATATGAGACAAACGCTGCACGCTCACTCCTCTATGCTGCAGTCATTGCTTAGAGCACAGATTATCTCTGGTTCCGGTCAGCTGAGCTTCCAGATGGGGTTCAGTTTCCTCTACATACATTTGATGATGTAGACAACCTTGAAGCTAGAGTGACTGATGTCTCGCTCGATCAGCTATAGTAAGTGTGATTATTATCCATCTTACATTATTAACCTTTTCAAACATTTTGTATTTTTGATGCAGGCTCAGATCATGAATTGCAATCTGACAATTGTTTCCTTTGTGGTAGCTATGATTAGTTGGAAAAGCGGTCGTCAGTCATACAGTGAGCCTGGCCAACCGGAAGCTTAGGTAGGACTGCAGTTTGGTCTCGGCACTAACAGACCAATGGGCATCAGGCTTTTTGCCTTTTGGATTTATAGGATTCAGACGCAATTACATTTAGCCTAATATCCATGCACAGCTGTGCAGTTGAGTTAGGCAAACTGACATATCAACAGAAGAACATTGCATGGTAATGAAATGGAATTGTGGATTTATGTGTATGAATGTGGATCTTAATCACGACCCAGAGGGTGGATCAAATCTGTTTCTGGTTCTGTGTGGGGAAAATAGGATCATAATTTCACTAATCACACTTTTGAAATTGCTTGCAGATTCAGATTCTTGTCGACAATGGTGGAATTGACATAAGAGACTTTGTGCGTCGAAACATGAAATTCCTGATAGGTAGCGACATTGCAAGGCAGTACAATTTAACTGGTCAGCGCAAACGGTGTTTCCAATCGCCATCTCTACCAATTATTGTATGGTATGAATCTTTTAGCTGCCTGTGCATATCGTGGTACTGAATTTAGTATTAGAACGATACTGGCATCTTTGGTTCCGCTTTATTGTTTTGCACAATGACAAACTATAGGAAAGGTTTCAGTATAACAGATCGATTCTCTGGTATAACTACTTTACAAAACTAAGTTTTCCAGTGATCATCTCAAATTAAGTAGTGTTTTGCTTCTTTTGGTAATATTTGTGTCCGGTTAAGCAAAAAAAGCTGCTGGATATCGTTAGAAAAGAAATCATTACTTGGCACATGGTGTATATAAAATCCTTACTGTTATTCAGTGTTGATTTGTCAAACATCAAGTGGAGTTGGACCATTGATATAATTTTGTTCTTTTTCTATTGAAGCCGCAGTCAAGTTGAATTCGTCAACCAAAGAGACCAGTAAGAAAGTACTGGAGCAAGAATTGGCCAACTGGTTCGGCAATTCTAGACAGGGAGAAGGTGGTAGAAAAGCAACTACAAGCAACCGAGAGTAGTTGCCTGCAATTTCTGATGTGACTTTACATAAACACTAGTTTCTATTGGCTAATGTTACCTGATCATTGAAGCTCAATGTTTAAACACACAGCACAGTATACTACTTTATATATGTATATACACTAATTGAAAATAAATTATCTTTATTTTCAGATTGTTAGATTGGCAACCAATATAATTTGTTGACCTTTAGCTTTCAGGTGAGAAGGCACCACAATTCTTGTAAACTATAGTTATAACTATAGTTTACTAGAATTCTGCCGAGCTGACTATGTACCTGATTTTGGGGCAGAAGTGCAGTGGCGGCTCCAGGATTTGGCAAGTGGGGGCCGTTGGGGTGGCAACTTCTAATCATGGGGGGGCCAACCATTTGTTGTTTAATGTATGTAGCATTAAGTATAGTGTCCCAACTGGGGGGCCAGGCACTCAATAGGTGGGACGGGCCCCCCGGTGGAGCCGCCACTGCAGAAGTGGGATAGGGCACCAACTGGGGGGGCCAGGCACTCAATAGGGGGGACGGGCCCCCCGGTGGAGCCGCCACTGCAGAAGTGGGATAGGGCAATGTTCACCATACGGTACCCATTTGGAAAATCCCGCCGGGCATGCCCAGACGGTTCCCGTTTGGATCCCGCGGACAAAAACCACCGGTATACCGCCGGGAAGCCCATATGGTTCCCGCGTGTTGTCCCGGATGGGTCCCACATCTTCCCCTTCTGGGTGTGCCGGCTGGGTGGTTTTGATGTATGGAGTGAGTTATAAGTCATCGATATTATTTTATATTCAATGCGTTCCGTTATCTTGAGCCAGTGGAGAGATTTGAGTAATGGTGTAATGTGGCAAAATTTAGGCGATTTAGTTACTGCACGAGCTAAGGCATTTTGAATCGATTGGAGTTTACATATGGAAGCCTTTGGAAGATTGTGAAACAGTGAGTTGCAGTAGTCTAACTTAGAGTGAACTATTGAAGTGGCAATAGTGGAAGCAGTTTTAATATCAAGGTAGGGGCGAAGGCGACGTAGATCACGAATGTGAGCATAACAGGTTTTTGATAGTTGAGATATGTGAGCTTCAAAATTTAGGGAGGAGTCAAATAATAGTCAAGTTAAGAAGAGTGCACTGGTTTAGAGACAATAATTGTATTAATTGAAAATGTTATTTATCAATGGTAACAACAAGTTCTGAGTTCTCATGTGTATTAATTCATTCATTATCTTTACAAGCTCTTGGATCTAAAACTTAAAAACTTTCTATTCCAAAGGTCATACCAACCGAAGTCATACCAAACCGCCCCGCCGCCTCATCGATCGACTGACTTTTCCCGGCCGATAATTCACCTCGCCTATGGCTATTTCGTGAAAGACTCAGCTCATAAAAATAAGAAATGAAAGCGCTGTAAAATTTACAGATTTTATTAACTTACGTGCTTAGAGTCATAGTCACAATCTATGTGAATAATTCTATGCTTGGAACAGGTACAAGGCAGTTAAATGCCAACCGAAACTAGTTCCAGAGGATCGTTATTTATATTTTTTATCGTTTAATTTGGTGAAGAGAGAGATTTTGCATTATTTAATACGAACAATTTGCTGCAAATTTGCAATAAAATTATTGCGTTTAGCTGTTACAATTCGTCATTTATTATGGAGAACATTCCAACAGAGGTTAAACCTGAGCGCCTTATCAGCTGATTGGGATTTAAATTGATTTATAATGATTTTAAATATAATCTTTATTAATCATTAATGGTTTTTATCTCCTCATCGAAATGTCAATTAAACCAGATGCTTGTTATTGTGTTTATATTCTAGCAAAAAGATTTATAGATGCATGTAAAATATCATCATCATCATCATCATCATCATCATCATCATCATCATCATCATCATCATCATCATCATCATCATCATCATCATCATCATCATCATCATCATCATCATCATCATCATCATCATCATCATCAATAACCGTGGGCTCAGCACCCGTTGGTGTCTGATACAATCATTAAAGTTTTGTCCCAATATTGATTAAAGTTTTGTCCCAATGTAAAATATGTACAGATTTAAATTTGAATGCCTTATTATGTGGCGCTTTGAATGTATAAATTTAAAACTATGTGTAAAGATTAGGGCGTGCTTTTTGCGTAGCGCATTGATTATTAATCGTATTAGAAAAATAAAGAGAGACAAATGCAACAATTTTGTTTTGCAGTTTCTCTTTAATTAATTGCTGCATTGTTTATCTTCAGGTTTTATCCTATGTATTTTACTTCCTCGATATTTCTGACTACAAAGTTGCAGCACTTGTTAGCAGAAAATGGTTTGCAGCATCTCGAGATTCCAAGCTTATGAAGGGAACTGCATATAGATTTGGATGTTCTGCTACGGAGAAAGACGTCGAGAGCGTCATGTTAAACTCAGAACATACAACGTTATATTTGACGGCTTTGACAGTCCGGTGAGTTTGAATTCAAGTTTCGTTAAAGAATTTCCGAAAATGTTCGCTAATGTCAAACGGCTCACTTTCAAGAATTGCGACATAATACCGGCCGTATTTACCGCAATGGTGCTGGAGTGTAAGATGCTTATGCACCTCAGTGTTGCATGCTGTAACAGCCTTTTCATGACAGGTCTTCTTTTGTCAAAGAAAGAAGAAATTGATCAGATTACAGGTGCAACGGAGAACATCAAGGAGCTTAGTTTGTCCCATCAAAAGTATTTGTCCGACCGGATTCTAAATCGAATTCTTTCCATCTGCCCTGCGGTCTGCCATCTGGGCCTGGCTGGAAACTCAATTATCTTCCACTCCAGTGACTATTATAAAGGAATTCGATGCAGAGGTGATGCGTGTGAAGAGACAGCTAATTCTGCAGTTCTCACGTTTGCCAACATTATCAAATTCATTTCAAATCGTAGTTCAGCCATCAAGGTCTTGAACTTCAGCCGGACGCTAATTAATTGCGAGGCGTTGAGTACAGTGGTAACCATAGAAACGCTGCAACTGTGCGAACTGTATCTGTCCTGCTGTCAGGAGATCTCGGATTCTGCCATCCTGTCAATCTGTAAAAACCAACCTTTGCTGTCGGTGCTTGACGTCAGCGAATGCGTGTCGATTACCGACAGAGGCATGACCGACATATGCGAAAACCTGTGCCATTTGAAGACACTGCTTCTGGCCAAGTGTCGCCAGATAACACAACAGTCTGTATCCCAGTTGCACAACTTGCACCGGCTCGAGCGGCTGGACATGTCGTCGTGTTTTTTGATCACAACGAACGGACTTAAATTGGGGCTCTGTGCTGGGACTGTCAAGAATCTTACTTACTTGAAGATAGTCGCCTGTTGTTCGGTCCAGGACGGTTTTGCGATTGAGGCGAGCAGACACCTGCAGCACCTGACGCACCTGGACTTGAGCTCTTGCAAGATCGGGGACCTGAGCGTTGTCGCGTTTTCGTACCGCTTGCCCAACCTCGAGAACCTCTGCCTGGCCTGGTGCCAGGACATAACGGATGATGGTCTTCTTGGAACTCTCGATCTCGACTCTCCCAGGCGAGAGTCGTGGAAAGGCGACGGCGACTGCGACTTGTGTCGCTGTACCAGACAGCACCACCCTGTACCGTGTAAGACTTCGCCACCACCCGATCCACCACCCGGTGGCGCTGCTTGCCACCGGAGCAGCTTAACACCGGAAGAACTCGTTCCGATTTCACGTCTCCGACGACTTAAAACGCTTGACCTCACCTCGTGCCGCAAGCTGACCGACAAGAGCATCGCGAAGGTCGTGAAGTTTCCCCGCCTCAAGAAACTGCATCTTGGCCTGATGCCCCAGATAACGGACGGGAGTCTTTTTCGCGATCGCCCGGAACGTTCCGGCGCTGGAGGAACTGGCTCTCCCGCAGTGCGGACGGATAACGGACGGTGGGATAAAGGAGCTGACGAAGCGCCTAAGCCGGTTATCTCTGCTCAACGTATCCAACTGTGACCTTCTGTCGAACCAGTCTGTCGAGGCGCTGTTCAGCGATGCAAAGGGACTGAGGCACCTCGATGTCTCTCTGTGCGGCAACATCACCCGAAGCTGTCGAAATGCTCGAGAACAATCTGAAACATCTCGTAACGGTGCATAAGAGGCACGTCGGAACGAAAGCCAGTTTGCATTGCAATGGCCGCTGAATGAAGATTTCCTAAAGCTGTCTCATATTTCACGCCCCACTGCTACGTGTATTAGGAACCAAACTCTCTGTGATATAATAGCAATGAGTTTTGAATGCATATTTCAAGGACTAACCACCAAAACGTGTATGTTAAAGTCAATTCATCAATGAATTTGTGTAATTTTTGTCACCTGTCTAAATGTAATCTTATTCTTTCAATACCAATCAACATCAATCAATATATATCAATCAATATCAACAAGAACCACGGACGTTTTGCTATTTATACTACCGGTACTTGTAATTAGCTGTCTAATATATATTTTGTTTGCACAGTGCAGACTTTGTTGAAATGTCTTTGAGATCAAATCAATTAAGCAGATACTGTATTAAAGCAGATTCTCGCCATTATATATATATATATATATATATATATATATATATATATATATATATATATAATTGCCTGATAATTTGAGTATGGTAGTTGACTTTCTTGCCAAAGTGTTGTTTATCTCATTACTTTCTTTGTCACTCTTTTGTTCTTTCATAATCTGCAGATTAATTATCTTGTCTAAGTATAGACTATTAGATCCAGAGTGGAATTTGAGAACCAGACCAGTGGGAGAGGGACAATTTTTAATTGTTTTATGCAGTGCTTTTTTGTAAAAAAAAATAGGTGCCGGTACTCACGGTGGATTGCCTAACTTTTCCATTACGATTATGTGGTCTGTGGCTAGAATTTAACATAGAAGCGATTTTGGAAGCATAATGATGCATATCATATATTAAGTATTTAAAGTTTTTAGCTAAATCACAACTGCAAAGATTCTAAAAGTCTAAACAATACAAATTAATAATAAACGTTTAAGCACAAGAAAATTATTTTTTTTCACACCTTGAAAACGGTTCCGGTACGCCGTACCGGCGCGTACCGTCACAAAAGCCCTGGTTTTATGATGTTAAAAAATTTAAATCATCTAGCCTACACAACGTGCGCTAAATAAATGTTTGACGGCTTTTGTGGGCATTGACGCAGACTATGAGTTAAATTGAGTTTTGAAAATTGTAGCATGTTAATATGTTCTAAAATAGCGAAATTGCTCGAAATTTGCGCATTTTATATATTGTGTTTTTGCAACACGCAGGTTAGTATTCTTGCGAATTTCATTTTCCGAGGTTCATGTCGATATGTTTTTCTTTCGTTATTTTGAATCACTGCAATATGATCAACTTGGCCTATCATCGCCCAGTTAATTTATTACTAAGTGCTTATAACCTGGTTGTAATATACATGTAGTTGGCCTAAAATGGGTTTTAAACGGCCAATGAAAGAAATATTAGGACACGATCAAGGGCGTAAAACACGGGGACGGGACGGCGGGGGACGGTCCCCCAATAATTAGGAGGGGACAGAGTATCAATTATCCCCCCAATGTTTTGTGCCTATGGCAAACAATTTATATTCTCGCCCCCATGATGCAGTGGCGGCTCCACCGGGGGGGCAGGGGGCCCGTGCCCCCCTATTGAGTGCCTGGCCCCCAGTGGCCCCTGTTGGGACCCTATACTTAACGCTACATACATTAAACAACAAATGGTTGACAACTAATGTCTGACTGATAGCCACTGACAGCTGATGGATGGTTGTCAGCTAATGTATGATCGATCGCCGCTGTCTCATTGAGAGAGGGGTGTTGAAAATGTGACTTTTTGCGTACGTACTATATGGACGGCCCCTAATGTCGATTTTAACGGCTCACATTTTCCGTGCCGTTTTGAACGCTTTAGAATAAAATTGGGATAGGATATACTGATTATACTAGCACGGTTTGATGTAATGAAGATGGGGACACAAGAAATTGTGGATATAATTCGTTTCATCACTCTTCTGAATTTTTGCATATCTTTTGGAATAGTACTGTGGAATAGTCCTTCTGCAGGACAATATCAAACAGGGTATCAAATTTAAACCAAAATGTTCGGTGTGCAACAGGGGGAGGGATTGAAAATATGACTTTTTTGCGTACGTACTATATGGACGGCCCCT
>CM030863.1:12480245-12502745 GCA_018105865.1 Metaphire vulgaris
TCTATGTCGTTTTCCCTTGAAAATATGACTTTTTTCGGTACGTACTCTATGGACGGCCCCTAAAGACTATTCCAACATTAGCCTATATGGCTATATATATATATATATATATATATATATATATATATATATATATATATATATATATATATATATATATATATAGAGAGAGAGAGAGAGAGAGAGAGAGAGAGAGAGAGAGAGAGAGAGACAGTAGAGAGACAGAGAGCAGGAGAAAGAGATGAGCCTATAGCTCCTGTCTTAAAGTTACTGTGGATTGACATATACCTTGTGCTGTTTGATTGATAGCAATTGGACGATTGACAACTAATGTCTGACTGATAGCCACTGACAGCTGATGGATGGTTGTCAGCTAATGTATGATCGATCGCCGCTGTCTCATTGAGAGAGGGGTGTTGAACATGTGACTTTTTTTTGCATACGTACTATATGGACGGCCCTAATGTCGATTTTAACGGCTCACATTTTCCGTGCCATTTTGAACGCTTTAGAATAAAATTGGGATAGAATATACTGATTATACTAGCACGGTTTGATGTAATGAAGATGGGGACACAAGAAATTGTGGATATAATTCGTTTCATCACTCTTCTGAATTTTTGCATATCTTTTGGAATAGTACTGTGGAATAGTCCTTCTGCAGGACAATATCAAACAGGGTATCAAATTTAAACCAAAATGTTCGGTGTGCAACAGGGGGAGGGATTGAAAATATGACTTTTTTGCGTACGTACTATATGGACGGCCCCTAATGTCGTTTCAAACGGCTCACCATTTTTCGTGGCATTTCGAACGCTCTAGAATAAAATTGAGATAGAATATACTGATTCTCTCTCTCTCTCTCTCTCTCTCTCTCTCTCTCTCTCTCTCTCTCTCTCTCTCTCTCACTCACTCACTCACTCTCTGTGTAAAATTAAGTTGTTTAATAGAAAATTTAGAACTATATCTATTGTCCGTATCATTTTTAAAATTTCTGATTACAAATGTGGCATGACTGATGGTTTTGTTAATTTGTTATGGATGATCGCGGGCCTTCTCTCTCTCTCTTCTTCTTCTTCTTCTTCTTCTTCTTCTTCTTCTTCTTCTTCTTCTTCTTCTTCTTCTTCTTGATGTCTTTGAAAACCTGCTAAACATTTAACCAGATAACTGAAGAGATGTGCAATTTGGCAATCATCTTAGGGCTATCAGACATTTCCTTAAGACATTCAGCAAAACATTCATTTTGTTGATGATACGCTTTCAAGTAGACACCATTATCCTCGTGTGTTGAATGGCATGGATGAATTGCGTCCTATTTCGAGCGATGTTTAGAAAAGACGATAGGGTATTTTTGAAAGGGATTCAAATATGTGAATGACAAAAGAAGTTTACAACGGGAAATGTAGTCCCCGTGTAGGATCTCTCACATCTCTCGGAAATCTTTGCATTTATATAAAGCCACCCTTCATAACCCTCTAATGTCTTCTGTTTGACGGGGAATTGAGCAATAAGAAGGCCTATGCTTTGATATCGATCTAGGATACCTTAAATGAGATGTTAAACAAGTGCGTCTTAACCCATTAACTGGGAACCCCGGATATATCCGTCCATTTTACATTGAGTTACAGTTAAATACCCAGTTAAGGGGTTAAGTCTGGTAGCAAACCTTTCTAGACTAAATAAGTATGTAAGTAAATTTCCTGGCGCGTTTTAACAAATGCGCCGCAGCTAGTAAGTATGTTTTAAGGTGTTTAATTACAGTGCAAATGGCTAGCACTTTGACAGGCAAGTGAAGAGAACCTAGTAATCAGTTTTTTTTGCAAAAATTAGGCCACTATCTCTTGTATATCAAAAGTGCTTGGCATTCAGAATTTTGCCTGTGGGTTTCTCTACTGTATTGCGAAAATTGGACATTTTTAAACTACAGAGAATGGTATTGGCAGACGTGTGGATGGCTAGCACTTTTGACAGGCAAGTGAAGAGCACCTAGTAATCAAGTTTTTTTCAAAAATTAAGGCACTATCTCTTGCATATCAAAAGTGTTTGGCATTAAGAATTTTGCCTCTGGCATTATCTATTTATCTATTGCTCAACGCCATGCATTTCTATGTGTAAATTGACTCCCACATTCACTATCAGTCAGTGGCGGCTCTAGGATTTGGCAAGTGGGGGCCGTTGGGGGCAACTTCTAATCATGGGGGCCAACCATTTGTTGTTTAATGTATGTAGCATTAAGTATAGGGTCCCAACTGGGGGCCACTGGGGGGCCAGGCTCTCAATAGGGGCACGGGCCCCCTGCCCCAGTGGAGCCGCCACTGCTATCAGTTTATTCCATCAGAATATACATATTTTAGCACCAAATTCGATCATTTACACTCGCATGCTGTTTTGCGTCGTTTCCAATAAAAACTGTAAATATAGCATACCTCCTGATACTTTTACAGGGCCTGAAGTGTGACCACCCAGTATATTGCTTAAATTGGACATTTTAAACTTCAGAGAATGGTATTGGCAGACGTGTGAATGGTTAGCACTTTTGACAGGCAAGTGAAGAGTACCTAGTAATCAAGTTTTTTTCAAAAATTAGGGCACTATCTCTTGTATATAAAAAGTGCTTGACTTTCAGAGTTTTGCCTGTGTCATTTTCTATTGCGTAAATTTGACATTTTTAATTTAATGTCAGAAGAATGGATATTTTGCTCTATTTGAACGATCAGCAGTGACACGTCGGAAAACTATCCTTCCTCAACTGATACACTGAAACGTATACGCCATTCCTGAGCTAGGAATATGTAGCTATTGTGTTTGTGTGTCATCGTCGCTGTACGGCACCCGTGCTGGATGACACCCTCAGACCCCCATGCTAGCCTACCCAAATGTTAAACTCTAAATCCGCCTATGCTTACGGGTCGAGTTTAACAAAAGAATTGGGGGGACTTCGATCTTCCTCGGTTCAAACGTCACAGGCTCCACACCGGCGCAGATCAGATTAAATATCCTTGCAACCGACGACCCCATAGAGACGCGGTTTGGGGGAAGGGGCCGGGGAGGGGCATTTTGACGTAACGACGACGTCATCGTCTGCTGCGACGACCTCTAGCGGCGAACCGCGCTCATTGGTTGCTGTATACGACGCTGAGGGCGACGATGATGGTCATGCAGGTGACGGCCGAGACGCCGAGCACGAGCCAACGGTACTTGAACTGCCGACCGACGACGCTGCCGAGGAAGAGCGGGGCCCGGGCGGCGGCGCTGTCCTCGTCCAGCTGCTTGTCGGAGGAGGAGGAGCTGGGCAGGAGCAGGTCCGACGACGTCTCCGGCGGCGGTGGGGGGACGAGAAACGGCCCCGGCTGGAACGAGGAGGCGCGCTTGATCACGCGAGAGCTCGGCAAGTCAAGCAGTTGGCCGGTCTGCCCCGTCAGAAACAACCTGAAAGAAATGGCACAGTCACTCAGTGTTTTATCCAGGCCTGATAGGGGAAGATCCCCCCCAAAAAATCCCTGCACTGACACAAATCTTTGCACTGAACTGTGTCTCTTCCTCCAGCCAAGTCAACCCCCCCCCCAAGGCCTGGAGTATGGACAAGACAATGCAACCACTGCTATAAGAATAATAAGATCTAGAATCAAAACGCATCTTGCTACTTTTTTAAAATCACCCCAATATTTTATTCCGTGTAGGCCTACAGTGTTGGCGGTTGTTCAGGGTAAGGACCTTCCCGTGTGATGGGACTAATGAGTTCATCGCCCTGCCTTGCCGGCCGCGACCGTTATGGCTTCCTCCCAAAGGGGACTTGCAGGTATGAATTTCTAGTTGTGGTCATTCATTGCAATCGCGTTGCCGTGTAGGCCTACGTTGTGAGAATGATTTTCTAGAAACTTAAGAGCCCGAATTTTTAGTTATCCTACTGTAGGTTATTTCAATCGATTGGTAAACTTCTATGGCGCCACTATCACAATGCCTAGGACATCAGACGATGGCGCGCCAAATACAGACAGAATTAAAGTCAGGTCAAGCCGGAAAGATCAGGTCAGGTCAGGTCAAGTTTATCCGGGTAGAATACAGGCCGGTGACGTTACCTGATGGTGAAGAGGAATCTAATGTTGTCGTCTTCGTTTTGGGCGCCAGATGGCGTATCGGAGTCTTCAATGTACATCTGCATCGGGTTCATGACCGTCTCGGAACAGATGACGTCAAACACCTGCAAGCAACGTCATCAGCGTACCTGTAGCCTACTCCGTGAGAATTAATTATTACAGGTGCTCAACCTAAGAACTTGTGTGGCTTGATCTTCACAGAATTTCACTTCATATTTAAATTAATCAATCATTAATCATTTAAAATGTAGAAACCTTAAAATAGATATGGAAACCATAGAGTTGAATCACATCACTAGAATGAGTCTCTATGGTGTCTGCAAGTAAAGTCGGGTTTCCACCGTATGGTTAAGCGTGATCACATTACCGTAAAACTCGTAATAGACGCCGGGTCTCAAACAGCCGGGGTGCAAAGTGATTTGTTCTACTAGAAGCCGGGGCACGTATTAGAAGTTTTACGGTTATTTATACGGTAACTATGGTAACCATTGCCTAAAACTTAGCGAAGATGGCGGCAAATTGACTTCAACTTTCCGTCGTCTTTGCCATAGGTAGACTACTTCCTGTGAGTTGAAATTTCTACGAATAATAAGTACAGTAGAACTTCGTTATAACCCTATAACGTATTTAGCGGGTCTGTAAAATTTCATACCTTTTATCCGAGGTATGTTATATCCAATACCGTCCAAAACTACGGTAGCGCCATAGGCGGATTTAGAGTTTAATATTTGGGTAGGCTATAGCATGGGGTCTGGACGTGCCATCAATTTTTTTGTTTTGGTGGGATTAGTTGGGTAGGCTTAAGCCTACCCTAGCCTTTAATAAAATCCGCCTATGGGTAGCGCATCACACCGGACCGTACATTGCGGTATGTTATAACCGAGTATGCGTTATAACCGAGTCCGTTATAACGAAGTTCTACTGTATACCGGTGTTTCTTAAGAAGGCGACAACTTTCGAGAATGTCTCCCTCATCTTCTCCAGCCGTTCCTTCGGCTGGGTCGGCGTCGGGGGCTGGGTTGCGGCCGTCCGGTCCCTGGCGGAGGGAAGGCGGACGAGCTCCGGGGTGAAGGTCTCGTAGGCGAAGGGGTAGACGACGGGGAGCTCTGCGGCCAGTCGGTCGCCGGTCAGTTTCAGGTGGGAGATGCGAAGGATCCGGAAGAATTCGATGGGGTCCGGAGTGCTTCTGGTGCCGTGCATTGTGTAGAAACAGGCGCTGCCCAATGGACCAACGACACCTGAGAAAATAATCACCAAATAATAATAATAAGAATAATAGACTAATAATAATAATAATAATAATATAATGCATTTGCAACAGATTACTAGATCTATTCTATAGTTTCTTTATTTACTAAATGCCAATCAACTGCACATCATGGAGTTAGTTCTGATAACTGTAAGCCTAGGTGGTTGATAATAATGATAATAATAATAATAACAATAATAATAATAATAATAATAATAATAATAATAATAATAACTGGGTTATAGCCTGGAGACAGAACGTTGGAGACATAACGTTGGAGTCTTATAGGTCGTTTAATAGGCTTTCTTCTGTTTTCAAAACCATTGTCACTCATATAGTAAGGTCCTCTATTCCTCTAATTCACTTCCGTTCGTCTGTTATCTTTGATTCTACGAAAATACAAACAGAATTTGCAGTAGGCCTATAGTCCTATACAATGCCAAAAACAGCACACATATCAAATCTCAGTTCTTCATATTTTTTTTTACTATAATTACTCTGTAAAAGATAATAAGATAGGTCCATAAATAAATTATAGAGAGAAGAAGGTGCACGCTTTTCTATCACGATAAATGAAAGTGGATGATGAATGCAACAGGCCAATGGGCGCCTCCAGTTCTTAAAATGTTCCTTCTTGGGTGACAAACTCCGTTCCGACGTGGAATGGACAGGTAATTGGTGAAGAATGGACCTCTTTGCACACCTTTCATCACAGGTCATCGCCGCTGCAAATGCCGTCGACACTTTTGCCCGTTTCGATTTATGGCACAAGAATTGCTTCGACGAAAATGAAACTCGGGCAGTCGTCGTTACTCGCCAGGTGGCGTCGGCTGATTCGATAAGGCGGGCTGCAGTGTAGTCGCCAGAGGCGCCACGGTAAATCCATTATCGGACAATTTGCGCGTACGAAGACTGAAGTTAGTTCCTAATTATTATTATTATTATCTACGACAATTTATATAGCGCAGTAACATAATTGCGGTGATTAACAGAGGAGGGAGGAGGGAGAAGGAAGGAGGAGGAGGGAACAAAACGAGGGGAACGTGAGAAAAAGAGGCATTGGCGTATCAATTGGGGGTACGGGGAGGGGTCCTATTCGGATCGGGACCGGTCGTAGGATTCGCCCAAAACTGGTGAGTAGTTGGAGGGGTGAGGCTATGGGAAGGAAATGGGGGCGGGGTTAGGGTAGTATCATAATGAAGAAAAAACGCACCAACCGGACAACAGTTTGAGACGACGACCTTTTTGCTTGTGAAGACTTTTGGCTGGGAAATGTCGGCGTAAGTGCGCCCCTATTCTGGAATCCTGGTTACGCCACTGAGAAGAAGGAGCTGGAGACTGAAGGAAAGGAAGAAAATGAGGAGTAGGATGAAGATCAGTTAGACCAGGATGGGCATGCTATTAAGGAAATAGCCTAGAGGGTGAAGAGGAATATACGAGGGAAGTAAAATGGAGGAATTGGGAAAGACGGAAAAAGTAAGAGGAGGATGAAGACAATGGGGAAGAGGGGAGGAGCGGTGACCGCCGGGTGCAGATACGCAACCCCCACCTCATCATCCCCATCCCCACCGACCGCTGCGTGAATTTTTCATTCTAATTTACCCGTTTATCTTCTCGCCGTCGCCACCAGGTGGCCAGACGCATTGCCCCACGGGTCTGGCCCACTCGATTTATTACCTCTCTCCAAATTGGCCCTCGTCTGAAAATGCCCCCCCCCCTCCACTCAGTCGGACGATGCTATGACGAACTATATTGTTGTTCAGAATATGTGTGAACCAGTTTAATTTGGAGCAGAATTGTCTGTGTGTCTGTCTGTATGTCTGCCTGTCTGTATGCATGTCTGTCTGTACCTGTACCGCTGTATTACAGTATTAGCATAGGTAGATGGTATGATTTACCTGGATGAGCGACTTACCTTCGTTTCTTTGAACCATCAGCGACTGCATATTTGTGATGATGACGTCAGGTTGATCTCTCAGCCAACTATTCGATTTTTCGATTAATTCCTCGAAACTTTCGTAACCAAACTCAGTCGGAGCAGGGACAACATCGTGCAGATCTACATCACCATCACCACAATCGTCGTCATCATTGTCTACTACTACTACTACTACTGCTACTACTACTACTACTACTACTACTACTACTACTACTACTACTACTTATTCTTCTCTTTCTTCTTGGATCTCGGCACATTTTAAGTGCTTAGAATAAATAATTATTAGTCTCTTTCTTTGCATAATATTTTCATCAGATCATACATTTCAAAGCTCTTAGTACATGTCCCGACTTCTATTGAAGCAAATGACTTTATACCACGGCTGTATTATTATTATTATTATTATTATTATTATTATTATTATTAGTAGTAGTAGTAGTAGTAGTAGTAGTAGTAGTAGTAGTAGTAGTAGTAGTAGTAGTAGTAGTAGGAGGCTCGGCTTCAAGTAGAAGTTTTACGGTAATATGATTCAGACTTAGCAAGATGGCGGAAAACCGCGTCGCTGTCTGACCGCCATAAAGACTCGTTCTAGCGATAATTATAAATGAACTCTATGGTTGTCCGGCCAGGTGAACGTACCGAAGATGCATCCGTGGATCCTCGTCGAGGCGTCGGCGTCCGTGAAGACCCGGAGGACGAAGGAGTAGGGGTGGTCGGCCTCGGTCGACTCCTCCCACCTGGTAACGGTCGTCGTCATCTCCTGGCGGCTGTTGGCCACCAGGACGCCCACCGTCTCCACGGACAGTATCCGCCCTGAATTACAACACTCCAGGCCTGTGCCCTTCCGTCTCGAGGACTTAGCTTAGTCGGTCGGTCGGTCGGTAAGTCAGTCAGTCAGTCAATCGGTCATAACCAGGACAAAACAAATTGGTCTGACTTTTGGATTTGACAGTGGACGATTACGATTAAAATCACGCAGCGAAAATCGACTGTTGTCAACAACATTACTAAAATGGCGCTATAGAAGTTCAGTGATGATGATGATGATGATGATGATGATGATGATGATGATGATGATGGTGACGATGATGATGATGACGATGACTATGATGATGACGATGACAACGTTGATGATTATTATTTTTTTGCAGTTTAAATAGGCCTTTTCCTACTTATTTCTCCACATTATTATTATTATTATTATTATTATTATTATTATTATTATTATTATTATTATTATTATTATTGTTCATTAAATCAAAGTCCAACTTAGTTGAAATTTCTTCCCAGTTAGAGCGATCGAATTTTCCCGTCTAGAGCATAGTTCAAGGTCGAAGCCTCGGTTTCGTTTACGCCGTCGTCCCCAATTATAGAGCGCGCACCTGTTTACACAACCTGGATGCGCTGACCTCTGATCTGCCTCGTTTTCATTTTCCTGTTGACCTTATCGACGAGGTCGCCGATCGCTTCCTGCTTCGCTTCCGGAACGACGTCCGTACATCGGATCGCCGTAGATCCAGATGCCCCGGACGTCGGGACCAACCACACCCTGCGAAAAATCCCAACGTATACAGGGGCTATCCTAGACATTGGGAGTTTAAAATTGGGGAGGGTGGTGGGTTAAAGACATTGGGGAGGTCATACGACTTGCCAGAATGTCAAAAATGGGGAAAAATTCCAAACTGGGCTGGGGGAATTCCCCAGAGAAGGCCTAGAATAAACACTGCAGCGTATAGCTTTCGTAATTACGGCCGCCATAGCAGTCGTTAATATAGAAGACGAGCGGTAGCACCAGAGCGTATCCACAGGGACCCGTGCCCCTATAGAATGCCTGCCCCTGGGGTCCCCATTTCTTTAGTGCTCTCATTCTAAGCATTGAGACTAGTCCGTGTTTTTGAAAAATACTTGGTTCCCATGCTTAGAAGTTACCACTCAATGCCCACTCCAAGTATTAATTAATTATTTTTATAGCGCAAATGTCGGTTCGATTTTCTCTCGCCAAATCGCTTGGTCTTCTTTTTTTGTCGCTAAAATCTGTCAAAGACATTCTCAAACGCGATGATTACTCATAAACTTCCTGGAAGGGATCACGTGACCTGTGGCGAATAGACCAATCGGATCTACTCTTAAGGCCACTCGTCCATCTGGTTAAGTCCAGAAGATCAAAAACGTTGAAATTACAGATTTTGGGACCCTGGACAAAATCCTTTCGAGAGTTTCAGGGCAGGGGCAGTTTCCGACCGTATGATCTGATCTTTTTTTGAAAATATTTTGTTTGCGTTGTTGTTGTTTGTTTTCCGGTGGTTTGTCTTACTTACCTGAGTCCGCGGAGGAAATAATTAGTCGTTCCTTCTGCGATGGTTTTCGAGAGGATCATCTGGTCGGAATCTCCCAACCACCTCTGGTCATGTGACATCCACGTGATCGTTTCGCACGTTCTCACTCTGACGTCATCGTTTTTGTTCAGCCATTCGTTCGCTCTGTCGATCAGCTTACTGCGAATGTACAGTATGTATGTACTGTATGTACGAATGTATGTATGTACGTAAGTATGTATTTATGTATGCACTGTTATTAATTAATAATAATTGTGAACTTCTATAGCACCATTTCTAATACAAGTGTATATGTACGTAAGTACGTATCAGTATGTATGCATTGTTATTAATTAATAATAATTATGCACTTCTATAGCACTATTTCCAGTACAAAGGGTATATGTACGTAAGTACGTATTTATGTATGCATTGTTATTAATTAATAATATATATGCACTTCTATAGCACCATTTCTAATACCCTATGGTATCAAAGCCACTAACGCTATTTCATTCCAATGTTTAGATTTCTTAATTATGATACTTAAAATTTCGTGATAATTAGTTTGCATAAAGAAATCAATAATTTTTGAAATAGGAGGATTTCAATAAATCCAAGTGGGATGCTTATCCAGTGGCGGCTCTAGGATTTGGCAAGTGGGGGGCCGTTGAGGTGGCAACTTCTAATCATGGGGGGCCAACCATATGTTGTTTAATGTGTGTAGCATTAAGTATAGGGTCCCAACTGGGGGGGTCACTGGGGGAGCCAGGCACTCAATAGGGGCACGGGCCCCTCTGCCCCCCGGTGGAGCCGCCACTGTGCTTATCCCATCCTTATACGCTAACGATTTGTTGCTAAGCGCCCGTAGAGGAATGACAATACGCGTTAATGACTGTCCATACAAAGCATTTGAAATACGCAGTAGGCATGGGCGCCCACATAAATTTTTCCAGGAGGGGGCAAAACATAATGGTCATGGCTATGCCACATAAATTTTTCCAAGAGGGGCAAAACACATCTTAACACAATGGTCACGGTTAATATTTTAACAAGGTTTTCAAATTTCAATGGGAAATATTGACATTTTTATTTTCTAGGAGGGGCAAGTGCCCCCTCTTGCCCCAATGTGCGGGCGCCCATGGCAGTGGGCCTAATTAATTGTGCGCCATCTCTGATTAATAGTGCACTCTTTCGCTCCGATATGTGTACATTAATAATTGATAATTAATAAGTGATAATTAATAATTGATAATTATAGTAATAAAGATTAACGATGATAATTAATTAATCAATAATGTAGCGCAGTGTTTATTCTAGCCACCTTGACATTGGGGGGGGGAAGTTTGAAATGTTTTGGGGGACAAGATTTGTCTATCCGTGCTTTTGGGGGGAAATTTCCATCCCCAAGCCAACATATACAAATTTGGGGAGGGAATTTAAAACTTTTGGGGGAATCCCCCCCCCAAAAAAAACATGCCTAGAATAAACACTGAATGTAGCGTGAGGTAATAATAGGCCTATGTCAGCTAATCTTTTGCTGTGCGCAAGCAGAAACCATGGTCGAGAGGTCGTGAAGTCTAGGTGAATGGTTTTGTCCGAATTCCGAAGACTTTGTCAACCGCGGGGGGGCGGGGCTCAAGACCGGTTCCCTAGGGTCCAATGAAATCGTGATGCATCGGTTCTGGGAGAATTTAGCAGGCCTAGGTAGACCGGCAGCTGGCGAGCGCAAGGAACCTTCGGACCATAGGACTGGCATCTGCGTAAAGTAAAGATGATGTGGCCACTGATTTACGGGAAGATTCTTAATACAGAAAATAGGGCCTTTAAAAGAGACGAATATTATTTTCTAATCTTATTTTCCTTATCTTTTCATTAGAAGACATTTTCTAATAGGCCTGCATACGACTAAACCGGACCCTAATCCTATCCTTAACCCTAACGTAGGCTTCTATAGCCCAAGTAACAATGATTTTCTACGTTTTTGAAGAAGAAAAACCTAGCAACGTCAATGCTGAAACAAATGGAGTCAGTAATATGGAATTATGGTTGAGCTTAGAGCATTTGTTATCGACCATTCTACCAGATCCAGTAAAGCAGGTAACGGCTCTTTAGCAACTGTTTCATTGTAGGCGACTGGTCATAATATACATGCTATGCTTCGTGTCTGGCATTGATTAATTATTGCAGGGCAGAAACTTCAATGGTTCCCGGCCTGAAGTCATCGATTAATTAGAACAATATTTATTTGTCGAATAATAACCATTTGAAAATTACAGATAATTAATTGTCGGCAAAGGTGGATATTTATACATCAATGTATCAAATATCACGAGGTCACTGAGTACTATATATATATATATATATATATATATATATATATATATATATATATATATATATATATATATATATATACTGAGTACTATATATATATATATATATATATATATATATATATATATATATATATATATGCCTAGCACGCGAAAAATTCTCAGATTTTATACGATAATGCCACAGTAGAACTTCGTTATAACGTACTTAGAAGAAGAATATAATAATAATAATAATAATAATAATAATAATAATAATAATAATAATAATAATAATGTGATTTTAAGTGGTTTAGAGGCTAGGTAAGCCTGCGTGAAAACCACTGAAAATTTAGTACGTTTATATAATCCGAGGTACGTTATATCCAATACCATCCAATATGGCGGCGCATCACACGGGACCTACATTGCGGTGTTTTATAGCCGAGGATTCTTTATAACCAAGTCCGTTATAACGAAGTCTTAATGTATATCCCGCTAGCACTTTCGGCCGGCTGCTAGTGCTACGCCTAAATAGGTTTTCAACACAAGAGAAATCCTGCTAAACCACATAAAATAACAGCCACTGTTACATTCAATGATCGTCATTATCAACATTATTATTATTATTATTATTATTATTATTATTATTATTATTATTATTATTATTAATATCTCACTGGAATTGTTCCGAATGCTTCCATCGGTTTCCGGTTTTCGCCGGAATGAAGTCCTGGTATTTGAGTTTCCAGGAGTTTTTCATCGAATTCGACGACTGCCTTCGACCGACGGACGCTGAGGATCCGGACGCCACCTCCAGCCCCCTCGACGACGTCACGGGGACCGTTCGACCCACCGCCGCCGCTGCCGCCGCCCCCGAAGCCGGGGACACGACGGCCCCGTTACGAACTCCCTTCATCGTCGCGCCCTCAACGTCTATCTATATCCAGGCGCGATCTCTGGTCGGACCGGTTAGCTCTACTCCTCGCCATCAAACGACGACGACGATTCTCCGTCGTCGCCGGTTTGCGATATTCGACTTCGCCGGCGCCCCGGGATCGAGCAGGGCGCTGTTCACCACCCCACCCCCCGCTCCTGCCTTCGCCGTGTTCCGTCCGCTGCAACCACCGGCCGGCCACGATTTAACCCCTTAACCGTGTATTTAACTGTGACTAAATGTAAAAAAGAATGGATATATCCGGGATCCCCAGTTAAGGGGTTAATGGAGTGTCTCTCGTCGATACGCTTAGGTGCACCGTGCACGCGGTGGAACTCGCGACGGAAACTGGTCGGATGCGCCCGGCTTGCCCGATCAACGTCACCTGAAATGCACACTCCGCCCAACTCCCGACCCCAGAATCCCGGGGACTCGGGGGGGGAGGAGGAGGACGGGAGTGGGACGTGGGTGCTACTACGCGGGCGTAAGTGGCCCGTAATTTGGCGAATCAATATGCGTTTGATTTATTCCGTTTTTTACTCGAATAGAGAAACTACGCCGCAAAAATCAAAAGTCGTCCGAATTTGATTTTTCTAACGTCGAAATCTGCGGCGAAGATTTCATCTAAGATGGATCTTTCCTTCTGCGACTTTTTTAAAATAGAAAATTCTTCGCATTGAAACCCAGCATCAGCAGTCAATCAATCAACTTCTATAGCGCCACTATCATAATGCCCAGGGCATCGGCCGATGGCGCACCAAATCCAAATAGCATTACGGCCAGGTCAAGCCAGAAGATCAGTCCGAAACGGCGGGAGAGCAATCTAAGGGGGATAAGCCAAGTCAAACAGATGTGTTTTAAGGCCAGATCTAAAAGATGATAAGTTATTAGTTACGCGAAGTGATGCTGGCAGTGCGTCAATAGCAACGATGAAGTGCAGTGTTTTATGCAGGCCTGTTAGGGGGGGAGATTCCCCCCCCCACAAACCTCAAAATCCCCCCCTCCAAAAAAAAATCCCAGCACTTACACACATTTTGCATTGAACTGTGCCTTTTCCTCCAACTGTCGATTCCCAAGGCCTGGAGTCTGGATAAAACATTGATGAAGTGGGTGTGAGGAACTGTGAACTGCCAGAATAGGGAGCCCCGTGGCTACGTTAATGTATAAGATACTAAAGAGGAGCGGGGAAAGATCACGTGACCACACGGTCTGTCTAGGAGCCCCGTTTGTCAAGACCAGTGGCGTATTTAGGGTATGCTCCTGATCCATAGCATACCCCTTTGGTCTTTGAATGTAGGTCTAATATTTAGATGTAATGTAAGAGTAGAAAGACGCTGTTACACTTAAAGACTGTTAGACCGACGATTGGACTTAACTCAATTGTAGTAAATTTATGGTCAGTACTTTACAGGTAGTATTAGGCTATTAATAAACTTAAACTATATGTTATTGCAGAACATAGAATAAAAGTTATTCTTCGAACTTCTTAAAATTCAGGACAACCCTCTAAGCCTTTCTAAATACGCCCATGGTCAAGACTACCTTCAAACCCAAGCGCCACCACATCCACACCGTTCTTTAAAATATTCAGTGCACAGCCTGCGCTGGATATTTGTCGAACAAAGAATTGTTTTCAATAGTGGTCTATTGATGTATAAAACACCACAGAGTAGCCAAGGCATAGCCAAGTACCTAAATTCCATGTTAAGTCATCCAAACCCTTGTCGTTAACATAATTCATGTCGATATATTGCTCACATTTCGCTTTAGAACCCTCAAGCACCCCTGCACTGATGTCAGAGGACTAGAAAATCCGTCACTTTCCACCGTATTAATGTGTCTATGTTGCAGAATATAATAATGGTGGCTACACATTGTATAGATTTTCAAACCTTTAAAACAGTCAGACATCTGATAGATATCCAAAATGCGGGGGCGGACTCCTGGTAGGCATCGACTAGGCTTCAATCGGTGCAAGTATGAAAGCCCTACGACACCAGAAATTTTCGCTCAAGTTGCGAAAAAAACCATGGTTTTTTCGGGCGACCTAAAATTGCGAAAAACCATCGTTTTTTTCGGGCGACCCAAAAATTCATGTCGATTTATTGCTCACATTTCGCTTTAGAACCCTCAAGCACCCCGCACTGATGTCAGAGGACTAGAAAAATCCGTCACTTTCCACCGTATTAATGTGTCTATATTGCAGAATATAATAATGGTGGCTATACATTGTATAGATTTTCAAACCTTTAAAACGGTCAAACATCTGATAGATATCCAAAATGCGGGGGCGGACTCTGGTAGGCATCGACTGGGCTTCAATCGGTGCAAGTATGAAAGCTCTACGACACCAGAAATTTTCGCTCAATTTTGAAAAACCATGGTATAGTCCATGGTTTTTTTCGCGACCCAAAAATTCATGTCGATATATTGCTCACATTTCGCTTTAGAACCCTCAAGCACCCCGCACTGATGTCAGAGGACTAGAAAATCCGTCACTTTCCACCGTATTAATGTGTCTATGTTGCAGAATATAATAATGGTGGCTACACATTGTATAGATTTTCAAACCTTTAAAACGGTCAAACATCTGATAGATATCCAAAATGCGGGGCGGACTCCTGGTAGGCATCGACTGGGCTTCAATCGGTGCAAGTATGAAAGCCCTACGACACCAGAAATTTTCGCTCAAATTGCGAAAAAACCCTGGACTATAGTCATGGTTTTTTTCGGGCGACCCAAAAATTCATGTCGATATATTGCTCACATTTCGCTTTAGAACCCTCAAGCACCCCGCACTGATGTCAGAGGACTAGAAAATCCGTCACTTTCCACCGTATTAATGTGTCTATGTTGCAGAATATAATAATGGTGGCTATACATTTTATAGATTTTCAAACCTTTTAAAACGGTCAAACATCTGATAGATATCCAAAATGCGGGGCGGACTCCTGGTAGGCATCGACTGGGCTTCAATCGGTGCAAGTATGAAAGCCCTACGACACCAGAAATTTTCGCTCAAATTGCGAAAAAACCATGGACTATAGTCCATGGTTTTTTTCGGGCGACCCAAAAATTCATGTCGATATATTGCTCACATTTCGCTTTAGAACCCTCAAGCACCCCCACTGATGTCAGAGGACTAGAAAAATCCGTCACTTTCCACCGTATTAATGTGTCTATGTTGCAGAATATAATAATGGTGGCTATACATTGTATAGATTTTCAAACCTTTAAAACGGCGGTCAAACATCTGATAGATATCCAAAATGCGGGGGCGGACTCCTGGTAGGCATCGACTGGGCTTCAATCGGTGCAAGTATGAAAGCCCTACGACACCAGAAATTTTCGCTCAAATTTCGAAAAAAACCATGGACTATAGTCCATGGTTTTTTTCGGGCGACCCAAAAATTCATGTCGATATATTGCTCACATTTCGCTTTAGAACACTCAAGCACCCCCACTGATGTCAGAGGACTAGAAAATCCGTCACTTTCCACCGTATTAATGTGTCTATATTGCAGAATATAATAATGGTGGCTACACATTGTATAGATTTTCAAACCTTTAAAACGGTCAAACATCTGATAGATATCCAAAATGCGGGTCCAGACTCCTGGTAGGCATCGACGGGGCTTCAATCGGTGCAAGTATGAAAGCCCTACGACACCAGAAATTTTCGCTCAAATTGCGAAAAAACCCTGGACTATAGTCCATGGTTTTTTTTCGGGCGACCCAAAATTCATGTCGATATATTGCTCACATTTCGCTTTAGAACCCTCAAGCACCCCGCACTGATGTCAGAGGACTAGAAAAATCCGTCACTTTCCACCGTATTAATGTGTCTATGTTGCAGAATATAATAATGGTGGCTATACATTGTATAGATTTTCAAACCTTTAAAACGGTCAAACATCTGATAGATATCCAAAATGCGGGGCGGACTCCTGGTAGGCATCGACTGGGCTTCAATCGGTGCAAGTATGAAAGCCCTACGACACCAGAAATTTTCGCTCAAATTGCGAAAAAACCATGGACTATAGTCCATGGTTTTTTTCGGGCGACCCAAAAATTCATGTCGATATATTGCTCACATTTCGCTTTAGAACCCTCAAGCACCCCACTGATGTCAGAGGACTAGAAAAATCCGTCACTTTCCACCGTATTAATGTGTCTATGTTGCAGAATATAATAATGGTGGCTATACATTGTATAGATTTTCAAACCTTTAAAACGGTCAAACATCTGATAGATATCCAAAATGCGGGGGCAGACTCCTGTAGGCATCGACTGGGCTTCAATCGGTGCAAGTATGAAAGCCCTACGACACCAGAAATTTTCGCTCAAATTGCGAAAAAACCATGGACTATAGTCCATGGTTTTTTTTCGCGACCCAAAAATTCATGTCGATATATTGCTCACATTTCGCTTTAGAACCCTCAAGCACCCCGCACTGATGTCAGAGGACTAGAAAAATCCGTCACTTTCCACCGTATTAATGTGTCTATGTTGCAGAATATAATAATGGTGGCTATACATTTTATAGATTTTCAAACCTTTAAAACGGTCAAACATCTGATAGATATCCAAAATGCGGGGGCGGACTCTGGTAGGCATCGACTGGGCTTCAATCGGTGCAAGTATGAAAGCCCTACGACACCAGAAATTTTCGCTCAAATTGCGAAAAAAACCATGGACTATAGTCCATGGTTTTTTCGGGCGACCCAAAATTCATGTCGATATATTGCTCACATTTCGCTTTAGAACCCTCAAGCACCCCGCACTGATGTCAGAGGACTAGAAAAAAATCCGTCACTTTCCACCGTATTAATGTGTCTATGTTGCAGAATATAATAATGGTGGCTATACATTGTATAGATTTTCAAACCTTTAAAACGGTCAAATATCTGATAGATATCCAAAATGCACCAGAAATTTTCGGCAGATTCCTGGTAGACATCGACTGGGCTTCAATCGGTGCAAGTATGAAAGCCCTACGACACCAGAAATTTTCGCTCAAATTGCGAAAAAAACCATGGACTATAGTCCATGGTTTTTTCGGGCGACCCAAAAATTCATGTCGATATATTGCTCACATTTCGCTTTAGAACCCTCAAGCACCCCGCACTGATGTCAGAGGACTAGAAAAATCCGTCACTTTCCACCGTATTAATGTGTCTATATTGCAGAATATAATAATGGTGGCTATACATTGTATAGATTTTCAAACCTTTAAAAACAGTCAAATATCTGATAGATATCCAAAATGCGGGTCCAGACTCCTGGTAGGCATCGACGGGGCTTCAATCGGTGCAAGTATGAAAGCTCTACGACACCAGAAATTTTCGCTCAAATTCAAAAAACCATGGACTATAGTCCATGGTTTTTTCGGGCGACCCAAAAATTCATGTCGATATATTGCTCACATTTCGCTTTAGAACCTCAAGCACCCCGCACTGATGTCAGAGGACTAGAAAATCCGTCACTTTCCACCGTATTAATGTGTCTATATTGCAAAATATAATAATGGTGGCTATACATTTTATAGATTTTCAAACCTTTAAAACGGTCAAACATCTGATAGATATCCAAAATGCGGGGCAGACTCTGGTAGGCATCGACGGGGCTTCAATCGGTGCAAGTATGAAAGCCCTACGACACCAGAAATTTTCGCTCAAATTGCGAAAAAAAAACCATGGACTATAGTCCATGGTTTTTTTTCGGGCGACCCAAAAATTCATGTCGATATATTGCTCACATTTCGCTTTAGAACCCTCAAGCACCCCGCACTGATGTCAGAGGACTAGAAAAATCCGTCACTTTCCACCGTATTAATGTGTCTATATTGCAGAATATAATAATGGTGGCTATACATTTTATAGATTTTCAAACCTTTAAAACAGTCAAACATCTGATAGATATCCAAAATGCGGGGCGGACTCCTGGTAGGCATCGACGGGGCTTCAATCGGTGCAAATATGAAAGCCCTACGACACCAGAAATTTTCGCTCAAATTTCGAAAAAACCATGGACTAAACCATGGTTTTTTTTTCGCGACCCAAAAATTCATGTCGATATATTGCTCACATTTCGCTTTAGAACCCTCAAGCACCCCGCACTGATGTCAGAGGACTAGAAAATCCGTCACTTTCCACCCTATTAATGTGTCTATATTGCAAAATATAATAATGGTGGCTATACATTTTATAGATTTTCAAACCTTTAAAACAGTCAAACATCTGATAGATATCCAAAATGCGGGGGTCCAGACTCCTGGTAGGCATCGACTGGGCTTCAATCGGTGCAAATATGAAAGCCCTACGACACCAGAAATTTTCGCTCAAATTGCGAAAAAAAACCATGGACTATAGTCCATGAAAATTTTCACGACACCCAAAATTCATGTCGATATATTGCTCACATTTCGCTTTAGAACCTCAAGCACCCCCACTGATGTCAGAGGACTAGAAAAATCCGTCACTTTCCACCGTATTAATGTGTCTATATTGCAGAATATAATAATGGTGGCTACACATTTTATAGATTTTCAAACCTTTAAAACGGTCAAACATCTGATAGATATCCAAAATGCGGGGCGGACTCTGGTAGGCATCGACTGGGCTTCAATCGGTGCAAGTATGAAAGCCCTACGACACCAGAAATTTTCGCTCAAATTTCGAAAAAAACCCTGGACTATAGTCCATGGTTTTTTCGGGCGACCCAAAATTCATGTCGATATATTGCTCACATTTCGCTTTAGAACCTCAAGCACCCCCCACTGATGTCAGAGGACTAGAAAAATCCGTCACTTTCCACCGTATTAATGTGTCTATGTTGCAGAATATAATAATGGTGGCTATACATTGTATAGATTTTCAAACCTTTAAAACAGTCAAACATCTGATAGATATCCAAAATGCGGGGCGGATTCCTGGTAGGCATCGACGGGGCTTCAATCGGTGCAAGTATGAAATCCCTACGACACCAGAAATTTTCGCTCAAATTTCGAAAAAAACCTGACTATAGTCCATGGTTTTTTTTCGCGACCCAAAAATTCATGTCGATATATTGCTCACATTTCGCTTTAGAACCCTCAAGCACCCCCCACTGATGTCAGAGGACTAGAAAAATCCGTCACTTTCCACCCTATTAATGTGTCTATGTTGCAAAATATATATAATGGTGGCTACACATTGTATAGATTTTCAAACCTTTAAAACGGTCAAACATCTGATAGATATCCAAAATGCGGGGGCGGACTCACCTGGTAGGCATCGACTGGGCTTCAATCGGTGCAAGTATGAAAGCCCTACGACACCAGAAATTTTCGCTCAAATTGAAAAAACCATGGACTATAGTCCATGGTTTTTTTTCAGACGACCAAAAATTCATGTCGATATATTGCTCACATTTCGCTTTAGAACCCCTCAAGCACCCCCACTGATGTCAGAGGACTAGAAAAATCCGTCACTTTCCACCGTATTAATGTGTCTATGTTGCAGAATATAATAATGGTGGCTATACATTTTATAGATTTTCAAACCTTTAAAACGGTCAAACATCTGATAGATATCCAAAATGCGGGGCGGACTCCTGGTAGACATCGACTGGGCTTCAATCGGTGCAAATATGAAAGCCCTACGACACCAGAAATTTTCGCTCAAATTGCGAAAAAAACCATGGACTATAGTCCATGAAAAATTTTCGGGCGACCCAAAAATTCATGTCGATATATTGCTCACATTTCGCTTTAGAACCTCAAGCACCCCGCACTGATGTCAGAGGACTAGAAAAATCCGTCACTTTCCACCGTATTAATGTGTCTATGTTGCAGAATATAATAATGGTGGCTATACATTGTATAGATTTTCAAACCTTTAAAACGGTCAAACATCTGATAGATATCCAAAATGCGGGGGCGGACTCCTGGTAGGCATCGACTGGGCTTCAATCGGTGCAAATATGAAAGCCCTACGACACCAGAAATTTTCGCTCAAATTGCGAAAAAAAAACCATGGACTATAGTCCATGGTTTTTTCGCGACCCAAAAATTCATGTCGATATATTGCTCACATTTCGCTTTAGAACCCTCAAGCACCCCCACTGATGTCAGAGGACTAGAAAATCCGTCACTTTCCACCCTATTAATGTGTCTATGTTGCAGAATATAATAATGGTGGCTACACATTGTATAGATTTTCAAACCTTTAAAACGGTCAAACATCTGATAGATATCCAAAATGCGGGGCGGACTCTGGTAGGCATCGACTGGGCTTCAATCGGTGCAAGTATGAAAGCCCTACGACACCAGAAATTTTCGCTCAAATTGCGAAAAAACCATGGACTATAGTCCATGGTTTTTTCGGGCGACCCAAAATTCATGTCGATATATTGCTCACATTTCGCTTTAGAACCCTCAAGCACCCGCACTGATGTCAGAGGACTAGAAAAATCCGTCACTTTCCACCGTATTAATGTGTCTATGTTGCAGAATATAATAATGGTGGCTACACATTTTATAGATTTTCAAACCTTTAAAACGGTCAAACATCTGATAGATATCCAAAATGCGGGGCGGACTCCTGGTAGGCATCGACGGGGCTTCAATCGGTGCAAATATGAAAGCCCTACGACACCAGAAATTTTCGCTCAAATTGCGAAAAAACCATGGACTATAGTCCATGGTTTTTTTTCGGGCGACCCAAAAATTCATGTCGATATATTGCTCACATTTCGCTTTAGAACCCTCAAGCACCCCGCACTGATGTCAGAGGACTAGAAAAATCCGTCACTTTCCACCGTATTAATGTGTCTATGTTGCAGAATATAATAATGGTGGCTACACATTTTATAGATTTTCAAACCTTTAAAACGGTCAAACATCTGATAGATATCCAAAATGCGGGGGCAGACTCCTGGTAGACATCGACTGGGCTTCAATCGGTGCAAGTATGAAAGCCCTACGACACCAGAAATTTTCGCTCAAATTGCGAAAAAACCATGGACTATAGTCCATGGTTTTTTCGGCGACCAAAATTCATGTCGATATATTGCTCACATTTCGCTTTAGAACCCTCAAGCACCCCGCACTGATGTCAGAGGACTAGAAAAATCCGTCACTTTCCACCGTATTAATGTGTCTATATTGCAAAATATAATAATGGTGGCTACACATTTTATAGATTTTCAAACCTTTAAAACGGTCAAACATCTGATAGATATCCAAAATGCGGGGCGGACTCTGGTAGGCATCGACTGGGCTTCAATCGGTGCAAGTATGAAAGCCTACGACACCAGAAATTTTCGCTCAAATTGCGAAAAAACCATGGACTATAGTCCATGAAAATTTTCAGGCGACAAAATTCATGTCGATATATTGCTCACATTTCGCTTTAGAACCCTCAAGCACCCCGCACTGATGTCAGAGGACTAGAAAAAATCCGTCACTTTCACCGTATTAATGTGTCTATGTTGCAGAATATAATAATGGTGGCTACACATTGTATAGATTTTCAAACCTTTAAAACGGTCAAACATCTGATAGATATCCAAATGCGGGGGCGGACTCTGGTAGGCATCGACTGGGCTTCAATCAGTGCAAGTATGAAAACCCTACGACACCAGAAATTTTCGCTCAAATTGCGAAAA
>CM030863.1:12502845-12510345 GCA_018105865.1 Metaphire vulgaris
GGGAAACGTTCGGTTCTACTGTAATTATCACCGGATGTCGCGAGAGAGAGAGAGAGAGAGAGAGAGAGAGAGAGAGAGAGAGAGAGAGAGAGAGAGAGAGACTTAAACGAGATTAGGAGCTGCTTCCGTCTGGACTTCCGGGCCTAGCTGCGCCACCGCGAGCCTCGTGAGGACGCTCTCGTCTAAGAGGACTTTGATGCGAAGACGTCCATTGAGTATACGGACATTGGTCTGTGGGGAGACAGTGGTCATCCCGAGATTATGCTCTGATTGGCTACTGGGTCCACTTCCGACGGAAATGTCGAAACGATTCGCGTCTATTTAATTAGCGTCGTGTTTGGTCAGCCGACCAAATTCTGTGGACAAATCAAACGACGTCTTTGAGATGAAATGAAACGATCGTAGCACTCAGCAGTGATGACCAAAAGATGGACCCTCATTTTTCAATTGAAGTATTTTGTAAACAACTTGAAACAAACGAGGCAGCAAACTACCAAAATGCAAATCGTTTAAAAAAATTACGCATTTAGGAATCTCTTTCTATTTATTATCTTCGAATTGCCTTCAAGTCTTCACTCGCTCTCTCTCCCGAGAGCACTAATTTGGCTTAACGTCGATAAAAGGTCTTGATAAAATTTCTATGAAATGCGAAGTTAACAAATTTAACCAAGCCGTCCAAAGCAAGTCTAGTGCGCAAATAAACGTTGCAATAATTGAAATCGACTAAAGATATTTTACTCGCAACAAGAAACAAGGGAGAGAGAGAGACGATGCCTAGGATACAGATGATATATATCATTTGGCAATTACGTGGAGAACGACACTTGGGAAAGGGGATGTACAGCTACGACGAAATACGAATATTTGAAAGCGTCCGACCGATTCTTGCGCCTTGGCGTTCAAATGTGTATAGGCCTAATTAACCGAAACGGGATCGCTCCGGGAGAGGCTCGGAGGGTCGCTCCGATGCTGAATTTCTTGCAGATTACTTCGATCGAACTTCGAAATGGCCGCCTGAAAAGAAAACAGGATATATTGGCATCAAGCGATATTAAAACCGACAATCATAAACACATCTATGTAGGGCCTAACCGATAAATGGCTGCTGGTAGTCAAAGACTCTGACTATTTAACCAGAAATCTTGCAACGGGCTTGACATTCGAAGAAGAAGCTGCAGATGGTAAGAGAAATGAAAGAAAGGGTGGAAAGTGCGAGAACTAACTGGCGTTACCGATCTGCCCTTATAAACTCTGAGATTATAATATATACGTGAGTGATGCCTTTCTGATAAAGTAGCCCATCAAAAAATGTGTGATTGTTAGGTCTAAACTTTTCTTCTTGACTGAATTAGCGGGGGAGTCTCTGTCCAATGCCTATAACGGCGATGTTCTGGATGTTATCTTGATGCCAAGTTTCAGGTAAAACTAAGCTTTCTAGGCGGCCACTTCTTTGCTTAAAGGTATTGCTGTTGAAGGCCTGCCTTCAGTCGTAAGTCCGGGTCGCCGGATTTCTAATATTCAGAGTTCCTTGTTATGTGTTATAGCATTTGTATAGCGCCTACTGTAGGCCTATTTCTAAGAGATTGATAGGCTGAGCTTCGAGGCATTGATTCTTACCGTCATCTGCCGTGGATCGCCTGCAGACGCCTTGACCGTAGAAGAGAGCTTCGATCGAAGACGGATCGGGGGACCAGCACTTCAGGCCGTGTCCACAGGGCTCGGTGTAGACGCCGCAGTGTTGGCCCCTCGCCCCGGGCGCACACGAGGCAGCAGGAGCACACGCCCAGCTCCCGGACCAGCTCGCAGTCCCCGGCGGGTCCGGGGTGGCGGGGCAGATCCGGCGGAGCATTCGTCGCCGCAACGGAAATAGCTGCGGAGATGACCGTGGGCGTGCGACGGGAACTTGTCTGCGAATGGCCTTGGAGAGGCGCTTCCAGGTGGAAGAGACATGGAAACGACGGCGATCACTGCCACCGCCACCGTCGCCTGGTAGGACGATGGCGCAATCATCGTTGCGCAGGGTTAGGAGTCGTCACACGATGGTTCCACGAACTGACCGATTGGTTTGAGACGCTGGTTCTCTGTTGTGGCTCGCGAGACCGGAAGTGCGGCGCTCTTATATGCAAGGCGCAGCGGCGACACCTGACGACAGATGTCGGCGCCCAGCGCAAACGACATCCGGTCTATCTGAGAAGCATCGGGCAAAACGCAACGGGTGCTCTGCTACGAGTATTAAAAAACAAATCACGGCATCTGCTGATGCCTATATGGGAATTGTGATAGTGGCGCCATAGAAGTCTATTGATCGATTGATTGGTCGATTGATCGAGCGCTTGATTTATTTATTTATTTATTTATTTATTGATGAACAGCAGTTCTCACACAGGGCAGTCCCTACTGAACCACTTTAAACCTTATTATATTATATTATATTAAGTATCTCTTCAATTGACATCACCACAATGAAGCAATTCGGATGCTAAACCAGTATAAAAGTAAAGTAAAATCTCGTGGATTTCTATAGCGCCTTTGTATATTTAAAAAGAGCGAAATAATTGAAATCTTGTTAAGAACTTTAGGCCTGAATGAAAGTTAAATTTAGTTTTTAAAAATTGGCCGCACATCACCCGATTGGACAGAGATATAACAATATTTCAACAATTATAAAACCAAGGCCTATATACGAAGACAGAATGTTGCCGTCTTTTAAGTGAAATTGCAAAAGTCTTTTCTCGCTGCGCCATCAAAACCTCACAGACGTCATCTTTCAACGAGTGACCGATGATTGATTTATACTCCGTCACTTGCTTTCGTCACTCGTCCTCAGTAATTCATCTTGTCATAAGCGACAAAAACAGACGAAAATGTAGATGTCGAGATGTAGATGCAAATTCCACATATGCAGTCATTCGAAAAAGAGGAAGAAGAAGGAGGAGGAGGAGGAGACGTCTTCTCTCCATTTATCTTCTATTTCCACTCGGTGAATTCTACCAGCCAGGGGACTGCTGTACGATGTAAATGCCTTCTCTGTAGAATTCCTCTGTCATTAATCTTTAGTTTCGAAATAGTAACGATGAAAATACTGGTTGCGCTTTGGAGTGGGGGGTCAGAATATTTCACCATGACAACGCCATTCCTCGATTCGGTGCGAAAAGGACGTTGGCACAGAAGCTGTAAATCCCGCTCTCAGCGCTCCCGGTGCAGACGTCCACGATTTCGTCGGACTCGATTCTCCTCTTCGTTTAGCGGCCATCGTAACTTCCGACTAAGCCATCATCACCAACGCCAGGCAGCCATCTGAAGACCCAAGTGGAGCCACATGACCATAGGCCTATTATTCAGAACGAAAAGGCGTGACGTCAGCAGCGCTCGAGGGGAGCCATAGCTAGGAGCCATCTATTAGATTTAGAATCAGAATAGTCGGCGTAATATCGGAAATGCTATTGTCTACAGCGTAGCGTAATAACATTGTCCTTTCGCAGTGTTTATTCTAGGCCTTCTCTGAGAGGGGGGAATTTCCCCCTCCCCCCAAGTTTTAAAATCCCCCCAAATTATATGTTGGCTGGGGGAATGGAAATCCCCCCAAGTGTGGAGACTCAAACCTTGTCACCCTCCCCGCACAAACATTTAAAAATCCCCCCATGTCAAGGTGGCTAGAATAAACACTGGTCCTTTCGTGTAGCTGCAGTGGATTTGTGGCGAATGCTATAAAGGATCTCTCTGTGATGAACTTTGAATAGAGCATAATTATGTAGGCCTAATATACTGTCCTGCAGAGTCTATGCGCTTAGACAAAATATTTAAATATAGTGTTCAGTTACATAATGCTTTCAGTTAACAACCCCACTTTGCAAAAGCTGGCTACGCCACTGCCGACCCTCCTCTATTTCTGAAAGACTTTATAATATCGCTTGAATTACTAGAATTAGTTGACCATTTTTCGTGGCATTTCGAACACTCTAGAATAAAATTGAGGCAGAATATATTGACTATTCTAGTAGGGTTTGATTCAATGCAGATGGGGACACACGAAAATGTGGATATAAATCGTTTCATCACTCTTATGAATTTTTGCTTATCTATAGCCTAAGCCTACTGTTGGAATAGTCCTTAGGGGTCGTCCATAAATGACGTAACGCCTTTTGTCGCTTTTCACCCCCTCCCCTCTGCGTAACGCGACGTAACAAAACGTCAGACCCCTAAAATATGACGTAACAACGGGCCGCCCCCAGCAGCGTCGCACGGGGTTGTTTGGAGTTGTTCAAACAACCCCATTTTAAAAAATATGACCAACACAATTTATGTAAATCCGTTGACTTTTGTTGAAGGGGGAGGGAGGGTAGTGGGGGGAGGGGTCGGCCGCGGGTTAAGTGTTCAATTGCATAGTGCCTTCAGTTAACCCCACTTTGCAAATGCTGGCTACGCCACTGCGCACCATCGTATACCACGTGGGGTGTATTTACACTCCGATGATCTCTTAAGGGACAACGACGTTATGAAAACAGACGGACGCTGTTGTCTAGTAGCCCCCCCCCCCACCAAAAGAAAATATGTTGCTATTCTTGATGGATTGCTATCGCAAAAGAGCCGTCATCAGTACAGGCAGTTTCGTCGGTTGAAGGCATCGTATTGTCACAGAACCATCCAAAGAAATATCAGCAGCACTGGACACTTCTGCTAGGCAACAGCAGCCAGTGGGGTAGCCACTAGGGGGGCTGGGCCCCTATTCTGGCCGGGATCGGTCGTAGAATTTGCGCAAAACCGTAGAGAAATCTTTGGATGGAGGTGGGAGACATGATCGAAGAGAATACTACGTGAAGACCTTTATTTTTATTTTGCTCGTAGGAGACTTTTACCGGAAAATGTCGATGTGCCGCCGCCCCCCCCCCCCTAATCTCCTCCGGAGCAGTTTTTTTATACGCGAATGCGCCAGTGAAGCTCCTGCAGCAGACGATGATGACGCCGCTATTTATTCCGTCTGTCAGCCGCGACCAAAGCTCTCCGTCTCTTGGATTAGGCAGACGTCCCAATCAATCTTCGGCAGGTGCTCGGGCGCTTAATCAAGTCGAGACAGACGACACAAGCACACGCACACGCACACATGCACACACACACATACAAGTGCTCGCCCCTGAGATAAAACAGTGCTTAGGAAAACAGGGATTAGTTTCTTTAAGCCCAGTAGTCAAAGAAGACCCAATATATATTGACCGAGACGACATTTCGATTCGATTCGATATTATTGGAGTTCGATCGTATCCTGCCCGGTGCTTTTGTCCGTTTGGTTTTACCCCACTTGCCCCCTCACAGGCCTCAGCTAATAATTTCATAATTATAGTCTTACCTAAAAAATCAAGAAAACCTTAATTAGGTCAGTACACACGAGGGGAAAGATGCCCCCTGCCCCCATTCTGGCTAAGATCAAGTCATAGGGCTTGTGCAAAACCTATGAGAAATTTAGTAGGTTATTTTAATCAACTGAGTTTATCGATTGTATTAACAATCAACGAAATCGATAAACTTAATTGGAATGAATTCTTGGACACTCAATATTGAACCCCAATTAAAATCTTTAAAACGTTGGCTCTGCACCAAGGCTCACGTTTTAACTCTAATATTACTCAGATACCTTCCCAGCAGGGATATTTTTACACCGGCCCCCAACACCTTCCCCCAATTTGAGGTCGACACCCCAAAAATCCGAGGCCGGTAACCATACAACCATACTAAATGCATACTAAATAGCCACGAACACCCCCAATCGAGAAGTAACACCCCCCCCCATTTTACCGACACTCCCAAATTCACAATCCTAGAAATAACCCTGCTTCTCAGACCCCGCTGGAGAGTCCAATACGCTCCCCAAACCGTCTAGTCGGGCCAAATGGGACGTTCGTGTCTGTCTTGATGGTACGCCGACCCCAGCCCCCCCCATCTGTAACCCCGGTAACGCCAACGACATTACCGACGTCAATAGTCGCAGAGTCGCTGTTTGCCATCTGGCGAGTTTTGACTGAACCCTCTTGAAGACAATTCAGATGAATTACAGGGGCGTAGCGACGGGGGGTATATCGGTGTATTTACCCCCCCTTCCAATCAGTCTACCTTAAAGTTTTGTATGGGAAAGAAAGAAGAAGAAGAAGCATGGCGGTCTAGGGGTGCCATCCAGCACGCGTGCCAACCAGCACGCATGCCAACTAGCATGCGTGCCAACCAGCACGCGTGCCAACCAGCACGCGTGCCAACCAGCACGCGTGCCATCCAGCACGCGTGCCAACTAGCACGCGGGCCTATAGCTCTTGTCTTCAAGTTACTGTGGATTGACATATACCCTGTGCTGTTTGATTGATAGCAACTGGATGATTGACAGCTAATATATGATACATCGCCACTGTCTCATGTATTTTATATATATATATATATATATATATATATATATATATATTTATTTATTTATTTATTCTTATTCTTCTTCTTTTTAGATAGAGAGAGAGAGAGAGAGAGAGAGAGAGAGAGAGAGAGAGAGAGAGAGAGAGAGAGAGAGAAAGAGAGAGAGAGGGTAGAGAGACAGAGAGCGGGGAGAAAGATGAGCCTATAGCTCTTGTCTTAAAGTTACTGTGGATTGACACATACCCTGTGCTGTTTGATTGATAGCAACTGGATGATTGACAACTAATGTCTGACTGATAGCCACTGACTAATGTTTGCCTATTGGCAGGGCAGCTCCGCCGGGGACAGGGGCCCGTTCCCCTCTATTGAGTGCCTGGCCTCCAAGTGCCCCTCTCAGTTGGGACTTGCTATGCTATACCCTATGCTATGCTACATACATTGTGCAACAAAATTTAATGATTAAAGTTGCCACACCAACGCCCCCACTTAAATCCTAGAGCCGCCACTGCCTATAGGCCTATAGACCTCACCGCCGCCGTTCGTGGAGGGCTCTCGCCAGTGCGGAATGGGGGATGGTAATGGCGCAGCTCTTCTTCTTCTTCTTCTTCTTCTTCTTCTTCTTCTTCTTCTTCTTCTTCTTCTTCTTCTTCTTCTTCTTCTTCTTCTTGGGGTTAGGGTTACGATCTTTAACAGGACGAAATAACTGTCAAAAATGCGCTTGATCTTGCACAAATCCTACGCATTATTAGCATTATGGAATATCGAGGGTGGTCATGGATGAGGCCTTCTAAATGCGGAATTTGAAGGCCTATGTTCGTAATAGCGACTGCTATCTATGTAGTAGAGGATGCTATAAGATAGTGGCTCAATATGGTGCTTGAAACTGATCTTTAACAGGACGAAATAACTGTCAAAATTGCGCTTGATTTTGCACAAATCCTACGCATTAACCCCTTAACTGTGTATTTAACTGTAACTCACTGTAAAATGGACCGATATATCCGGGGTCCCCAGTTAAGGGGTTAATAGCATTATGGAATAGCGAAGAGGGTCATGGACGACGCCTTCTAAATGCAAATATTGATGGCCTATGTTTCTAATAGTGACTGA
>CM030863.1:12522845-12527845 GCA_018105865.1 Metaphire vulgaris
CTTCTTCTTCTTCTTCTTCTTCTTCTTCTTATTGGGGTTAGGGTTACGATCTTTAACAGGACGAAATAACTGTCAAATATGCGCTTGGTCTTGCACAAATCCTACGCATTATTAGCATTATGGAATAGCGAGGGTGGTCATGGATGAGGCCTTCTAAATGCGGAATTTGAAGGCCTATGTTCGTAATAGCGACTGATATCTATGTAGTAGAGGATGCTATAAGATAGTGGCTCAATATGGTGCTTGAAACTGATCTTTAACAGGACGAAATAACTGTCAAAATTGCGCTTGATTTTGATTTTGCACAAATCCTACGCATTAACCCTTAACTGTGTACATCGCCACTGTCTCATGTATATATATATATATTTCTTCTTCTTCTTCTTCTTAGAGAGAGAGAGAGAGAGAAAGAGAAAGAGAGAGAGAGAGAGAGAGACTGAGAGCTATGGAGAAAGAGATGAGATATATATATATTATATATATATATATATGCTTGAGAGAGAGAGAGGGCCTGTCAAAATGAGATCATTATTATATATATATATATATATATATATATATATATATATATATATATGTATATATAGCTACCATGGGCGGATTTAGAGTTTAATATTTAGGTATTTAGCATGGGGTAGGCTAGCATGGCGGTCTAGGGTGCCATCCAGCACGCGTGCCAACCAGCACGCGTGCCAACCAGCATGCGCATTATTAGCATTATGCCGAGGGTGGCATGGCGTGCCAACCAGCACGCGTGCCAACCAAGTTGTGCCCCACACGTGCCAACCAGCATATCTATGCCAACCAGCACGGATGCAACCAGCACGCGTGCTCATCCAGCACGCGTGCCATCGATCTTTACGCGGGGAAATAGCTCTTGTCTTCAAGTTACTGTGGATTGACATATACCCTGTGCTGTTTGATTGATAGCAACTGGATGATTGACAGCTAATATATGATACATCGCCACTGTCTCATGTATTTTATATATATATATATATATATATATATATATATATATTTATTTATTTCTTCTTTTCTTCTTCTTAGAGATAGAGAGAGAGAGAGAGAGAGAGAGAGAGAGAGAGAGAGACAGAGAGCAGGGGAGAAAGAGATGAGCCTATAGCTCTTGTCTTAAAGTTACTGTGGATTGACACATACCCTGTGCTGTTTGATTGATAGCAACTGGATGATTGACAACTAATGTCTGACTGATAGCCACTGACTAATGTTTGCCTATTGGCAGGGGCAGCTCCGCCGGGGGACAGGGGGCCCGTTCCCCCTCTATTGAGTGCCTGGCCTCCAAGTGCCCCTCTCAGTTGGGACTTGCTATGCTATACCCTATGCTATGCTACATACATTGTGCAACAAAATTTAATGATTAAAAGTTGCCACACCAACGCCCCCACTTAAATCCTAGAGCCGCCACTGCCTATAGGCCTATAGACCTCACCGCCGCCGTTCGTGGAGGGCTCTCGCCAGTGCGGAATGGGGGATGGTAATGGCGCAGCTCTTCTTCTTCTTCTTCTTCTTCTTCTTCTTCTTCTTCTTCTTCTTCTTCTTCTTCTTCTTCTTCTTCTTCTTCTTCTTGGGGTTAGGGTTACGATCTTTAACAGGACGAAATAACTGTCAAAAATGCGCTTGATCTTGCACAAATCCTACGCATTATTAGCATTATGGAATAGCGAGGGTGGTCATGGATGAGGCCTTCTAAATTCGGAGGTTGAAGGCCTATGTTCGTAATAGCGACTGATGTCTATGTAGTAGAGGATGCTAAAGATAGTGGCTCAATATGGTGCTTGAAATCAATCTTTAACAGGACGAAATAACTGTCAGCAATGCTCTTGATTTTGTACAAATCCTACGCATTATTAGCATTATGGAATAGCGAGGGTGGTCATGGATGAGGCCTTCTAAATGCGGAAGTTGAAGGCCTATGTTCGTAATAGCGACTGATATCTATGTAGTAGAGGATGCTATAAGATAGTGGCTCAATATGGTGCTTGAAACCGATCTTTAACAGGACGAAATAACTGTCAAAATTGCGCTTGATTTTGCACAAATGTTTAAAAAAATATATGGCCTATCTTAACAGGACGAAATAATTGTCAAAAAGTTTAATAACCCCTTAACCCCTTAACTGTACATCGCCACTGTCTCATGTGTAAAATATATATATATATATTCTTCTTCTTCTTCTTCTTCTTAGATAGAGAGAAGAGAGATCTTTAGAGAGAGAGAGAGAAGAGACAGAGAGGGGAGAAAGAGATGAGATATATATTTATATAATATATATATACAGAGAGAGTATAGAGAGAGCCTTCTAGGGCTTATATATATATATATATATATATATATATATATATATATATATATATATATATATATGTATATATAGCTACCATGGGCGGATTTAGAGTTTAATATTTAGGTAGGCTAGCATGGCGGTCTAGGGGTGCCATCCAGCACGCGTGCCAACCAGCACGCGTGCCAACCAGCATGCATGCCAACTAGCATGCGTGCCAACCAGCACGCGTGCCAACCAGCACGCGTGCCAACCAGCACGCGTGCCAACCAGCACGCGTGCCAACCAGCACGCGTGCCAACCAGCACGCGTGCCATCCAGCACGCGTGCCAATCCAGCACAGCACGCGGGCCTATAGCTCTTGTCTTCAAGTTACTGTGGATTGACATATACCCTGTGCTGTTTGATTGATAGCAACTGGATGATTGACAGCTAATATATGATACATCGCCACTGTCTCATGTATATATATATATATATATATATATTTATTTTTATTCTTCTTCTTCTTCTTAGATAGAGAGAGAGAGAGAGAAAGAGAGAGAGAGGGTAGAGAGACAGAGAGCGGGAGAAAGAGATGAGCCTATAGCTCTTGTCTTAAAGTTACTGTGGATTGACACATACCCTGTGCTGTTTGATTGATAGCAACTGGATGATTGACAACTAATGTCTGACTGATAGCCACTGACTAATGTTTGCCTATTGGCAGGGGCAGCTCCGCCGGGGGACAGGGGGCCCGTTCCCCCTCTATTGAGTGCCTGGCCTCCAAGTGCCCCTCTCAGTTGGGACTTGCTATGCTATACCCTATGCTATGCTACATACATTGTGCAACAAAATTTAATGATTAAAAGTTGCCACACCAACGCCCCCACTTAAATCCTAGAGCCGCCACTGCCTATAGGCCTATAGACCTCACCGCCGCCGTTCGTGGAGGGCTCTCGCCAGTGCGGAATGGGGGATGGTAATGGCGCAGCTCTTCTTCTTCTTCTTCTTCTTCTTCTTCTTCTTCTTCTTCTTCTTCTTCTTCTTCTTCTTGGGGTTAGGGTTACGATCTTTAACAGGACGAAATAACTGTCAAAAATGCGCTTGATCTTGCACAAATCCTACGCATTATTAGCATTATGGAATAGCGAGGGTGGTCATGGATGAGGCCTTCTAAATGCGGAGGTTGAAGGCCTATGTTCGTAATAGCGACTGATATCTATGTAGTAGAGGATGCTATAAGATAGTGGCTCAATATGGTGCTTGAAACTGATCTTTAACAGGACGAAATAACTGTCAAAATTGCGCTTGATTTTGCACAAATCCTACGCATTAACCCCTTAACTGTGTATTTAACTGTAACTCAATGTAAAATGGACCGATATATCCGGGGTCCCCAGTTAAGGGGTTAATAGCATTATGGAATAGCGAAGAGGGTCATGGACGACGCCTTCTAAATGCAAATATTGATGGCCTATGTTTCTAATAGTGACTGATATCTATGTAGTAAAAGATGCTAAAGACATTGGCTCAATATGGTGCTTGAAATCGATCTTTAACAGGACGAAATAACTGTCAAAAATGCGCTTGATTTTGCACAAATCCTACGCTTTATTAGTATAATGGAATAGCGAGGGCGGTCACGGATAAAGCATTCTAAATGCGGAGACGACTGTCATTCTGAATTATTATTATTATTAGTAGTAGTAGTAGTAGTAGTAGTAGTAGTAGTAGTAGTAGTAGTAGTAGTAGTAGTAGTAGTAGTAGTAGTAGTAGTAGTAGTAGTAGTAGTAGTAGTAGTAGTAGTAGTAGTAGTAGTAGTAGTAGTTCTATGCTTACGGCGCAGTGCTCCGTTTTTTTTTTACGGCACAGTGCTCCTTTTTTCTTAACAGTGGATCATGCTGTCCTAAAAAGACTTCCAATCTGAATTATTATTATTATTATTATTATTATTATTATTAGTATTAGTAGTAGTAGTAGTAGTAGTAGTAGTAGTAGTAGTAGTAGTAGTAGTAGTAGTAGTAGTAGTAGTAGTAGTATGATACATCGCCACTGTCTCATTGATATATATATATATTTCTTCTCCTTCTCTTCTTCTTCTTTCTTCTTCTTCTTCTCCTCTTCTTCTTCTTCTCCTCTTCTTCTTCTTCTTCTTCTCTTCTTCTTCTTCTTCTTCTTCTTCTTCTTCTTCTTCTTCTTCTTCTTCTTCTTCTTCTTCTTCTTCTTCTTCTTCTTCTTCTTCTTCTTATTGGGGTTAGGGTTACGATCTTTAACAGGACGAAATAACTGTCAAAAATGCGCTTGATCTTGCACAAATCCTACGCATTATTAGCATTATGGAATGGAATGAGGTGGGTGGTCATGGATGAGGCCTTCTAAATTCGGAAGTTGAAGGCCTATGTTCGTAATAGCGACTGATATCTATGTAGTAGAGGATGCTATAAGATAGTGGCTCAATATGGTGCTTGAAACCGATCTTTAACAGGACGAAATAACTGTCAAAATTGCGCTTGATTTTGCACAAATCCTACGCATTATTAGCATAATGGAATAGCACTGTGGTCATGGATATATATATATATATTTCTTCTTCTTCTTCTTCTTAGATAGATAGAGAGAGAGAAAGAGAAAGAGAGAGAGATGCTAGAAGATAGAGTAGGGAGAAAGAGATGATATATATATATATATTTATATATATATATATACAGAGAGA
>CM030863.1:12532845-12537845 GCA_018105865.1 Metaphire vulgaris
GAGGCCTTCTAAATTCGGAAGTTGAAGGCCTATGTTCGTAATAGCGACTGATGTCTATGTAGTAGAGGATGCTAAAGATAGTGGCTCAATATGGCGCTTGAAATCAATCTTTAACAGGACGAAATAACTGTCAGCAATGCTCTTGATCATTATTTGGATCTTGCACAAATCCTACGCATTATTAGCATTATGGAATAGCGAGGGTGGTCATGGATGAGGCCTTCTAAATGCGGAAGTTGAAGGCCTATGTTCGTAATAGCGACTGATATCTATGTAGTAGAGGATGCTATAAGATAGTGGCTCAATATGGTGCTTGAAACTGATCTTTAACAGGACGAAATAACTGTCAAAATTGCGCTTGATTTTGCACAAATCCTACGCATTAATTAACTGTGTATATATTTAACTGTAACTCAATGTAAAATGGACCGATATATCCGGGGTCCCCAGTTAAGGGGTTAATAGCATTATGGAATAGCGAAGAGGGTCATGGACGACGCCTTCTAAATGCAAATATTGATGGCCTATGTTTCTAATAGTGACTGATATCTATGTAGTAAAAGATGCTAAAGACATTGGCTCAATATGGTGCTTGAAATCGATCTTTAACAGGACGAAATAACTGTCAAAAATGCGCTTGATTTTGCACAAATCCTACGCTTTATTAGTATAATGGAATAGCGAGGGCGGTCACGGATAAAGCATTCTAAATGCGGAGACGACTGTCATTCTGAATTATTATTACTTATTATTATTAGTAGTAGTAGTAGTAGTAGTAGTAGTAGTAGAGAGTAGTAGTAGTAGAGTAGTAGTAGTAGTAGTAGTAGTAGTATAGTAGTAGTCTTAAAGTTAGTAGTAGTTGTGCTCTATGCTTACGGCGCAGTGCTCCGTTTTTTTTTTACTGGATGATTGCTCCTTTTTCTTAACAGTGGATCATGCTGTCCTAAAAGACTTCCAATCTGAATTATTATTATTATTATTATTTATTATTAGTAGTAGTAGTATTAGTAGTAGTAGTAGTAGTAGTAGTAGTAGTAGTAGTAGTAGTAGTAGTAGTAGTAGTAGTAGTATGATACATCGCCCCCCACTGTCTCATTGATATATATATATATATATTCTTCTATATCTTCTTCTTCTTCTTCTTCTTCTTCTTCTTCTTCCTTTCTTCTTCTTCTTTCTTCTTCTTCTTCTTCTTCTTCTTCTTCTTTCTTCTTCTTCTTCTTCTTCTTCTTCTTCTTATTGGGGTTTAGGTTACGATCTTTAACAGGACGAAATAACTGTCAAAAATGCGCTTGATCTTGCACAAACCCTACGCATTATTAGCATTATGGAATAGCGAGGGTGGTCATGGATGAGGCCTTCTAAATTCGGAAGTTGAAGGCCTATGTTCGTAATAGCGACTGATGTCTATGTAGTAGAGGATGCTAAAGATAGTGGCTCAATATGGCGCTTGAAGTTAATCTTTAACAGGACGAAATAACTGTCAGCAATGCTCTTGATTTTGTACAAATCCTACGCATTATTAGCATTATGGAATAGCGAGGGTGGTCATGGATGAGGCCTTCTAAATGCGGAAGTTGAAGGCCTATGTTCGTAATAGCGACTGATATCTATGTAGTAGAGGATGCTATAAGATAGTGGCTCAATATGGTGCTTGAAACCGGTCTTTAACAGGACGAAATAACTGTCAGCAATGCTCTTGATTTTGCACAAATCCTACGCATTATTAGCATTATGGAATAGCGAGGGTGGTCATGGATGAGGCCTTCTAAATTCGGAAGTTGAAGGCCTATGTTCGTAATAGCGACTGATGTCTATGTAGTAGAGGATGCTATAAGATAGTAGCTCAATATGGTGCTTGAAACTGATCTTTAACAGGACGAAATAACTGTCAAAATTGCGCTGATTTTTTGCAACAAATCCTACGCTGTTTAATTGATAGCAACTAATGATTGACAGCTAATATATGATACATCGCCACTGTCTCATGTATATATATATATATATATATATATTCTTCTTATTATTTATTCTTTTCTTCTTCTTAGAGAGAGAGAGAGAGAGAGAGAGAGAGAGAGAGAGAGGTAGAGAGACAGAGAGCAGGAGAAAAAGATAGCTCTTGTCTTGTCTTAAAGTTACTGTGGATTGACACATACCCTGTGCTGTTTGATTGATAGCAACTGGATGATTGACAACTAATGTCTGACTGATAGCCACTGACTAATGTTTGCCTATTGGCAGGGGGCAGCTCCACCGGGGACAGGGGCCCGTTCCCCTCTATTGAGTGCCTGGCCTCCAAGTGCCCCTCTCAGTTGGGACTTGCTATGCTATACCCTATACTATGCTACATACATTGTGCAACAAAATTTAATGATTAAAAGTTGCCACACCAACGCCCCCACTTAAATCCTAGAGCCGCCACTGCCGATAGGCCTATAGACCTCACCGCCGCCGTTCGTGGAGGGCTCTCGCCAGTGCGGAATGGGGGAATGGGGATGGTAATGGCTTCTTCTTCTTCTCTTCTTCTTCTTCTTCTTCTTCTTCTTCTTCTTCTTCTTCTTCTTCTTCTTCTTCTTTCTTCTTCTTCTTCTTCTTGGGGTTAGGGTTACGATCTTTAACAGGACGAAATAACTGTCAAAAATGCGCTTGATCTTGCACAAATCCTACGCATTATTAGCATTATGGAATAGCGAGGGTGGTGGTCATGGATGAGGCCTTCTAAATGCGGAATTTGAAGGCCTATGTTCGTAATAGCGACTGATATCTATGTAGTAGAGGATGCTATAAGATAGTGGCTCAATATGGTGCTTGAAACTGATCTTTAACAGGACGAAATAACTGTCAAAATTGCGCTTGATTTTTTGCAAATCCACGCATTAACCCTTTAACTGTGTATTTAACTGTAACTCAATGTAAAATGGACCGATATATCCGGGGTCCCCAGTTAAGGGGTTAATAGCATTATGGAATAGCGAAGAGGGTCATGGACGACGCCTTCTAAATGCAAATATTGATGGCCTATGTTTCTAATAGTGACTGATATCTATGTAGTAAAAGATGCTAAAGACATTGGCTCAATATGGTGCTTGAAATCGATCTTTAACAGGACGAAATAACTGTCAAAAATGCGCTTGATTTTGCACAAATCCTACGCTTTATTAGTATAATGGAATAGCGAGGGCGGTCACGGATAAAGCATTCTAAATGCGGAGACGACTGTCATTCTGAATTATTATTATTATTATTATTATTATTATTATTATTAGTAGTAGTAGTAGTAGTAGTAGTAGTAGTAGTAGTAGTAGTAGTAGTAGTAGTAGTAGTAGTAGTAGTAGTAGTAGTAGTAGTAGTAATAGTAGTAGTAATAGTAGTAGTTGTGCTCTATGCTTACGGCGCAGTGCTCCGTTTTTTACGGCACAGTGCTCCTTTTTTCTTAACAGTGGATCATGCTGTCCTAAAAGACTTCCAATCTGATTATTATTATATTATTATTATTATTTATTAGTAGTAGTAGTAGTAGTAGTAGTAGTAGTAGTAGTAGTAGTAGTAGTAGTAGTAGTATGATACATCGCCACTGTCTCATTTGTATATATATATATATTTATCTTCTTCTTCTTCTTCTTCTTCTTCTTCTCCTCCTCCTCCTTCTTCTTCTTCTTCTCTCCTCCTCCTTTTTCTTCTTCTTCTTCTTCCTTCTTCTTCTTCTTCTTCTTCTTCTTCTTCTTCTTCTTCTTCTTCTTCTTCTTCTTCTTCTTCTTCTTCTTCTTCTTCTTCTTCTTCTTCTTATTGGGGTTAGGGTTACGATCTTTAACAGGACGAAATAACTGTCAAAAATGCGCTTGATCTTGCACAAATCCTACGCATTATTAGCATTATGGAATAGCGAGGGTGGTCATGGATGAGGCCTTCTAAATTCGGAAGTTGAAGGCCTATGTTCGTAATAGCGACTGATATCTATGTAGTAGAGGATGCTAAAGATAGTGGCTCAATATGGCGCTTGAAATCAATCTTTAACAGGACGAAATAACTGTCAGCAATGCTCTTGATTTTGCACAAATCCTACGCATTATTAGCATTATGGAATAGCGAGGGTGGTCATGGATGAGGCCTTCTAAATTCGGAAGTTGAAGGCCTATGTTCGTAATAGCGACTGATGTCTATGTAGTAGAGGATGCTAAAGATAGTGGCTCAATATGGTGCTTGAAATCAATCTTTAACAGGACGAAATAACTGTCAGCAATGCTCTTGATTTTGTACAAATCCTACGCATTATTAGCATTATGGAATAGCGAGGGTGGTCATGGATGAGGCCTTCTAAATGCGGAAGTTGAAGGCCTATGTTGGTAATAGCGACTGATATCTATGTAGTAGAGGATGCTATAAGATAGTGGCTCAATATGGTGCTTGAAACTGATCTTTAACAGGACGAAATAACTGTCAAAATTGCGCTTGATTTTGCACAAATCCTACGCATTAACCCCTTAACTGTGTACATCGCCACTGTCTCATACCCTGTGCTATATATATATATATGATTTTCTTCTTCTTCTTCTTCATTATATTAGAGAGAGAGATATATATTTATTTATTTATTCTTCTTCTTCTTCTTAGATAGAGAGAGAGAAAGAGAGAGGGGAGAGACAAGAGAGGAGAAAGAGATAGCTAGCTCTTGTCTTAAAGTTACTGTGGATTGACACATACCCTGTGCTGTTTGATTGATAGCAACTGGATGATTGACAACTAATGTCTGACTGATAGCCACTGACTAATGTTTGCCTATTGGCAGGGGCAGCTCCACCGGGGGACAGGGGGCCCGTTCCCCCTCTATTGAGTGCCTGGCCTCCAAGTGCCCCCCTCAGTTGGGACTTGCTATGCTATACCCTATACTATGCTACATACATTATGCAACAAAATTTAATGATTAAAAGTTGCCACACCAACGCCCTCACTTAAATCCTAGAGCCGCCACTGCCTATAGGCCTATAGACCTCACCGCCGCC
>CM030863.1:12542845-12545345 GCA_018105865.1 Metaphire vulgaris
GATCTTTAACAGGACGAAATAACTGTCAAAAATGCGCTTGATCTTGCACAAATCCTACGCATTATTAGCATTATGGAATAGCGAGGGTGGTCATGGATGAGGCCTTCTAAATTCGGAAGTTGAAGGCCTATGTTCGTAATAGCGACTGATGTCTATGTAGTAGAGGATGCTAAAGATAGTGGCTCAATATGGTGCTTGAAATCAATCTTTAACAGGACGAAATAACTGTCAGCAATGCTCTTGATTTTGTACAAATCCTACGCATTATTAGCATTATGGAATAGCGAGGGTGGTCATGGATGAGGCCTTCTAAATGCGGAAGTTGAAGGCCTATGTTCGTAATAGCGACTGATATCTATGTAGTAGAGGATGCTATAAGATAGTGGCTCAATATGGTGCTTGAAACCGATCTTTAACAGGACGAAATAACTGTCAAAATTGCGCTTGATTTTGCACAAATCCTACGCATTAACCCCTTAACTGTGTACATCGCCACTGTCTCATGTATATATATATATATTTATTTCTTCTTCTTCTTCTTCTTAGATAGAGAGAGAAAGAGCCTTCTAAAGAGAGAGAGAGGGTAGAGAGACAGAGATCTATGGAGAAAGAGATGAGAGCTCTTGTCTTAAAGATCTTTACTGTGGATTGACACATACCCTGTGCTGTTTGATTATATATGATTGACATATAATGTCTGACTGATAGCCACTGACTAATGTTTGAGATTGGCAGGGCATTACCATTATATATAGGGGACAGGGGGCCCGTTCTCTTGAGATGGCCTCATAGTGCCCCCTCATATATATATACCCTATATATATATATATATTATGCAACAAAATAATATTAAAAGTTGCCACACCAATATACGCCCCCATTAAATCCTTTAATATTTATAGATCTCATCGCCGCTGCTATGGATGGGGCGCAGCTCTTCTTCTTCTTCTTCTTCTTCATCCAGCACGCTCTTCTTCTTCCAACCAGCCTCCTCCTTCTTTCTTCTTCTTCTTCTTCTTCTTCTTCATTTCTTCTTCTTCTTCTTCTTCTTCTTCTTCTTGCCAACTAGCATGTTTGATCTTATTAAAACATTTGAAATAACTGTCAACCAGCATTTGATCTTGCCAAATCCAGCACGTTTTATTAGCATTATGGAATAGCGAGGGTGTCATGGATGAGGCCTTCTAAATCCAGGACGTTGAAGGCCATGTTCGTAAGCACGACTGATATCTTTTTAGTAGAGGATGCTAAGATAGTGGCTCTTCAAGCTTTCAACTTTAACAGGGAAATAATTGACATATACCCTGTGCGCTTAGCATTATTTTGATTGATAGCAACTGGATGATTGACAAGCTAATATAATATATGATAAATCCTACGCACTGTCTCATGTATATATATAATATATATATATATATATATATTTATTTATTTATTCTTCTTCTTCAGATAGTTAGATATGGTGAGAGAGATCTTTAGAGAGAAAGAGAGAGAGACATATACCCTGTGCTGTTTGGTAGAGAGACAGAGAGTCGGGAGAAATATATAGATTTCTTCTTTCTTCTTCTTAGATAGAGAGAAAGAGAGAGAGATAGCTCTTGCTCTTAAAGTTACTGTGGATTGACACATACCCTGTGCTCTTGTCTTTGATTGATAGCAACTGGATGATTGATTGATAACAAATGATTGTCAACTAATGTCTGACTGATAGCCACTGACTAATGTTTGCCTATTGGCAGGGGCAGCTCCACCGGGGACAGGGGGCCGTTCCCCTCTATTGAGTGCCTGGCCTCCAAGTGCCCCTCTCAGTTGGGACTTGCTATGCTATACCCTATGCTATGCTACATACATTGTGCAACAAAATTTAATGATTAAAAGTTGCCACACCAACGCCCTCACTTAAATCCTAGAGCCGCCACTGCCTATAGGCCTATAGACCTCACCGCCGCCGTTCGTGGAGGGCTCTCGCCAGTGCGGAATGGGGGATGGTAATGGCGCAGCTCTTTCTTCTTCTTCTTCTTCTTCTTCTTCTTCTTCTTCTTCTTCTTTCTTCTTCTTCTTCTTCTTCTTCTTCTTCTTCTTCTTCTTGGGGTTAGGGTTACGATCTTTAACAGGACGAAATAACTGTCAAAAATGCGCTTGATCTTGCACAAATCCTACGCATTATTAGCATTATGGAATAGCGAGGGTGGTCATGGATGAGGCCTTCTAAATGCGGAAGTTGAAGGCCTATGTTCGTAATAGCGACTGATATCTATGTAGTAGAGGATGCTATAAGATAGTGGCTCAATATGGTGCTTGAAACTGATCTTTAACAGGACGAAATAACTGTCAAAATTGCGCTTGATTTTGCACAAATCCTACGCATTAACCCCTTAACTGTGTATTTAACTGTAACTCAATGTAAAATGGACCGATATATCCGGGGTCCCCAGTTAAGGGGTTAATAGCATTATGGAATAGCGAAGAGGGTCATGGACGACGCCTTCTAAATGCAAAT
>CM030863.1:12552845-12607845 GCA_018105865.1 Metaphire vulgaris
CATTTTGAACGCTTTAGAATAAAATTGGGATAGGATATACTGATTATACTAGCACGGTTTGATGTAATGAAGATGGGGACACAAGAAATTGTGGATATAATTCGTTTCATCACTCTTCTGAATTTTTGCATATCTTTTGGAATAGTACTGTGGAATAGTCCTTCTGCAGGACAATATCAAACAGGGTATCAAATTTAAACCAAAATGTTCGGTGTGCAACAGGGGAGGATTGAAAATATGACTTTTTGCGTACGTACTATATGGACGGCCCCTAATGTCGTTTCAAACGGCTCACCATTTTTCGTGGCATTTCGAACGCTCTAGAATAAAATTGAGATAGAATATACTGATTCTCTCTCTCTCTCTCTCTCTCTCTCTCTCTCTCTCTCTCTCACTCACTCTCTCTGTGTAAAATTAAGTTGTTTAATAGAAAATTTAGAACTATATCTATTGTCCGTATCATTTTTAAAATTTCTGATTACGAATGTGGCATGACTGATGGTTTTGTTAATTTGTTATGGATGATCGCGGGCCTTCTCTCTCTCTCTTCTTCTTCTTCTTCTTCTTCTTCTTCTTCTTGTTCTTCTTGATGTCTTTGAAAACCTGCTAAACATTTAACCAGATAACTGAAGAGATGTGCAATTTGGCAATCATCTTAGGGCTATCAGACATTTCCTTAAGACATTCAGCAAAACATTCATTTTGTTGATGATACGCTTTCAAGTAGAGACCATTATCCTCGTGTGTTGAATGGCATGGATGAATTGCGTCCTATTTCGAGCGATGTTTAGAAAAGACGATAGGGTATTTTTGAAAGGATTCAAATATGTGAATGACAAAAGAAGTTTACAACGGGAAATGTAGTCCCCGTGTAGGATCTCTCACATCTCTCGGAAATCTTTGCATTTATATAAAGCCACCCTTCATAACCCTCTAATGTCTTCTGTTTGACGGGGAATTGAGCAATACGAAGGCCTATGCTTTGATATCGATCTAGGATACCTTAAATGAGATGTTAAACAAGTGCGTCTTAACCCATTAACTGGGAACCCCGGATATATCCGTCCATTTTACATTGAGTTACAGTTAAATACCCAGTTAAGGGGTTAAGTCTGGTAGCAAACCTTTCTAGACTAAATAAGTATGTAAGTAAATTTCCTGGCGCGTTTTAACAAATGCGCCGCAGCTAGTAAGTATGTTTTAAGGTGTTTAATTACAGTGCAAATGGCTAGCACTTTGACAGGCAAGTGAAGAGAACCTAGTAATCAGTTTTTTTGTGCAAAAATTAGGCCACTATCTCTTGTATATCAAAAGTGCTTGGCATTCAGAATTTTGCCTGTGGGTTTCTCTACTGTATTGCGAAAATTGGACATTTTTAAACTACAGAGAATGGTATTGCCAGACGTGTGGATGGCTAGCACTTTTGACAGGCAAGTGAAGAGCACCTGCTAATCAAGTTTTTTCAAAAATTAAGGCACTATCTCTTGCATATCAAAAGTGTTTGGCATTAAGAATTTTGCCTCTGGCATTATCTATTTATCTATTGCTCAACGCCATGCATTTCTATGTGTAAATTGACTCCCACATTCACTATCAGTCAGTGGCGGCTCTAGGATTTGGCAAGTGGGGGCCGTTGGGGGCAACTTCTAATCATGGGGGCCAACCATTTGTTGTTTAATGTATGTAGCATTAAGTATAGGGTCCCAACTGGGGGCCACTGGGGGGGCCAGGCTCTCAATAGGGGGGCACGGGCCCCCCCCCGGTGGAGCCGCCACTGCTATCAGTTTATTCCATCAGAATATACATATTTTAGCACCAAATTCGATCATTTACACTCGCATGCTGTTTTGCCTCGTTTCCAATAAAAACTGTAAATATAGCATACCTCCTGATACTTTTACAGGGCCTGAAGTGTGACCACCCAGTATATTGCTTAAATTGGACATTTTAAACTTCAGAGAATGGTATTGGCAGACGTGTGAATGGTTAGCACTTTTGACAGGCAAGTGAAGAGTACCTAGTAATCAAGTTTTTTTCAAAAATTAGGCCACTATCTCTTGTATATAAAAAGTGCTTGACTTTCAGAGTTTTGCCTGTGTCATTTTCTATTGCGTAAATTGGACATTTTTAATTTAATGTCAGAAGAATGGATATTTTGCCCTATTTGAACGATCAGCAGTGACACGTCGGAAAACTATCCTTCCTCAACTGATACACTGAAACGTATACGCCATTCCTGAGCTAGGAATATGTAGCTATTGTGTTTGTGTGTCATCGTCGCTGTACGGCACCCGTGCTGGATGACACCCTCAGACCCCCATGCTAGCCTACCCAAATGTTAAACTCTAAATCCGCCTATGCTTACGGGTCGAGTTTAACAAAAGAATTGGGGGGGGGACTTCGATCTTCCTCGGTTCAAACGTCACAGGCTCCACACCGGAGCAGATCAGATTAAATATCCTTGCAACCGACGACCCCATAGAGACGCGGTTTGGGGGAAGGGGCCGGGGAGGGGCATTTTGACGTAACGACGACGTCATCGTCTGCTGCGACGACCTCTAGCGGCGAACCGCGCTCATTGGTTGCTGTATACGACGCTGAGGGCGACGATGATGGTCATGCAGGTGACGGCCGAGACGCCGAGCACGAGCCAGCGGTACTTGAACTGCCGACCGACGACGCTCCCGAGGAAGAGCGGGGCCCGGGCGGCGGCGCTGTCCTCGTCCAGCTGCTTGTCGGAGGAGGAGGAGGAGCTGGGCAGGAGCAGGTCCGACGACGTCTCCGGCGGCGGTGGGGGGACGAGAAACGGCCCCGGCTGGAACGAGGAGGCGCGCTTGATCACGCGAGAGCTCGGCAAGTCAAGCAGTTGGCCGGTCTGCCCCGTCAGAAACAACCTGAAAGAAATGGCACAGTCACTCAGTGTTTTATCCAGGCCTGATAGGGGAAGATCCCAAAAAAAAAAAATCCCTGCACTGACACAAATCTTTGCACTGAACTGTGTCTCTTCCCCTCCAGCCAAGTCAACCCCCCTCCCCCAAAGGCCTGGAGTATGGACAAGACAATGCAACCACTGCTATAAGAATAATAAGATCTAGAATCAAAACGCATCTTGCTACTTTTTTTAAAATCACCCCCAATATTTTATTCCGTGTAGGCCTACAGTGTTGGCGGTTGTTCGGGGTAAGGACCTTCCCGTGTGATGGGACTAATGAGTTCATCGCCCTGCCTTGCCGGCCGCGACCGTTATGGCTTCCTCCCAAAGGGGACTTGAAGGTATGATTATTTCTATTTTCTAGTTGTGGTCGTTCATTGCAATCGCGTTGCCGTGCAGGCCTACGTTGTGAGAATGATTTTCTAGAAAATTAAGAGCCCGAATTTTTAGTTATCCTACTGTAGGTTATTTCAATCGATTGGTAAACTTCTATGGCGCCACTATCACAATGCCTAGGACATCAGACGATGGCGCGCCAAATACAGACAGAATTAAAGTCAGGTCAAGCCGGAAAGATCAGGTCAGGTCAGGTCAAGTTTATCCGGGTAGAATACAGGCCGGTGACGTTACCTGATGGTGAAGAGGAATCTAATGTTGTCGTCTTCGTTTTGGGCGCCAGATGGCGTATCGGAGTCTTCAATGTACATCTGCATCGGGTTCATGACCGTCTCGGAACAGATGACGTCAACACCTGCAAGCAACGTCATCAGCGTACCTGTAGCCTACTCCGTGAGAATTAATTATTACAGGTGCTCAACCTAAGAACTTGTGTGGCTTGATCTTCACAGAATTTCACTTCATATTTAAATTAATCAATCATTAATCATTTAAAATGTAGAAACCTTAAAATAGATATGGAAACCATAGAGTTGAATCACATCACTAGAATGAGTCTCTATGGTGTCTGCAAGTAAAGTCGGGTTTCCACCGTATGGTTAAGCGTGATCACATTACCGTAAAACTCGTAATAGACGCCGGGTCTCAAACAGCCGGGGTGCAAAGTGATTTGTTCTACTAGAAGCCGGGGCACGTATTAGAAGTTTTACGGTTATTTATCTGGTAACTATGGTAACCATTGCCTAAAACTTAGCGAAGATGGCGGCAAATTGACTTCAACTTTCCGTCGTCTTTGCCATAGGTAGACTACTTCCTGTGAGTTGAAATTTCTACGAATAATAACTTAATAAGTACAGTCAGTGGCGGCTCCACCGGGGGGGCCACGGGGGCCCGTGCCCCCCCTATTGAGAGCCTGGCCCCCTCCAGTGGCCCCCCAGTTGAGACCCTATACTTAATGCTACATACATTAAACAACAAATGGTTGGCCCCCCATGATTAGAAGTTGCCCCCCCAACGGCCCCCCCACTTGCCAAATCCTAGAGCCGCCACTGAGTACAGTAGAACTTCGTTATAACCGTATAACGTATTTAGCGGGTCTGTAAAATTTCATACCTTTTATCCGAGGTATGTTATATCCAATACCGTCCAAAACTACGGTAGCGCCATAGGCGGATTTAGAGTTTAATATTTGGGTAGGCTATAGCATGGGGTCTGGACGTGCCATCAATTTTTTTGTTTTGGTGGGATTAGTTGGGTAGGCTTAAGCCTACCCTAGCCTTTAATAAAATCCGCCTATGGGTAGCGCATCACACCGGACCGTACATTGCGGTATGTTATAACCGAGTATGCGTTATAACCGAGTCCGTTATAACGAAGTTCTACTGTATACCGGTGTTTCTTAAGAAGGCGACAACTTTCGAGAATGTCTCCCTCATCTTCTCCAGTCGTTCCTTCGGCTGGGTCGGCGGCGTCGGGGGCTGGGTTGTGACCGTCCGGTCCCTGGCGGAGGGAAGGCGGACGAGCTCCGGGGTGAAGGTCTCGTAGGCGAAGGGGTAGACGACGGGGAGCTCGGCGGCCAGTCGGTCGCCGGTCAGTTTCAGGTGGGAGATGCGAAGGATTCGGAAGAATTCGATGGGGTCCGGACTGCTTCTGGTGCCGTGCATTGTGTAGAAACAGGCGCTGCCCAATGGACCAACGACATCTGAGAAAATAATCACCAAATAATAATAATAATAGTAATAATAATAGTAATAGTAATAGTAATAATAATATAATGCATTTGCAACAGATTACTAGATCTATTCTATAGTTTCTTTATTTACTAAATGCCAATCAACTGCACATCATGGAGTTAGTTCTGATAACTGTAAGCCTAGGTGGTTGATAATATAATAATAATAATAATAATAATAATAATAATAATAATAATAATAATAATAATAATAATAATAATAATAACTGGGTTATAGCCTGGAGACAGAACGTTGGAGACATAACGTTGGAGTCTTATAGGTCGTTTAATAGGCTTTCTTCTGTTTTCAAAACCATTGTCACTCATATAGTAAGGTCCTCTATTCCTCTAATTCACTTCCGTTCGTCTGCTACAGCTGTTATCTTTGATTCTACGAAAATACAAACAGAATTTGCAGTAGGCCTATAGTCCTATGCAATGCCAAAAACAGCATACATATCAAATCTCAGTTCTTCATAATTTTTTTTACTATAATTACTCTGTAGAAGATAATAAGATAGGTCCATAAATAAATTATACAGAGAAGAAGGTGCACGCTTTTCTATCACGATAAATGAAAGTGGATGATGAATGCAACAGGCCAATGGGCGCCTCCAGTTCTTAAAATTTTCCTTCTTGGGTGACAGACTCCGTTCCGACGTGGAATGGACAGGTAATTGGTGAAGAATGGACCTCTTTGCACACCTTTCATCACAGGTCATCGCCGTCGACACTTTTGCCCGTTTCGATTTATGGCACAAGAATTGCTTCGACGAAAATAAAACTCGGGCAGTCGTCGTTACTCGCCAGGTGGCGTCGGCTGATTCGATAAGGCGGGCTGCAGTGTAGTCGCCAGAGGCGCCACGGTAAATCCATTATCGGACAATTTGCGCGTACGAAGACTGAAGTTAGTTCCTTATTATTATTATTATTATTATTATTATTATTATTATTATTATTATTATTATTATTATTATTATTAGTATTAGTATTAGTATTAGTATTATTAGTATTATTAGTATTATTAGTATTATTAGTATTAGTATTATTATTATATACGACAATTTATATAGCGCAGTAACATAATTGTGGTGATTAACAGAGGAGGAAGGAGGAGGAGGGAACAAAACGAGGGAAACGCGAGAAAAAGTGAGGCATTGGCGTATCAAATGGGGGAGGGGTCCTATTCGGATCGGGGACCGGTCGTAGGATTCGCCCAAAACTGGTGAGTAGTGGGGGAGGGGTGAGGCTATGGGAAGGGGATGGGGCGGGGGTTAGGGGTAGTATCAGAATGAAGAAAACGCACCAACCGGACAACAGTTTGAGACCACGACCTTTTTGCTTGTGAAGACTTTTTGGCTGGGAAATGTCGGCGTAAGTGCGCCCCTATTCTGGAATCCTGGTTACGCCACTGAGAAGAAGGAGCTGGAGACCGAAGGAAAGGAAGAAAATGAGGAGTAGGATGAAGATCAGTTAGACCAGGATGGGCATGCTATTAAGGAAATAGCCTAGAGGGTGAAGAGGAATATACGAGGGAAGTAAAATGGAGGAATTGGGAAAGACGGGAAAAGTACGAGGAGGATGAAGACAATGGGGACGTGGGAAGGAGCGGTGACCGCCGGGTGCAGACACGCAACCCCCACCTCATCGTTCCCCACCCCAACCGACCGCTGCGTGAATTTTTCATTCTAATTTACCCGTTTATCTTCTCGCCGTCGCCACCAGGTGGCCAGACGCATTGCCCCACGGGTCTGGCCCACTCGATTTATTACCTCTCTCCAAATTGGCCCCTCGTCTGAAAATGCCCCCCTCCACTCAGTCGGACGATGCTATGACGAACTATATTGTTGTTCAGAATATGTGTGAACCAGTTTAATTTGGAGCAGAATTGTCTGTGTGTCTGTCTGTATGTCTGCCTGTCTGTATGCATGTCTGTCTGTACCTGTACCGCTGTAGTACAGTATTAGAATAGGTAGATAGTATGATTTACCTGGATGAGCGACTTACCTTCGTTTCTCTGAACCATCAGCGACTGCATATTTGTGATGATGACGTCAGGTTGATCTCTCAGCCAACTATTCGATTTTTCGATTAATTCCTCGAAACTTTCGTAACCAAACTCAGTCGGAGCAGGGACAACATCGTGCAGACCTACATCATCACCACAATCGTCGTCATCATTGTCTACTACTACTACTACTACTCTGCTGCTGCTGCTACTGCACTGCTGCTGCTGCTGCGTCTGCTGCTGCTGTACTGCTACTGCTGCTACTGCTGCTGCTATTACTACTGCTGCTGCTGCTGCTGCTGCTGCTGCTGCTACTGCTGCTGCTGCTACTACTACTGCTACTACTGCTGCTGCTGCTTTATTACTGCTGCTACTACTGCTACTGCTGCTGCTTTACTGCTGCTGCTACTGCTGCTACTACTACTACTACTACTTTATTATTATTATTATTATTATTCTTTCTTCTTGGATCTAGGCACATTTTAAATGCTTAGAATAAATAATTATTAGTCTCTTCCTTTGCATAATATTTTCAAAGCTTCTAGTACAAGTCCCCACTTCTATTGAAGCAAATGACTTTATACCACGGCTGTATTATTATTATTATTATTATTATTATTATTATTAGTAGTAGTAGTAGTAGTAGTAGTAGTAGTAGTAGTAGTAGTAGTAGTAGTAGTAGCAGTAGTAGTAGAGGCTCGGCTTTAATTAGAAGTTTTACGGTAATATGATTCAGACTTAGCAAGATGGCGGAAAACCGCGTCGCTGTCTGACCGCCATAAAGACTCGTTCTAGCGATAATTATAAATGAACTCTATGGTTGTCCGGCCAGGTGAACGTACCGAAGATGCATCCGTGGATCCTCGTCGAGGCGTCGGCGTCCGTGAAGACCCGGAGGACGAAGGAGTAGGGGTGGTCGGCCTCGGTCGACTCCTCCCACCTGGTAACGGTCGTCGTCATCTCCTGGCGGCTGTTGGCCACCGGGACGCCCACCGTCTCCACGGACAGTATCCGCCCTGAATTACAACACTCCAGGCCTGTGCCCTTCCGTCTCGAGGACTTAGCTTAGTCGGTCGGTCGGTCGGTAAGTCAGTCAGTCAGTCAATCGGTCATAACCAGGACAAAACAAATTGGTCTGACTTTTGGATTTGACAGTGGACGATTACGATTAAAATCACGCAGCGAAAATCGACTGTTGTCAACAACATTACTAAAATGGCGCTATAGAAGTTCAGTGATGATGATGATGATGATGATGATGATGATGATGATGATGATGATGGTGACGATGATGATGATGACGATGACTATGATGATGACGATGACAACGTTGATGATTATTATTTTTTTGCAGTTTAAATAGGCCTTTTCCTACTTATTTCTCCACATTATTATTATTATTATTATTATTATTATTATTATTATTATTATTATTATTATTATTATTATTATTGTTCATTAAATCAAAGTCCAACTTAGTTGAAATTTCTTCCCAGTTAGAGCGATCGAATTTTCCCGTCTAGAGCATAGTTCAAGGTCGAAGCCTCGGTTTCGTTTACGCCGTCGTCCCCAATTATAGAGCGCGCACCTGTTTACACAACCTGGATGCGCTGACCTCTGATCTGCCTCGTTTTCATTTTCCTGTTGACCTTATCGACGAGGTCGCCGATCGCTTCCTGCTTCGCTTCCGGAACGACGTCCGTACATCGGATCGCCGTAGATCCAGATGCCCCGGACGTCGGGACCAACCACACCCTGCGAAAAATCCCAACGTATACAGGGGCTATCCTAGACATTGGGGAGTTTAAAATTGGGGGGAGGGTGGTGGGTTAAAGACATTGGGGAGGTCATACGACTTGCCAGAATGTCAAAAATGGGGGGAAAATTCCAAACTGGGCTGGGGGGGGAATTCCCCCAGAGAAGGCCTAGAATAAACACTGCAGCGTATAGCTTTCGTAATTACGGCCGCCATAGCAGTCGTTAATATAGAAGACGAGCGGTAGCACCAGAGGCGTATCCACAGGGGACCCGTGCCCCCTATAGAATGCCTGCCCCCTGGGGTCCCCATTTCTTTAGTGCTCTCATTCTAAGCATTGAGACTAGTCCGTGTTTTTGAAAAATACTTGGTTCCCATGCTTAGAAGTTACCACTCCAATGCCCACTCCAAGTATTAATTAATTATTTTTATAGCGCAAATGTCGGTTCGATTTTCTCTCGCCAAATCGCTTGGTCTTCTTTTTTTGTCGCTAAAATCTGTCAAAGACATTCTCAAACGCGATGATTACTCATAAACTTCCTGGAAGGGATCACGTGACCTGTGGCGAATAGACCAATCGGATCTACTCTTAAGGCCACTCGTCCATCTGGTTAAGTCCAGAAGATCAAAAACGTTGAAATTACAGATTTTGGGACCCTGGACAAAATCCTTTCGAGAGTTTCAGGGCAGGGCAGTTTCCGACCGTATGATCTGATCTTTTTTGAAAATATTTTGTTTGCGTTGTTGTTGTTTGTTTTCCGGTGGTTTGTCTTACTTACCTGAGTCCGCGGAGGAAATAATTAGTCGTTCCTTCTGCGATGGTTTTCGAGAGGATCATCTGGTCGGAATCTCCCAACCACCTCTGGTCATGTGACATCCACGTGATCGTTTCGCACGTTCTCACTCTGACGTCATCGTTTTTGTTCAGCCATTCGTTCGCTCTGTCGATCAGCTTACTGCGAATGTACAGTATGTATGTACTGTATGTACGAATGTATGTATGTACGTAAGTATGTATTTATGTATGCACTGTTATTAATTAATAATAATTGTGAACTTCTATAGCACCATTTCTAATACAAGTGTATATGTACGTAAGTACGTATCAGTATGTATGCATTGTTATTAATTAATAATAATTATGCACTTCTATAGCACTATTTCCAGTACAAGGGTATATGTACGTAAGTACGTATTTATGTATGCATTGTTATTAATTAATAATATATATGCACTTCTATAGCACCATTTCTAATACCCTATGGTATCAAAAGCCACTTAACGCTATTTCATTCCAATGTTTAGATTTCTTAATTATGATACTTAAAATTTCGTGATAATTAGTTTGCATAAAGAAATCAATAATTTTTGAAATAGGAGGATTTCAATAAATCCAAGTGGGATGCTTATCCAGTGGCGGCTCTAGGATTTGGCAAGTGGGGGGCCGTTGAGGTGGCAACTTCTAATCATGGGGGGCCAACCATATGTTGTTTAATGTGTGTAGCATTAAGTATAGGGTCCCAACTGGGGGGGTCACTGGGGGAGCCAGGCACTCAATAGGGGCACGGGCCCCTCTGCCCCCCGGTGGAGCCGCCACTGTGCTTATCCCATCCTTATACGCTAACGATTTGTTGCTAAGCGCCCGTAGAGGAATGACAATACGCGTTAATGACTGTCCATACAAAGCATTTGAAATACGCAGTAGGCATGGGCGCCCACATAAATTTTTCCAGGAGGGCAAAACATAATGGTCATGGCTATGCCACATAAATTTTTCCAAGAGGGCAAAACACATCTTAACACAATGGTCACGGTTAATATTTTAACAAGGTTTTCAAATTTCAATGGGAAATATTGACATTTTTATTTTCTAGGAGGGGCAAGTGCCCCTCTTGCCCCAATGTGCGGGCGCCCATGGCAGTGGGCCTAATTAATTGTGCGCCATCTCTGATTAATAGTGCACTCTTTCGCTCCGATATGTGTACATTAATAATTGATAATTAATAAGTGATAATTAATAATTGATAATTATAGTAATAAAGATTAACGATGATAATTAATTAATCAATAATGTAGCGCAGTGTTTATTCTAGCCACCTTGACATTGGGGAAGTTTGAAATGTTTTGGGGACAAGATTTGTCTATCCGTGCTTTTGGGGAAATTTCCATCCCCAAGCCAACATATACAAATTTGGGGAGGGAATTTAAAACTTTTGGGAATCCCAAAAAAAAAAAAACATGCCTAGAATAAACACTGAATGTAGCGTGAGGTAATAATAGGCCTATGTCAGCTAATCTTTTGCTGTGCGCAAGCAGAAACCATGGTCGAGAGGTCGTGAAGTCTAGGTGAATGGTTTTGTCCGAATTCCGAAGACTTTGTCAACCGCGGGGGCGGGGGCTCAAGACCGGTTCCCTAGGGTCCAATGAAATCGTGATGCATCGGTTCTGGGAGAATTTAGCAGGCCTAGGTAGACCGGCAGCTGGCGAGCGCAAGGAACCTTCGGACCATAGGACTGGCATCTGCGTAAAGTAAAGATGATGTGGCCACTGATTTACGGGAAGATTCTTAATACAGAAAATAGGGCCTTTAAAAGAGACGAATATTATTTTCTAATCTTATTTTCCTTATCTTTTCATTAGAAGACATTTTCTAATAGGCCTGCATACGACTAAACCGGACCCTAATCCTATCCTTAACCTAACGTAGGCTTCTATAGCCCAAGTAACAATGATTTTCTACGTTTTTGAAGAAGAAAAACCTAGCAACGTCAATGCTGAAACAAATGGAGTCAGTAATATGGAATTATGGTTGAGCTTAGAGCATTTGTTATCGACCATTCTACCAGATCCAGTAAAGCAGGTAACGGCTCTTTAGCAACTGTTTCATTGTAGGCGACTGGTCATAATATACATGCTATGCTTCGTGTCTGGCATTGATTAATTATTGCAGGGCAGAAACTTCAATGGTTCCCGGCCTGAAGTCATCGATTAATTAGAACAATATTTATTTGTCGAATAATAACCATTTGAAAATTACAGATAATTAATTGTCGGCAAAGGTGGATATTTATACATCAATGTATCAAATATCACGAGGTCATTGAGTACTATATATATATATATATATATATATATATATATATATATATATATATATATATATATATATATATATATATATATATATATATATATATATATATATATATATATATATATATATATATATGCCTAGCATGAAAATTCTCAGATTTTATACGATAATGCCACAGTAGAACTTCGTTATAACGTACTTAGAAGAAGAATAATAATAATAATAATAATAATAATAATAATAATAATAATAATAATAATAAATAATGTGATTTTAAGTGGTTTAGGAGGCTAGGTAAGCCTGCGTGAAAACCACTGAAAATTTAGTACGTTTATATAATCCGAGGTACGTTATATCCAATACCATCCAATATGGCGGCGCATCACACGGGACCTACATTGCGGTGTTTTATAGCCGAGGATTCTTTATAACCAAGTCCGTTATAACGAAGTCTTAATGTATATCCCGCTAGCACTTTCGGCCGGCTGCTAGTGCTACGCCTAAATAGGTTTTCAACACAAGAGAAATCCTGCTAAACCACATAAAATAACAGCCACTGTTACATTCAATGATCGTCATTATCAACATTATTATTATTATTATTATTATTATTATTATTATTATTATTATTATTATTATTAATATCTCACTGGAATTGTTCCGAATGCTTCCATCGGTTTCCGGTTTTCGCCGGAATGAAGTCCTGGTATTTGAGTTTCCAGGAGTTTTTCATCGAATTCGACGACTGCCTTCGACCGACGGACGCTGAGGATCCGGACGCCACCTCCAGCCCCCTCGACGACGTCACGGGGACCGTTCGACCCACCGCCGCCGCTGCCGCCGCCCCCGAAGCCGGGGACACGACGGCCCCGTTACGAACTCCCTTCATCGTCGCGCCCTCAACGTCTATCTATATCCAGGCGCGATCTCTGGTCGGACCGGTTAGCTCTACTCCTCGCCATCAAACGACGACGACGATTCTCCCGTCGTCGCCGGTTTGCGATATCTGACTTCGCCGGCGCCCCGGGATCGAGCAGGGCGCTGTTCACCACCCCACCCCCCGCTCCTGCCTTCGCCGTGTTCCGTCCGCTGCAACCACCGGCCGGCCACGATTTAACCCCTTAACCGTGTATTTAACTGTGACTAAATGTAAAAAAGAATGGATATATCCGGGATCCCCAGTTAAGGGGTTAATGGAGTGTCTCTCGTCGATACGCTTAGGTGCACCGTGCACGCGGTGGAACTCGCGACGGAAACTGGTCGGATGCGCCCGGGCTTGCCCGATCAACGTCACCTGAAATGCACACCTCCGCCCAACTCCCGACCCCAGAATCCCGGGGACTCGGGGGAGGGGAGGAGGGGACGGGAGTGGGACGTGGGTGCTACTACGCGGGCGTAAGTGGCCCGTAATTTGGCGAATCAATATGCGTTTGATTTATTCCGTTTTTTACTCGAATAGAGAAACTACGCCGCAAAAATCAAAAGTCGTCCGAATTTGATTTTTCTAACGTCGAAATCTGCGGCGAAGATTTCATCTAAGATGGATCTTTCCTTCTGCGACTTTTTTAAAATAGAAAATTCTTCGCATTGAAACCCAGCATCAGCAGTCAATCAATCAACTTCTATAGCGCCACTATCATAATGCCCAGGGCATCGGCCGATGGCGCACCAAATCCAAATAGCATTACGGCCAGGTCAAGCCAGAAGATCAGTCCGAAACGGCGGGAGAGCAATCTAAGGGGGATAAGCCAAGTCAAACAGATGTGTTTTAAGGCCAGATCTAAAAGATGATAAGTTATTAGTTACGCGAAGTGATGCTGGCAGTGCGTCAATAGCAACGATGAAGTGCAGTGTTTTATGCAGGCCTGTTAGGGGAGATTCCCCACAAACCTCAAATCCCCCCAAAAAAAAAAAAAAATCCCAGCACTTACACACATTTTGCATTGAACTGTGCCTTTTCCCCTCCAACCAAGTCGATTCCCCCCCCCCCCAAGGCCTGGAGTCTGGATAAAACATTGATGAAGTGGGTGTGAGGAACTGTGAACTGCCAGAATAGGGGAGCCCCGTGGCTACGTTAATGTATAAGATACTAAAGAGGAGCGGGGAAAAGATCACGTGACCACACGGTCTGTCTAGGAGCCCCGTTTGTCAAGACCAGTGGCGTATTTAGGGGGTATGCTCCTGATCCATAGCATACCCCTTTGGTCTTTGAATGTAGGTCTAATATTTAGATGTAATGTAAGAGTAGAAAGACGCTGTTACACTTAAAGACTGTTAGACCGACGATTGGACTTAACTCAATTGTAGTAAATTTATGGTCAGTACTTTACAGGTAGTATTAGGCTATTAATAAACTTAAACTATATGTTATTGCAGAACATAGAATAAAAGTTATTCTTCGAACTTCTTAAAATTCAGGACAACCCTCTAAGCCTTTCTAAATACGCCCATGGTCAAGACTACCTTCAAACCCAAGCGCCACCACATCCACACCGTTCTTTAAAATATTCAGTGCACAGCCTGCGCTGGATATTTGTCGAACAAAGAATTGTTTTCAATAGTGGTCTATTGATGTATAAAACACCACAGAGTAGCCAAGGCATAGCCAAGTACCTAAATTCCATGTTAAGTCATCCAAACCCTTGTCGTTAACATAATTCATGTCGATATATTGCTCACATTTCGCTTTAGAACCCTCAAGCACCCCGCACTGATGTCAGAGGACTAGAAAAATCCGTCACTTTCCACCGTATTAATGTGTCTATGTTGCAGAATATAATAATGGTGGCTACACATTGTATAGATTTTCAAACCTTTAAAACAGTCAGACATCTGATAGATATCCAAAATGCGGGGGCGGACTCCTGGTAGGCATCGACTAGGCTTCAATCGGTGCAAGTATGAAAGCCCTACGACACCAGAAATTTTCGCTCAAGTTGCGAAAAAAAACCATGGTTTTTTTTCGGGCGACCCAAAAATTGCGAAAAAAACCATCGTTTTTTTCGGGCGACCCAAAAATTCATGTCGATTTATTGCTCACATTTCGCTTTAGAACCCTCAAGCACCCCGCACTGATGTCAGAGGACTAGAAAAATCCGTCACTTTCCACCGTATTAATGTGTCTATGTTGCAGAATATAATAATGGTGGCTACACATTGTATAGATTTTCAAACCTTTAAAACGGTCAAACATCTGATAGATATCCAAAATGCGGGGGCGGACTCCTGGTAGGCATCGACTGGGCTTCAATCGGTGCAAGTATGAAAGCCCTACGACACCAGAAATTTTCGCTCAAATTGCGAAAAAAAACCATGGTATAGTCCATGGTTTTTTTTCGGGCGACCCAAAAATTCATGTCGATATATTGCTCACATTTCGCTTTAGAACCCTCAAGCACCCCGCACTGATGTCAGAGGACTAGAAAAATCCGTCACTTTCCACCGTATTAATGTGTCTATGTTGCAGAATATAATAATGGTGGCTACACATTGTATAGATTTTCAAACCTTTAAAACGGTCAAACATCTGATAGATATCCAAAATGCGGGGGCGGACTCTGGTAGGCATCGACTGGGCTTCAATCGGTGCAAGTATGAAAGCCCTACGACACCAGAAATTTTCGCTCAAATTGCGAAAAAAAAACCATGGTTTTTTCGGGCGACCCTAAAAATTCATGTCGATATATTGCTCACATTTCGCTTTAGAACCCTCAAGCACCCCGCACTGATGTCAGAGGACTAGAAAAATCCGTCACTTTCCACCGTATTAATGTGTCTATGTTGCAGAATATAATAATGGTGGCTACACATTGTATAGATTTTCAAACCTTTAAAACGGTCAAACATCTGATAGATATCCAAAATGCGGGGCGGACTCTGGTAGGCATCGACTGGGCTTCAATCGGTGCAAGTATGAAAGCCCTACGACACCAGAAATTTTCGCTCAAATTGCGAAAAAAACCATGGACTATAGTCCATGGTTTTTTCGGGCGACAAAAAATTCATGTCGATATATTGCTCACATTTCGCTTTAGAACCTCAAGCACCCCGCACTGATGTCAGAGGACTAGAAAAAATCCGTCACTTTCCACCGTATTAATGTGTCTATGTTGCAGAATATAATAATGGTGGCTACACATTGTATAGATTTTCAAACCTTTAAAACGGTCAAACATCTGATAGATATCCAAAATGCGGGGCGGACTCTGGTAGGCATCGACTGGGCTTCAATCGGTGCAAGTATGAAAGCCCTACGACACCAGAAATTTTCGCTCAAATTGCGAAAAAAAACCATGGACTATAGTCCATGGTTTTTTTTCGGGCGACCCAAAAATTCATGTCGATATATTGCTCACATTTCGCTTTAGAACACTCAAGCACCCCGCACTGATGTCAGAGGACTAGAAAAATCCGTCACTTTCCACCGTATTAATGTGTCTATGTTGCAGAATATAATAATGGTGGCTACACATTGTATAGATTTTCAAACCTTTAAAACGGTCAAACATCTGATAGATATCCAAAATGCGGGGCGGACTCCTGGTAGGCATCGACTGGGCTTCAATCGGTGCAAGTATGAAAGCCCTACGACACCAGAAATTTTCGCTCAAATTGCGAAAAAACCATGGACTATAGTCCATGGTTTTTTTTCGGGCGACCCAAAAATTCATGTCGATATATTGCTCACATTTCGCTTTAGAACCCTCAAGCACCCCGCACTGATGTCAGAGGACTAGAAAAATCCGTCACTTTCCACCGTATTAATGTGTCTATGTTGCAGAATATAATAATGGTGGCTACACATTGTATAGATTTTCAAACCTTTAAAACGGTCAAACATCTGATAGATATCCAAAATGCGGGGGCGGACTCCTGGTAGGCATCGACTGGGCTTCAATCGGTGCAAGTATGAAAGCCCTACGACACCAGAAATTTTCGCTCAAATTGCGAAAAAAAACCATGGACTATATAGTCCATGGTTTTTTTTCGGGCGACCCAAAAATTCATGTCGATATATTGCTCACATTTCGCTTTAGAACCCTCAAGCACCTTGCACTGATGTCAGAGGACTAGAAAAATCCGTCACTTTCCACCGTATTAATGTGTCTATGTTGCAGAATATAATAATGGTGGCTACACATTGTATAGATTTTCAAACCTTTAAAACGGTCAAACATCTGATAGATATCCAAAATGCGGGGGCGGACTCCTGGTAGGCATCGACTGGGCTTCAATCGGTGCAAGTATGAAAGCCCTACGACACCAGAAATTTTCGCTCAAATTGCGAAAAAAACCATGGACTATAGTCCATGGTTTTTTTTCGGGCGACCCAAAAATTCATGTCGATATATTGCTCACATTTCGCTTTAGAACCCTCAAGCACCCCGCACTGATGTCAGAGGACTAGAAAAATCCGTCACTTTCCACCGTATTAATGTGTCTATGTTGCAGAATATAATAATGGTGGCTACACATTTGTATAGATTTTCAAACCTTTAAAACGGTCAAACATCTGATAGATATCCAAAATGCGGGGGCGGACTCTGGTAGGCATCGACTGGGCTTCAATCGGTGCAAGTATGAAAGCCCTACGACACCAGAAATTTTCGCTCAATTGCGAAAAAACCATGGACTATAGTCCATGGTTTTTTCGGGCGACCAAAAATTCATGTCGATATATTGCTCACATTTCGCTTTAGAACCCTCAAGCACCTTGCACTGATGTCAGAGGACTAGAAAAATCCGTCACTTTCCACCGTATTAATGTGTCTATGTTGCAGAATATAATAATGGTGGCTACACATTGTATAGATTTTCAAACCTTTAAAACGGTCAAACATCTGATAGATATCCAAAATGCGGGGGCGGACTCCTGGTAGGCATCGACTGGGCTTCAATCGGTGCAAGTATGAAAGCCCTACGACACCAGAAATTTTCGCTCAAATTGCGAAAAAAACCATGGACTATAGTCCATGGTTTTTTCAGGCGACCCAAAAATTCATGTCGATATATTGCTCACATTTCGCTTTAGAACCCTCAAGCACCCCGCACTGATGTCAGAGGACTAGAAAAATCCGTCACTTTCCACCGTATTAATGTGTCTATGTTGCAGAATATAATAATGGTGGCTACACATTGTATAGATTTTCAAACCTTTAAAACGGTCAAACATCTGATAGATATCCAAAATGCGGGGGCGGACTCCTGGTAGGCATCGACTGGGCTTCAATCGGTGCAAGTATGAAAGCCCTACGACACCAGAAATTTTCGCTCAAATTGCGAAAAAAAACCATGGACTATAGTCCATGGTTTTTTTTCGGGCGACCCAAAAATTCATGTCGATATATTGCTCACATTTCGCTTTAGAACCCTCAAGCACCCCGCACTGATGTCAGAGGACTAGAAAAATCCGTCACTTTCCACCGTATTAATGTGTCTATGTTGCAGAATATAATAATGGTGGCTACACATTGTATAGATTTTCAAACCTTTAAAACGGTCAAACATCTGATAGATATCCAAAATGCGGGGCGGACTCTGGTAGGCATCGACTGGGCTTCAATCGGTGCAAGTATGAAAGCCCTACGACACCAGAAATTTTCGCTCAAATTGCGAAAAAAACCATGGACTATAGTCCATGGTTTTTTCAGGCGACCCAAAAATTCATGTCGATATATTGCTCACATTTCGCTTTAGAACCCTCAAGCACCTTGCACTGATGTCAGAGGACTAGAAAAATCCGTCACTTTCCACCGTATTAATGTGTCTATGTTGCAGAATATAATAATGGTGGCTACACATTTTATATAGATTTTCAAACCTTTAAAACGGTCAAACATCTGATAGATATCCAAAATGCGGGGGCGGACTCTGGTAGGCATCGACTGGGCTTCAATCGGTGCAAGTATGAAAGCCCTACGACACCAGAAATTTTCGCTCAAATTGCGAAAAAAACCATGGACAAGTCCATGGTTTTTTCGGCGACCAAAAATTCATGTCGATATATTGCTCACATTTCGCTTTAGAACCCTCAAGCACCTTGCACTGATGTCAGAGGACTAGAAAAAATCCGTCACTTTCCACCGTATTAATGTGTCTATGTTGCAGAATATAATAATGGTGGCTACACATTTGTATAGATTTTCAAACCTTTAAAACGGTCAAACATCTGATAGATATCCAAAATGCGGGGGCGGACTCTGGTAGGCATCGACTGGGCTTCAATCGGTGCAAGTATGAAAGCCCTACGACACCAGAAATTTTCGCTCAAATTGCGAAAAAAACCATGGACTATAGTCCATGGTTTTTTCGGGCGACCCAAAAATTCATGTCGATATATTGCTCACATTTCGCTTTAGAACCCTCAAGCACCTTGCACTGATGTCAGAGGACTAGAAAAATCCGTCACTTTCCACCGTATTAATGTGTCTATGTTGCAGAATATAATAATGGTGGCTACACATTTTATAGATTTTCAAACCTTTAAAACGGTCAAACATCTGATAGATATCCAAAATGCGGGGGCGGACTCTGGTAGGCATCGACTGGGCTTCAATCGGTGCAAGTATGAAAGCCCTACGACACCAGAAATTTTCGCTCAAATTGCGAAAAAAACCATGGACTATAGTCCATGGTTTTTTCGGCGACCCAAAAATTCATGTCGATATATTGCTCACATTTCGCTTTAGAACCCTCAAGCACCCCTTGCACTGATGTCAGAGGACTAGAAAAATCCGTCACTTTCCACCGTATTAATGTGTCTATGTTGCAGAATATAATAATGGTGGCTACACATTGTATAGATTTTCAAACCTTTAAAACGGTCAAACATCTGATAGATATCCAAAATGCGGGGCGGACTCCTGGTAGGCATCGACTGGGCTTCAATCGGTGCAAGTATGAAAGCCCTACGACACCAGAAATTTTTTCGCTCAAATTGCGAAAAAAAACCATGGACTATAGTCCATGGTTTTTTCGGGCGACAAAAATTCATGTCGATATATTGCTCACATTTCGCTTTAGAACCCTCAAGCACCCCGCACTGATGTCAGAGGACTAGAAAAATCCGTCACTTTCCACCGTATTAATGTGTCTATGTTGCAGAATATAATAATGGTGGCTACACATTTGTATAGATTTTTCAAACCTTTAAAACGGTCAAACATCTGATAGATATCCAAAATGCGGGGCGGACTCTGGTAGGCATCGACTGGGCTTCAATCGGTGCAAGTATGAAAGCCCTACGACACCAGAAATTTTCGCTCAAATTGCGAAAAAACCATGGACTATAGTCCATGGTTTTTTCGGGCGACCCAAAAATTCATGTCGATATATTGCTCACATTTCGCTTTAGAACCCTCAAGCACCCCGCACTGATGTCAGAGGACTAGAAAAATCCGTCACTTTCCACCGTATTAATGTGTCTATGTTGCAGAATATAATAATGGTGGCTACACATTTTATAGATTTTCAAACCTTTAAAACGGTCAAACATCTGATAGATATCCAAAATGCGGGGCGGACTCTGGTAGGCATCGACTGGGCTTCAATCGGTGCAAGTATGAAAGCCCTACGACACCAGAAATTTTCGCTCAAATTGCGAAAAAAACCATGGACTATAGTCCATGGTTTTTTCGGGCGACCCAAAAATTCATGTCGATATATTGCTCACATTTCGCTTTAGAACCCTCAAGCACCCCGCACTGATGTCAGAGGACTAGAAAAATCCGTCACTTTCCACCGTATTAATGTGTCTATGTTGCAGAATATAATAATGGTGGCTACACATTGTATAGATTTTCAAACCTTTAAAACGGTCAAACATCTGATAGATATCCAAAATGCGGGGGCGGACTCCTGGTAGGCATCGACTGGGCTTCAATCGGTGCAAGTATGAAAGCCCTACGACACCAGAAATTTTCGCTCAAATTGCGAAAAAACCATGGACTATAGTCCATGGTTTTTTCGGGCGACAAAAAATTCATGTCGATATATTGCTCACATTTCGCTTTAGAACCCTCAAACACCCCGCACTGATGTCAGAGGACTAGAAAAATCCGTCACTTTCCACCGTATTAATGTGTCTATGTTGCAGAATATAATAATGGTGGCTACACATTGTATAGATTTTCAAACCTTTAAAACGGTCAAACATCTGATAGATATCCAAAATGCGGGGCGGACTCCTGGTAGGCATCGACTGGGCTTCAATCGGTGCAAGTATGAAAGCCCTACGACACCAGAAATTTTCGCTCAAATTGCGAAAAAAACCATGGACTATAGTCCATGGTTTTTTCAGGCGACCCAAAAATTCATGTCGATATATTGCTCACATTTCGCTTTAGAACCCTCAAGCACCCTTGCACTGATGTCAGAGGACTAGAAAAATCCGTCACTTTCCACCGTATTAATGTGTCTATGTTGCAGAATATAATAATGGTGGCTACACATTGTATAGATTTTCAAACCTTTAAAACGGTCAAACATCTGATAGATATCCAAAATGCGGGGGCGGACTCCTGGTAGGCATCGACTGGGCTTCAATCGGTGCAAGTATGAAAGCCCTACGACACCAGAAATTTTCGCTCAAATTGCGAAAAAAACCATGGACTATAGTCCATGGTTTTTTCAGGCGACCCAAAAATTCATGTCGATATATTGCTCACATTTCGCTTTAGAACCCTCAAGCACCCTGCACTGATGTCAGAGGACTAGAAAAATCCGTCACTTTCCACCGTATTAATGTGTCTATGTTGCAGAATATAATAATGGTGGCTACACATTGTATAGATTTTCAAACCTTTAAAACGGTCAAACATCTGATAGATATCCAAAATGCGGGGGCGGACTCTGGTAGGCATCGACTGGGCTTCAATCGGTGCAAGTATGAAAGCCCTACGACACCAGAAATTTTCGCTCAAATTGCGAAAAAACCATGGACTATAGTCCATGGTTTTTTTCGGGCGACCCAAAATTCATGTCGATATATTGCTCACATTTCGCTTTAGAACCCTCAAGCACCCCGCACTGATGTCAGAGGACTAGAAAAATCCGTCACTTTCCACCGTATTAATGTGTCTATGTTGCAGAATATAATAATGGTGGCTACACATTGTATAGATTTTCAAACCTTTAAAACGGTCAAACATCTGATAGATATCCAAAATGCGGGGCGGACTCTGGTAGGCATCGACTGGGCTTCAATCGGTGCAAGTATGAAAGCCCTACGACACCAGAAATTTTCGCTCAAATTGCGAAAAAACCATGGACTATAGTCCATGGTTTTTTTCGGCGACCCAAAAATTCATGTCGATATATTGCTCACATTTCGCTTTAGAACCCTCAAGCACCCCGCACTGATGTCAGAGGACTAGAAAAATCCGTCACTTTCCACCGTATTAATGTGTCTATGTTGCAGAATATAATAATGGTGGCTACACATTGTATAGATTTTCAAACCTTTAAAACGGTCAAACATCTGATAGATATCCAAAATGCGGGGGCGGACTCTGGTAGGCATCGACTGGGCTTCAATCGGTGCAAGTATGAAAGCCCCTACGACACCAGAAATTTTCGCTCAAATTGCGAAAAAACCATGGACTATAGTCCATGGTTTTTTCGCGGCGACAAAATTCATGTCGATATATTGCTCACATTTCGCTTTAGAACCCTCAAGCACCCCGCACTGATGTCAGAGGACTAGAAAAATCCGTCACTTTCCACCGTATTAATGTGTCTATGTTGCAGAATATAATAATGGTGGCTACACATTTGTATAGATTTTCAAACCTTTAAAACGGTCAAACATCTGATAGATATCCAAAATGCGGGGGCGGACTCTGGTAGGCATCGACTGGGCTTCAATCGGTGCAAGTATGAAAGCCCTACGACACCAGAAATTTTCGCTCAAATTGCGAAAAAAACCATGGACTATAGTCCATGGTTTTTTTTCGGGCGACCCAAAAATTCATGTCGATATATTGCTCACATTTCGCTTTAGAACCCTCAAGCACCCCGCACTGATGTCAGAGGACTAGAAAAATCCGTCACTTTCCACCGTATTAATGTGTCTATGTTGCAGAATATAATAATGGTGGCTACACATTGTATAGATTTTCAAACCTTTAAAACGGTCAAACATCTGATAGATATCCAAAATGCGGGGGCGGACTCCTGGTAGGCATCGACTGGGCTTCAATCGGTGCAAGTATGAAAGCCCTACGACACCAGAAATTTTCGCTCAAATTGCGAAAAAACCATGGACTATAGTCCATGGTTTTTTCAGGCGACCCAAAAATTCATGTCGATATATTGCTCACATTTCGCTTTAGAACCCTCAAGCACCTTGCACTGATGTCAGAGGACTAGAAAAATCCGTCACTTTCCACCGTATTAATGTGTCTATGTTGCAGAATATAATAATGGTGGCTACACATTGTATAGATTTTCAAACCTTTAAAACGGTCAAACATCTGATAGATATCCAAAATGCGGGGGCGGACTCTGGTAGGCATCGACTGGGCTTCAATCGGTGCAAGTATGAAAGCCCTACGACACCAGAAATTTTCGCTCAAATTGCGAAAAAAAACCATGGACTATAGTCCATGGTTTTTTTTCGGGCGACCCAAAAATTCATGTCGATATATTGCTCACATTTCGCTTTAGAACCCTCAAGCACCCCGCACTGATGTCAGAGGACTAGAAAAATCCGTCACTTTCCACCGTATTAATGTGTCTATGTTGCAGAATATAATAATGGTGGCTACACATTGTATAGATTTTCAAACCTTTAAAACGGTCAAACATCTGATAGATATCCAAAATGCGGGGGCGGACTCCTGGTAGGCATCGACTGGGCTTCAATCGGTGCAAGTATGAAAGCCCTACGACACCAGAAATTTTCGCTCAAATTGCGAAAAAAACCATGGACTATAGTCCATGGTTTTTTTTCGGGCGACCCAAAAATTCATGTCGATATATTGCTCACATTTCGCTTTAGAACCCTCAAGCACCCCGCACTGATGTCAGAGGACTAGAAAAATCCGTCACTTTCCACCGTATTAATGTGTCTATGTTGCAGAATATAATAATGGTGGCTACACATTGTATAGATTTTCAAACCTTTAAAACGGTCAAACATCTGATAGATATCCAAAATGCGGGGGCGGACTCCTGGTAGGCATCGACTGGGCTTCAATCGGTGCAAGTATGAAAGCCCTACGACACCAGAAATTTTCGCTCAAATTGCGAAAAAAACCATGGACTATAGTCCATGGTTTTTTCGGGCGACGACAAAAATTCATGTCGATATATTGCTCACATTTCGCTTTAGAACCCTCAAGCACCCCGCACTGATGTCAGAGGACTAGAAAAATCCGTCACTTTCCACCGTATTAATGTGTCTATGTTGCAGAATATAATAATGGTGGCTACATTGTATAGATTTTCAAACCTTTAAAACGGTCAAACATCTGATAGATATCCAAAATGCGGGGGCGGACTCTGGTAGGCATCGACTGGGCTTCAATCGGTGCAAGTATGAAAGCCCTACGACACCAGAAATTTTCGCTCAAATTGCGAAAAAAAACCATGGACTATAGTCCATGGTTTTTTTTCGGGCGACCCAAAAATTCATGTCGATATATTGCTCACATTTCGCTTTAGAACCCTCAAGCACCCCCGCACTGATGTCAGAGGACTAGAAAAATCCGTCACTTTCCACCGTATTAATGTGTCTATGTTGCAGAATATAATAATGGTGGCTACACATTGTATAGATTTTCAAACCTTTAAAACGGTCAAACATCTGATAGATATCCAAAATGCGGGGCGGACTCTGGTAGGCATCGACTGGGCTTCAATCGGTGCAAGTATGAAAGCCCTACGACACCAGAAATTTTCGCTCAAATTGCGAAAAAAACCATGGACTATAGTCCATGGTTTTTTTTCGGGCGACCCAAAAATTCATGTCGATATATTGCTCACATTTCGCTTTAGAACCCTCAAGCACCCCGCACTGATGTCAGAGGACTAGAAAAATCCGTCACTTTCCACCGTATTAATGTGTCTATGTTGCAGAATATAATAATGGTGGCTGGCTACATTGTATAGATTTTCAAACCTTTAAAACGGTCAAACATCTGATAGATATCCAAAATGCGGGGGCGGACTCCTGGTAGGCATCGACTGGGCTTCAATCGGTGCAAGTATGAAAGCCCTACGACACCAGAAATTTTCGCTCAAATTGCGAAAAAAAACCATGGACTATAGTCCATGGTTTTTTCGGGCGACCCAAAAATTCATGTCGATATATTGCTCACATTTCGCTTTAGAACCCTCAAGCACCCCGCACTGATGTCAGAGGACTAGAAAAATCCGTCACTTTCCACCGTATTAATGTGTCTATGTTGCAGAATATAATAATGGTGGCTACACATTGTATAGATTTTCAAACCTTTAAAACGGTCAAACATCTGATAGATATCAAAAAATGCGGGGCGGACTCCTGGTAGGCATCGACTGGGCTTCAATCGGTGCAAGTATGAAAGCCCTACGACACCAGAAATTTTCGCTCAAATTGCGAAAAAAACCATGGACTATAGTCCATGGTTTTTTCGGCGACAAAAAAATTCATGTCGATATATTGCTCACATTTCGCTTTAGAACCCTCAAGCACCTTGCACTGATGTCAGAGGACTAGAAAAATCCGTCACTTTCCACCGTATTAATGTGTCTATGTTGCAGAATATAATAATGGTGGCTACACATTGTATAGATTTTCAAACCTTTAAAACGGTCAAACATCTGATAGATATCCATAATGCGGGGCGGACTCTGGTAGGCATCGACTGGGCTTCAATCGGTGCAAGTATGAAAGCCCTACGACACCAGAAATTTTCGCTCAAATTGCGAAAAAAAACCATGGACTAGTCCATGGTTTTTTTCGGGCGACCCAAAAATTCATGTCGATATATTGCTCACATTTCGCTTTAGAACCCTCAAGCACCCCGCACTGATGTCAGAGGACTAGAAAAATCCGTCACTTTCCACCGTATTAATGTGTCTATGTTGCAGAATATAATAATGGTGGCTACACATTGTATAGATTTTCAAACCTTTAAAACGGTCAAACATCTGATAGATATCCAAAATGCGGGGGCGGACTCCTGGTAGGCATCGACTGGGCTTCAATCGGTGCAAGTATGAAAGCCCTACGACACCAGAAATTTTCGCTCAAGTTGCGAAAAAAACCATGGACTATATAGTGATAGTCCATGGTTTTTTTTCGGGCGACCCAAAAATTCATGTCGATATTTCACCCAAATTTCTATTTAGAACTCTCAAACGCTTTGCAGTAATGTCAGTGGACTAGAAAATCTGTGACTTTCCACCCTGTTAATGTGTCTATAATGGCAATATACAGTGGCGACGCCAGACGTTTGAGAGTGGGGGTGGGGTGTTATGGCGAGCACCTAACCCTAACCCTTATTTTTACAGCATTAGAATTCGTTAGAATTACTATTCCACACGTAAACAGTGCATTACATAACTTTTAAACATTAATATTTTTATCTCTCCGATAAAATTTCTTGCAAATAGTATAACATAGACTGCATGGCGGGTTCCAGTCCGTCGTCTGACGCACGACTGCTTGTTAAATAGATAGAGATAGAGAACGCCTGATACTTAGACTAGTAGAGTCGATCATCCCCATACCCCCGCCCCTCACAAAATTTTCGTCTGCAATTTTGCTCGAATCTGACAGGTGGCCCTGATGGCAAGTGGGGGTGTTCAACCCCCCTCCCAACCCCCCAACCCCCGTGGCCTCGCCAGTGGGTACAACATGTCTATGTCTCTGGCATAAGTTATAAAATACATTAGACAACCGGTATATAAAAGAAACTATTGTGGCAACTAAGCTGTTTGTTCCCATCAAATGAATATTTAGTTCTTTAATGCTTACGATTACTTTGTACTCTATTCTTACGAGCGCCATTTTCACAACTAAAAATCTGGCGAGCAGAGAGAGAGAGAGAGAGAGAGAGAGAGAGAGAGAGAGAGAGAGAGAGAGAGAGAGAGAGAGAGAGAGAATTTGATTTTTTAAATGCCCCAAATCTCAGACATTAAGACATTAAACCGGTCGAAATATCAAAAGCCTCGACTACCCCAAAGGGAACAACAAGCTCCGCCCCCACCCCCACCCTAACACCAAAAGACATGCAACAATCAGACAAGTCTTATAACTGCACAATGCAATCAACAGCTAGACCAGCGAAAAAAGAACAAAGTTTAGGATGATAACAATACAAACAAACACATCACGAAACCATGGACACTAACAATTATATGATACAGTTCACTGTTGTATTCACAAATGCACACGTACATTTATTTCTTACACTGCGATGATATATATATATATATATATATATATATATATATATATATATATATATATATATATATATATATATATATATATATATATATATGCGCACATAGACGAACGAAGATATATATACACCTGAATGCACTTAAATTTGTAACAGAAATTACAACCTCTTGTAAAAAAACATCGATACCAAAACTCTAAGGACTACACACAATTACCCTTTAAGAAATGTTGCCTTAGAGTGGACAGATGTACAGCTAATAACGCAGTTATAACAACTCAGCCAAATACTACTAGAGCAATCAATCTAGGAAGCAGATATAAAAAACTAAACACATATAGGTAAATAATGACGCAGCACTAATCAGATTCGCAACTTATGCAACACATGGACAAATTTGAGGACATGTCGGTGGAAGGTATAGCACCGCGCGCTGCAATGTTTATTCTAGGCCTTCACTGGGGGGGGGATTTCCCCTCAAAGTTTTAAAATTCCCCCTCTGAAGTTCTAACTGCAGTGTTTTATCCAGGTCTATTAAGAGGGAAGATTCCCACCCCTCTTTTCTGTGCCTCTGGTAAGCAGGGCGCCTTACCCATCACCTTGTTTACACCAATAATAGACAGAAAATTCAACAAATTTAACTAGCATCTGAAATTTGTAGCCAGTGATCTGCGAACTCAACTGCGTCACTATACACTCCCTTTGACTAAATTACGTTCACCTTTAAGGGGCCATCCACAAATTACGTAACGCACTTGGGGAGGGGGGGTTTCAAACACTTGTAACGAAGTGTGACGACGGTGGTCCGGAAATTTGTGCGACGTCACACAATACTAAAAACTTTTAGGTGGCGACCTTTTTTGTTTGTCAAGATTTTTCGATCGAAAGGCGAGAAGAGGGGGAGGTTAACGCGTTGTGACGTCATATTTGAGGGGGTCTGACTTTTTGTGACGACGTGTGACGAAGCGGGTCGGGTCAAAAACTGTCAAAATCGCGTTACGTCATTTATGGATGGCCCCTAAGTAATACAAATCTCCACTCGAAGCGCCTAACAATACGAAAAAATAGCGGACCAGAAAATCGCCCGTTGTCAAACGAGCAACAAAACGAGCAACAACGATCCGGTGCAACAGCTGACAACAATGAAATAGCACCAACAACTTAACTACAATTTCCGAACACTTAACCCCCCCCTGCATGGAACGATTGTCCGCCCCCGCCCTTTTCCCCAGTGAAATTAAAATGATCCAGAATGCTGGTGCGCCAAAAATTTTGCCCAGCGCAATGGCAAATAAAATCCAATTTCCATCAAGACCACATATGACTAGCGCACTCCCTTTTACTTAAAAAAGCAAGAAGAACAACGCACAGAGGCAAATCCATAAAGTTAACGAAACTGCGAATACACAGCAGGATAGTGGCGGGAAAATACAGCAAATTCAATAACACACACACATATATATATATATATATATATATATATATATATATATATATATATATATATATATATATATATATATATGCTAGTCTATTTAGTATATACAGTACATCATAATATTTGTATGTGTATATAAGTATACAAATATTATATATATATATATATATATATATATATATATATATACTTCTTTTGACATGTCGAGTTTAAACTAGAATATAAAATCGCAACGGTCCATTTTTTTACAGAAGAAGTGGTTTAAGCGCATTTTTACCGCAGGTGGCGTCTCCGTGCATTTCGAGTCCCTGCAGTAACTATGCAGTCGGCCATCTTTCTCCGGATCCCTGAATTAAAACCTCTGCAGCAGAAGTCAACCTCAGATCGCAGCCCGGTCAGTAGTAGTAGTACAGGCGTATATTCGTCGCTATAGTTTCTCTGATCCACAGAAGCAGTGTTTAATCTAGGCCGTTTCCGGGGGGGAAATTTCCCTTTCCCCCAGGAAATTTTGATATACTACATGGACTAACAGCGGCCCCTAGCAGAATTCCCCCCGGCTTTGTCAGCCTCCCCTCCCCGAGTCAAGGAGTCTAGATTAAACACTTGCACAGAAGTGATTTTCTTTCGTCGAGATTTTCCTGCATCGCGATGCAGAAAATGAACGTTTTTACCTGAAGAATTTTAGCGACGCCATTTCAAGTGTAGACACTACAGAACAACAACAACTACTACTACTACTACTGCAAACAACATCTGGTACAATGGCTCTAGAATTATTATTGTTCTAGCTTATATTTGAAGCTCTAACTCGTTCATAACCAAGCAGCGCCATAATTCGATGTAGAATCAGCAGCAGACGATACCAGAAGAGCAAAATAAAATTTGTGAACGCATGCCTACAAGTAGTACACCTGACTGCAGTGGCGTAGCCAAGAGGAGGGGGGTTTGGGGATTAAACCCCCTTGGCTGCCAACAATTTTTTTAATGAGTTTCAATAATTTTTTAATTTGGGACGCGATTTTGGGGTCAACCCCCCCCCCTTGGCTGCCGACTCAAAAAAGTTTTAAGTAGTATAGAATGTAACGGTGCAAGAAGTGACGACCTCTTTCTATTTTTGCTTGTCGGCATCTGGAAGGGGAAAATAGAAAAAGGAAAGATGAGGATGACCTTTTCTTTTGCTTGTCAAGATTTTTTCGAAGTTGGTCACGGTCAAAACCAACCCCCCCTTTCCGGAAATTCTGGCTACGCCACTGCCCGACCGTAACATGTACACTCTCCAGAAATCTTTACGTGCATCACTAGAGCCTTTCACAGATAAAACTACCACCAAAGTTACCATTCGATTAACAGTCTTCGCAAGAAAACCGAAGCAAATAATAATTAACGCCTATCGAAACAGCACACGGTGTAGACGGCGCGCGAGGGATGAAGACGACTATTTAACACTTGCGATGCGAAACAATAGCGGCAAACAAGTAGGAGAGGGTGGCTAGACGAGTTGGTGCGAAGGGCGAACGGCCGCGGGGGCCGTAGAGATCGGGGTGGACTCCCCGCTCGCCTCCGCCAATCGAAGGCCTTTGGCGTGCTTCTTGATCGGCCCTGAAAAATGCAAACCATGCAGGAAACTTTAACGAGCCTGCCAGTGACTGGCGTAACCAATGTTACAGAATAGGGGGGGGGAAAGACATTGATATTTTCGAGCAAAAAGTAAAGGAAAAAACCTACACTATATACAGTACATGTGTATATATATATATATGTATATATTGATTACACAGGCCAGCGATGGAAAAATTGTTTCAAAACGAAATGTTGATTCTTATGTAAATTTGGCAGCTGAAATCAGGAAAAATAAGTAAAAAATTCCATCACCCACCGGTTTCACCTAAAACCAATATTTGTTCTATTAAATGAAGAATTTCTTCCACCCGGCTTAATTGGTGAAACCCAAAAACCCTAAAAACCCTAAAAGCTAAAAACCCTAAAAACCTAAAAACCATAAAATCATCAATTTCATTTCGTGTTTTGTTAAAAAATTTTACGTGATGGAGGAAAACGGTTTTCATTTATGAAATTTGCACATTAAACTACATACAATTCAGCCTTTGAAATTAAAACAATTTTCAAAAGGTAAAAAATGCAGGCCTGTGTTATCCTTAAATCATTCTACCTAACCCCCCTGAAAACTTTCTCAACGGTTTTGCACAAATCCCACGACTGATCCCAGTCAGAATATATAGGGGGGCCAGACCCCGTGCTCCCCCGCGGTCAGGCCAACGCAGCCTGCCAATAAAAGTACTGAAATCGCAAAAGAAACAATCAATAAAGTATAGTATTAAGTTAACCGAACTGAAGGCGTAGACTTCTACGGAGGCGAAAACCTACATACACGGACCGCTACGAAACAGTGAAATCAAATGGACCAGTCGTTGCTAGAGGATCCTACTTGTCATCGGCTGATGCTTCTATACATCACGAAGTGGCGCTATAGAAGTGCACCCAACGAACAGAGAAATGAATACTTAGAAATGTAACAGGAAATTTTTCAAGATAATAACGAAAAGCAATGTTAGATTGAGTTGGGTCAGACATTTCCATGTTTATGGTGGGATGAGATGAGTCGGGAAAAGTCATGGTTTAAGAAATTGCAATGTATTACAGTGGGTCGGGTTGGATCAAGTAACCCTATTGCTTTCGTGGGTTGAGTTGGGTCTAGATCATGATGGATGTCCATGTCTGTTCCATATGCTATAGTCATGTCAAAAACGTCCATTGTCAATGAAGTAGTCCAGTCGAGTAAATCAATGTAATCTGGTAAAATAAAAGTTACCCGTTTGACTGTGTATAAACCAGAGGGCGCCAGTCAACAATACGCCGATTACGAAAGCAGCGAAGGCAATTCCAACGACGGCCGTGGGATCGAGGCCCTCCGTGTGGACGACCCCCTCCTGACCACAGTCATCGTGCAGTTCGTCCTGCGCCAGCCTCACCTCTGTCGCCGTAGCTGTGGTCAAGCAAAGATTTCTACACCATCATTGGCAAGACAAAGACCTCACTGGAAACACGGTGGCGTGCAAAAATCCGGAACCATCTCCTCAGAGTTAATCTATAGGCCAACGTTTCCGATGGGAAATTGTCCCTCCCCCCCCGGAAATTTCAAATTCCCCCGGAAATTTTGGTATACTATATCAACTTACAGCGCTCCCCAAGCCCACTAGCTGACTCCCCCCCGCCCCGGCCTTGACAGTTTCCACCCCGGAGTCCAGGAGTCTAGATTAACCACTGCATCTCCTGTAAATGTCCAACCTGCAATTCCATTTCCATTCTCGTTTCTCCATTTTTTACCTTCTATTCTAGATTCTTCTCTTTCTCAAATAAACAAACTTAATTAAAATCAGCAGCGTGCAGATGGGAGGATGGGGGGGGGGTCGGTGGCCCGGGCGCTGACAAGACGGGGGCGCCAAAATTGACTCGGATACTTTTTTGCTCGTCAAACATTGCTTTATCGACTTGGCCCCGGGCGCCAAGATGCCAACCATCTCTGCACGCCACCGATAAAATAACCGCAAAAGGACGGTAAATCCAGATTTATGTATGCTATTGTACCATCAAGCTCCTAAACACTTTTTCATCATCATCATCATCATCATCATCATCATCATCATCATCATCATCATATATTTGACATTTAACAGGATACAATTGATAACATAATGTATAGGTCATAAGATACAAAGAGTTAATATGAATAATTATTTCAAAGAGTTAATAACTTGTAACTAATACTTAACTAGTAAAACATATAATATGAGTTGACATCATACATAGTGTAAGATTGACTTTTTAAAATTGAAAAACAAAATATTTACTAGTTGTATCAAAACATATTTTCACGTTGAAAGTCCGTTAGTTTGTTAACTAGTAAGACGAGGAGTAAGGAGGTAACTAGTAAGACGAGGAGTAATGAGGTAACTAGTAAGACGAGTAAAGAGTTTCCCAAAGGGATATAAAACTCCGTCATGTAGGCAACCGTGTTTCTAGTAATAATTCTGATTCTAATAAAACAATAATGAAATAATAATAAATGCAAAAATAATGAAGGCGTTGCAGGTCTCTATTAATTTCAATAATTAAAATAAATTGATAGGTGGACGAGTTAGTGATGGCAGTGTTTAGATTTCATCTCAGTTTGGAAATCTACTAATCTGTACAAAATACAGTGCTTAATCCTAAATCCTACCGAAACTGCGGGCGAATGGGCAAAATATTCGAAAGTTTTACGTTATTCAGTCCTGAGGCGCAAAGGGTTAAAAAAACGGTGTCCTGGAACAGTGGTTAGCGCACTGGTCTGCCACTCTTGAGGTCCGCGCTTCAACTCCCGGCCGCGGCAGAAACTTCGGTTGTTTCTGTTCCAAGTGTCCCCAGTCGACTCAACTGTGGAAGAGCCAGAGATATGTGTACACCCCTAACGCCCCCCCCACCCCATCCCCAAATTTTAGACCGACACCCCCAACACTCCCCCAATCTGAACCTGTGATGACCTTTTCTTCGCCTGTCAGGCTTTTTCGGCGCAAGCATGGACCCCACCAAAATATACCGACCCCCCCCCATTTAAAATCCTAGAAATAACCAAGGAGTATATCATCGGGTATTAACTCGGTGGAAGGAAAGGCGGCGAGGGAAAGGCCGGTAATCCGCCCTCATTCAGCCACCAAAACCCTGCTTATGACTAATTTTTTTACGGTCTAATGAGTCTATAAAAGGTCTTACCCTGGAGCTCGAGATCAGATTTTTTGTCAAAAATGTGTTTCTCCTGCAATATCCATGGACCTATGGAGACGGATCGAATTCCAGCCACGGTCGGGTCCGAACCGCCTTTGGCCAATGGCTCCAGACACTTCGGCGATGGACACTAAGAACAGGCAGAGAGACCTCTTACAACCAACGACCATCCTGTTCATAATTAATAATAATTAACGAAGCAGCTTCATGTGCAAAACGCTGAAGTGAAGTGAAAATGCTAGTTCAGAGAATTTTCGTGAATTTTAAGTTAGCGGCATTGACGTAGCCACTCGGGGGAGGGGTGGGCACGGAGGGCCGGCCCCCATTTCTGCTTCGAAGAGAACACGTGAATGTGCTGAGAATGTCCTTTGCCTTTTATGTTCGTTATATATATATATATATATATATATATATATATATATATATATATATATATATATATATATAGAGAGAGAGAGAGAGAGAGAGAGAGAGAGAGAGAGAGAGAGAATATAGCAGCCAAACATAGTACTTCATCGCACTTTGAAAAATACATAGCCTGGTTTTCGCCAGGTGGCGCTGCTCTTTGTAATTTGAAAGAAAAATTAAACGGCTACTTCAGGAGCGCGCTAAATTTCATGTATTTTGACCCAGGGGTTGTGAAAATATTTACGCAATGAAACGGGGCGGTACCGGTTTTATTGGCACCCCATATATATATATATATATATATATATATATATATATATATATATATATATATATATATATATATACACACGTATATATATACACATATATATGATGTATATAAAGATCAGTCAATCTCAAGAGAAAAATAGACTAACTGGGTCGATTTTTGGAAAACGTTCGAGAAAGGTTTTCGCACAGGCAGACAGCAAACACTGTACAACGCTCCCACTCCAAGACTTTTCAAAGGCAAGTTGATAACGCTGGCGGTAATCGGAGGACCCGGCGACCAGCCAACGAATTCTTGCTTCAAGTGGACATCTGATGATGAAAGAGCAGTAACAAGTAACAATTATTCACGATGATTAACTGGTTAGAACGACTGTTCTCTTGAAGACAGACAGGATATCTTAAACACAGCAAATTTCATCATAGGCGGATTTTATTAATGGGTAGGGTAGGCTTAAGTCTACCCAACTAATCCCACCAAAACAAAAAATGTGTCTCTTCCATCAACACCAGGTCTGTCGCGTGCTGGACGGCATAGTATATATATATATATATATATATATATATATATATATATATATACTATTGGACCATACTTTCAAGAAAGTATGAACTTAGTATTAAGGCATACTTTTAAAACAAGAAAGTAAAATCAATCTGGTGAATTTATATAGCGCTCAAAGGCAGGGTCCTTTTATCCAAAGGGTCATCTTGGTTGGAACGCCAGGGCTAAGTTAATGATCTCTTGACAGTCTTACTACCCCCCTTCAAACACTACAGTCATAAAATTCAACCTATCAACTAGCAATTAAAAGCAATTCAAAGAGGGAGTGAGAATGTGCTGGATAGGTCAACAGCTACCTTTAAACCCCATAAGAATAGCACTTCTTTTGTGGCTTAATTCCATCGGGAATACACGAGACATGAACTGACACTGTCCTAGTCCACTTCGGGTTGTAAGCCTCAAATTAAGTTATCTGGTCCTTACTTCCAAGGCCTTCTTTATGATAGAAAACGGTCCGGTAATAAAATCATGTATTAACGCCCTGTAATGTTAGACCTCTATCGAAGGTTCTATTAGGTTGCCAACTAATATTTACCTCTATCTTATACGCCCAAAACCCAAATAATGCCCCAGCAATTAATGGAATTCAGGCTGTCTGTCAGACCAACAAAGGAATCAGAGCCCCTTTTTCATTTCGTTTCTAAAGCTTGAGCGAAAATTTGCTGCTGTAAAATAAATTCTCTTAAGGCAAATAATTTTATTTGCTCACTGCTTAACCGTGAAGACCGCCCTTCAAGTAACAATGTATCGAGTAACTTAACAAAAGAAATTCATGCTGCTACTGGAAAATTCACAAGTAACTTGCAGTAACCCGTTGAAAAAATGCAATAAAAACATAAAGAAGACTTTCACGCCTTGCCCAATTTTCATTGGAAGCCTACCAAATGTCAGAAAGTTGGTAAACCCGTCAGGCCAAGTCTCGGAGCCTTCAATAACAGCTCCTTGCCGGTAAATAGAAGGTCACTGCGACGTCGCTATATTGGTTCTGCTGTGAACATCTTAATCCACCCTTACAGCAAACTGGCAAACAGCCAGATTCAAAAGCCATTCCATTAGAAATGAACTCAAAAACCTTGAGGCCGGTCCACTGACTCCCCTCCCTCCCCCCTCCCTCCCCTTCCCCGCTTCCCCGGTGGGAAGACATCAAATTTTGTCATCCTCCCTCCGCTTTTAATTGAGAATGGAATTTGAAGTTACCGTTAACACGAAGAAACCATGCAATAAAAGTTTTATATCTCTTCCCAAAATGGGTCAACCTCTGACCCCATAAGAAGACGCCCTTCCCCATATCTATGGCAGCCTCCTCCCCCTCCCCTCCCCTCCCCTCCGGGATGATAAAGTTATCTATATCCCAACCAATCCCTCCACATCAAACCCAAAAGGTCTCTACTCTCTACACTAACCCCTGCTACAAGTTGCTCACACCCAAACTGAGCTGGTACATTGATATAAACATTTGTTCTTAAGTGGGTTTCATCAGCCCAATTGCAGTTTTACCCTCTGCTTTCCCCTTCCCTTCTCCTTTATCCAGAAAAACATTAAAACTGTCAAACGCCCTCTGGTTTAACTGCTCAAACAAGCGACAAGTATTTCCTAATAGGCAGCCTGATTACCTTATACAAAAATAACGGTAACAATGCACAGAGTTGGTCCTTAGGGATGAAAGTTCCTTATTCAAACTGACAGAAAGCCATAGCAGTCTTCTCTTAGTCAATTACACATAGCTGTTTGATTTGGATTATAGCCCTTAGATTGCTCGCCTGCTGTTCTGACCGACCTTCCGGATTGACCTGGCTCTAATTCTATTTGGATTTGGCGTGCCATCGGCTTGTGTCTGGGCATTATGATAGTGGCGCCATAGAAGTTTATTGATCGATTGATTGATTGATTTCTTGATTAATTGATCCTCTGAAATGAATTAGCTTTTACTGCCTATAGTATTTTCTTCTTGAACGTGGGTTCCAGAAATCGCAGGACCTATTCTTGCTTCAAGAGAAGAGCGCAAAATAACTAAATGCTTCACCCCTAGTTATCTCAAAGGTTTCGGGTCAACAACCAGAGGGCACGGTACAGGCTTTCAATTATTAAGTAATCCCATGTTTCAAAACCTTTAATCTTATAAACTCGTAAGTGGCAGGGGGAAAGAAAATTACCCGTTTCTGACGAGTTGATAGCCTGGTTGGTTCAAAGATGGCGACAGAACGGAGCAATTATGAATCGCTAATATCATACGAGGATCTGAACAATATGAACAAAATCTCAATGGTCGATTTGAATAAGCCATCGGCTCCAGTATTCTAAACTCGAGTTACAACTTAAAACTTTAAATAACTAGAGTTTTACTCCAACTAAACAAAAAAAAGCAGCAGAACTTCGTTACAACGTATACTCGGTTACATTAGCGTCGCCACGAAGGGGGGGGCAAATGGGGGCAACTGCCCCCAACCTGCCCTAGACCACCTACCAGATTCGCGCAAATCCGGCGAGAAAGTTTCATGTGGAGGGGGAAGAGTGGTTAAGGAATCTGACACGCTAGCCCCTTTGCTTCCCCCCCACCAAAAATTCCTGGCGACGCCATTGCGTTCTAAATACAGGTTGTCATGTTGGAGGCGCTCTAAATACAGAAGACGATGGCCTAAGTTTGCAATAGCGATTGACATCGATGCACTAAAGGATGCTAAAGATAGTTTCTCAATATGGTACTTGAAATCGATCTCTAACAGGATGAAGTAAGTTTAAAAAATGCGGTTGAATTTGCACAATCCTATGCATTATTAGCATTATGGAATAACGAGGGTTGTCATGGATGAACCGTTTTAAATGCAGAAGGTGAAGGCCTATGAACTACCCCACCCCATAAAATTTCTGAACGGTTTTGTGCAAATCCAACGACCAGACCGGTCCTAGGCAGAATAGGTTGGGCCATGATTGCAATAGCGATTGATATCGATGTATTAAACGATGCTAAAGATAGTCGCTCAATATTCATTATTAGCATTATGGAATGACGGAGGCTGTCGTGGTGGAGGCGTTCTAACATTAGCGTCGCCACGGGGGGGGGGGCAAATGGGGGTAACTGCCCCCATCCTACCAGATTCGCGCAAATCCAGTGTGAAAGTTTTCTGTGGAGGGGGTTTGAGGGGTGGGTAAGGAATCTGACACGCTAGCCCCTTTTGCCCCCCACCAAAAATTCCTGGCGACGCCACTGCTCGGTTATAACGTACCGTGTGATGCGCTAATAATACCGTATTGGATATAACGTACCTCTCAAATGGCAGGCTCAATTTTATGGACCCGCTATATACATTATAACAAAGTTCTACTGTACTGCTAGCATTTCTACTAGTACTACTACTACTACTACTACTACTACTACTACTACTACTACTACTACTACTACTACTACTACTACTACTACTACTACTACTACAACTACTACTACTACTACTACTACTACTACAACTACTACTACTACTACTACTACTACAACTACTACTACTACTACTACTACTACTACAACTACTACTACTACTACTACTACAACTACTACTACTACTACTACTACTACTACTACTATGACTACTACTAATAAACTTGTAGTGCTAAATGGTATTTGAAAGTTGTCTGCGTGTTTACCTTGGCTGATGCTGGCTTCCATAAACAGCGTCTCCTTATCACCGAAGATCGCTGGAAAGTTAAGAACTTCGAGCTGAAAGTTGGGATCCTTGTAAAGCTTCATGCTGAAATTTATCTCTTCCTAAAATAACAAAAATTAAAAAAGGTATTTGACGACATTTTCATCTAGTTTTAGCATCTGCATTCGTTGCAGATATACTGCAGTAAATTTTCTCGGTAATTCTTTATGGAAAATAATTCATGGTTTACGAAGCTGTAATGCATTACAGTGGGTTGGGTTGGGTCAGGTAAACCTATTATCGGCATGGACTGTGGGTTGGAGATTTGATGGGTTGGGTTAGGTTCTAACAAATGGACCCTTGGACATCTCTGATACAGGTAGCTTCACCTTGACAATGCCAAAACGGAAGTTTATTCACAAAAGGTTGCTTCTCTGACAAATTTCGCACAATTGTTCGGGTGAGAGAATTATTTATACAGAAATTCATGTAACAATTTGAAGAGTCGTCGCAGAGTCCCGTACATACCGCGTTCACACTGGGATAAGTACACTCGAAGTCAAGACGGATGTCACCAGAGCTTTCGGAATCAAGGCTGTCCTCTTCCATCCGAGGCTCAACGCCCGAACCCAACTCATCTGGAAGCTGTCCATGTGAGAGTCTCTGCGGACGAACTACGATCTGAAGAGAGACAAAGTAAATGCAGGCGTCTGCTGATCCAGATATTAACCCCTTAACCGGGCGTGACGGATATATCCGTCCATTGTACATTAAGTTACAAATAAATGCCCGGTTAAGGGGTTAAGAGAGAAGATCAGATAACGCGTAGATGTCAAAACAAGAACTCACAAACGACACGTAACTATAGCCAGAGGCGTAGCGAGGGGGCAGGGGGGCAAATGTCCCCAGGCGCCGAGGTGGGGGCGCCAAAATTGGGCATTTGGGTAAGTGAAATGCATAAAAAGAAGAATAAAAACGTGTGACGACCTTTTTTTTGCTCGTCAGCACTATATGAAGAGGGGCGCCCGTAAGACTTGAGGGGCGTCGAGAACAGTGTGAGGACCTTTTTTGCTCGTCAGCAGTGGTGGGGGGCGCCAACTCTGCCCCCGGGCGCCGGATACCCTCGCTACGCCTCTGACTATAGCAGCTGTCCATGTCAATACGGAATCTATGCGCCTTGGAAATCCAAACAAGCAATTTCCATTTATCTATAATAATTAACCCTATGCTGCGTTGATGACCCTTAAAATAAACAGTATGTTAATTAATAAGAGTACTGCAGGTAACTCCTGCTACTACTACAAATATTGCTACTACTAATACTACCTGTAGGCTAGTACCACCACCACTGCTAGACCACGACAACGGTAACAACTACTAACAGAAATACCATTACTACTACGACTACTGATAAAAAATAAAAAATAATAAAAATTACTACTACTACTACTACTACTACTACTACTACTACTACTACTGCCACAACTACTCAATCTAATCCAACAGTCGTAGTCAGTGGCGGTTCCACCATGTTGATGACTGGGGATGCACCCCCCCCCCCCCAACAGGGTTCAGGATGGCCTTTTCTTTGCTTGTCAAACAATTTTCCAGAAAGTTTTTTTAAAAATTAGTTAAAAGTACTGCAAATTACCATCTATTTTTGCTTTAAGGCCTTTTTTGGCAAGGTTTATTAACATTTAGTGGGCAAAACACTAACAGCGACATTTTTCTCTTTTTTCTGCTTCACTTTGCATCCCCCCCAACCAACTTCCTATAAATTTTTTCATCCACCCCATCAAGACTTCCTGGAACCGCTGCCGGTTGTAAATAGTTTTAAATAATAGGGAAGAATACAGAACAGCCATAGAAATTAACCCCTTAACTGGGGATCCCGGATATATCCGTCCATTTTACATTGAGTTACAGTTAAATACACGGTTAAGGGGTTAAAGCTAAAGCATTACTTACAGCATTCTTGTAGGTTATCTGGTTGTTCTGCAGAGTTTGAATTGTTCCGCAAGAAGTCAGTGAAGCCGTCCAGAAATAGTGCGTTCTATTCTTCTGCATCCTGCACGACTGATCTCCCAACGAAAGACGAGCCGAAGAAAACTTATTTGCCTAAAAAACAGGTTTCAAAATGTCCTCATTGCTTTTCGCAGGTATAGAAAATTGGGTTATATTTTCTTCGTAGTAAATTGCGTCAATGTCAAACCAACTTTACCATGCAAGCGTGGTCATTGTCAGTGGTGTAACTAAGGGGGATTAGGGGTTAAACCCCATTGGCTGTTCGCAGTGTAGGGAAGGATGTAGTTTTGGGGGTTAAACCCCCCTTGGCGACGACATTTTTTTTATTGCGATCATTATATAGTGTAGGCGCTCATGATAATACCTATTATATTTGAATGATTAAAGCATAATAAAAGCTGGCGACCCTTTTTTGGTTGTCAGAATTTTCCGAAGTTGTGAATCATGAGAACCACATAAACTCCCTCCGGGGGAAAATCCTGGCTACGCCACTGGTCATTGTCGTCGTCGTCATCATCATCATCATAATCATCATCATTATCGTTTCAATAAGTTATCTAGACTAGATAGAGTACTTAAGTTCCATAAAGCTAAAAATCCAAATTTCGGACAGACGATAACTTACCAGAGAGCGTCTGCTCAGACCGATGACCATGCTGTCCGGATTGCAGGTCACTTGAGGCAAAAGGTCACCAGCTTCGTCTGAAAACATTACACCGATTTAGAACCAGCGTTCGACCAACAGGCAACCTGCTTTGCAATTATTAGCGCTATACGAAAATGCGCACGCATACAGCGGCTTCTATCCCCCCTTGCAGCCGGGCTCAATCCCCCCCCAATACAAATTCCCCCCTCAAATTACAAATTCCCTTTGCTAATTTTCTCCCTTGTAGACTTAGTATTATATTCAGATGTTTATCCTTTGTGTTAGGCATAGCTATGTACCATTGATTGCGTCACGGTCAGTGTTATTTTGAATCCAGTAGCGTCATTTTACACTTTTCAAGGGGGCAAGATAATTTGTTGGCAAATTTTGGCATAGGGATAGAAGCCCCTGCACGCATAGGATGGTCACGATTTCCACGGCTGGTTCTGATAATAATTAGATAAGAGTTAACAGACAGACAGAAACTTTCAGATAGGGTTAATGCTTTCAAATCAGTAGAAAACCTAGAAATGCAAAGTGTAGTGTTTTATCCAGGTCTGTTAGGAGGGGAGATTCCCCCTCAAAAATTGCAGCACTAAAATTTTTCTTGCATGGAACTGTGCCTCATCCCCTCCAACCAAGTCAATTCCCGCCCCCCCCCAAGGCCCGGACCCTGGATAAAACACTGGCAAAGTGAACCTAGCAACAGCACATTACTCAAAGGCTAAGACTGTTGGGCAAGTAATTAAATGGGCAGGCATTAAAATAAATGACGAAAAGGGGAACATACAGAAATACGGATAATTATTTCAACCCGAATCATTGCGTAGATATGAGATACTAAGGTAACGATAGCATCAAACCATTATATGGTCGGTTTTCCTAAAAGGCAGCCAAATGACCCCCGTCCCAAAATTTCATACTTCTGTGGACAACTCGCTTCTGGGGGCGGAACATGGAGGGCGCCAAAAGCCAAAAATTGGGTGGGCCAACATGGCCTGTTTGAAATTGGACAATGCAAGGACTAGCGCTACAGTAGGCTATAGATATGCAAAAATTCAGAAGAGCGATGAAATGAATTAAAACCACATATTCTTGCGTCCCCATCTTTGTTGTGTCAAACCGTACTAGAATTGTCAATATATTCTGTCTCAATTTTTTTCTAGAGCTTTCAAAATGCCACAAAAAATAATGAGCAATTTTAAACGACACTATACAAAGTCTTTCAGAAATCTATTCTCTGTCAAATGTCTAAAAGCAATCGAGAGATAAGACGGCGCTTAAGAGAGCTGGTTTCTTTTATTACAGGTTTTATAGACCACAGAAATATTATAAATTGAAACCGTTGTTTGTGCTACAGTAGGCTATAGATATGCAAAAATTCAGAAGTCATGAAACGAATTAAAAGTGGCGGGAATAAGTTTTCCAGCCACCCCTCCGAACAAACCGAATACCGATTGGTACAACGCTTCTTATCATTTTAACAAGGTCCCATAGTTTCTAAGTCTCAGGTGACTAAGTTACGATAATATTATCCGAACTACGCTATTCTTCTCTTAGTCACTTGCTGAATACTGTATATTATCCATCAGCTCTGTTTAACACCATAAAATATAAACGTCTTCCAAACATGTTGTACTGCAATATGGTCCGGTGTGATAAGTGAGTCATACAGAACATGGCTGTGTGAGGGTCCGAGAAGTGCAGCTGGCCCCTTAAGATAGAGGTCAAGAGGTCGCGATTGACATTAAATAACGTCTCTGCAATCTTCAGCGTTATCTTTATAAGGCCAGGCTCTTTAAAACGGCGCAATGTGTCAAGTACGTGGCTGTGGTTATTCGCACAAAAAGTGTCCACACACACAGAAGCAGAGGCGTAACCAGGACAAGGACTTCTTATAATAGCAACTATTTAGATGTCCGTGACCAGGGTATTTGGCGCCCGCGTCGAAATGAAGGGGGGTCGGAAAATTAACTTATCAGGTAGACAAATCTGTAATTAATAACAAAAAGTGGATTTTAATTGACGCAAGATTAAAACTACAGATGCACTTTTCTTGCTTTTACTGACAGAACTGGTCTATGATGTGCCAGTGGCGGCTCTAGGATTTGGCAAGTGGGGGGGGGGCGTTGAGGTGACAACTTCTAATCATGGGGGGGCAACCATTTGTTGTTTAATGTATGTAGCATTAAGTATTGGGTCCCAACTGGGGAGTCACTGGGGGCCAGGCACTCAATAGGGGCACGGGTCCCCCTGCCCCCCCGGTGGAGCCGCCACTGTGGTGTGCCTCTCAAAGTCAGTTCTCTCAGTTTGTTCTCAACTACGATCTTCTCTGAATTAAAGTACGATATCATAAGATCACAGTTTTTGGCGCCCCCTTCAAGAGTAGCGCCCAGGGCAACTTCCCCCACCCCCAACCTGTCATACCTAGACACGTCACTGCTTAGAAGCCATTTTGCACTGGGATCTCGATGAAGCAGATGAAAAACGCAGGTTCAATAATTAATCAGAGACTGAAAGTGGTGAGATAATAAACTTCGAAATATTTTCACGACAAAGCAAACCTCTACGACGAACAGACAGACAGAGACAGACAGACATACAGACAGACAGAGACAGACAGACACTTGGTAGACAGTTATCGTTTGACAAACAAGATCAAGAGGTGACTGCATGACAAGTAATGAACGTGCAATGGTTGTTTCACGGCGGAAACTCAGCAACTGACGCCAGAATTTCACTCCCCCAAAATACAACATCCAGCTCACTTTAAAAACGTCATCCTCGGGCGTTGATGCTGCCGCTAGCGCACGCAGTAAATAAATAAATCATCAGAGGCAACACAGTTTCAGAAACACAACTATATCGTAACGCCATCAATCGTCGTTCACCGCACAGGGTTATTTCTAGGATTGTGAATTGGGGGGGGGGGGTTGTCGGTAAAATTTGGGGTCTCTGCCGAACAAGTGTGAAAAATGTAATCCGACAAAAAAAGTCTGACAGGCACGAAACTAAAAAACCTTATAAAATCTCAAAAAATCCTGACAAGCAAAAAAAAGGTCACCAGAGAAATAAAGTTGAGGGTGTCACTTCTCGAATTGGGGGGGGGGGCGGGGGGTGTTGGCGGCTATTTAGGGTACATACCACTGTTAACCATTGTTATAATAGGAAATTTTGGGGGTGTCTACCTCAAATTGAGGAGGGTGTTGGGGGTGTAAAAATATCCCTGATCGTTCACCTTGTCCATCCACTGTCAAGTCGAATCTGTTTGCCAGTCGCGAGTACGTGTACGAGACCGGTTCTCCGTATTTCTCGCTCGTCCAGACGACCAGTTCGATTCCGCTGAGAGACGAAAGCCGTTCTGAGACGACCCCTACCGCCTGCATCGTTACACCGCTCGTGTCTACCGTCCGGTCGGTCTAAACAACGACAGATCACGTGACTTGATCGTCAGAAAGATTAGAATTCTATATTTCTTTGTTTTTATGTGGCGACGTTGTCAAATACAGTTTCTCGACTATAGCATTGGCCGTAGCAACAGGGCGACATTGGAAAGGAGAGGGGGTAGAAGAAGGTAAGGAAAGTAAAGGAAAGGGAAAGAGAGGGGAAGCGAAGAGGGACTGGCGTCTGCTCCCGTCGGCATCTTTCCTAGCTACGCCACAAGGAAAGAAATAAGCGAGGTAACATAATCGAAGAAAAATGTTAATGTGCGAAGAATATTTATCTACAGTGTATTTCTCGACCAATAATTCTGTTCGCCGGATACTTTTTACTCGAAAGTGTCTATGTCTATGCGGCCGGCCCCCTGTTTCAGAATCCTGGCTACGCCATCGAAACAGACCGAATTGAAACACCGAAACGAAAGAAATCGTTAATTTCTACGACAAACAATATTTTTTGAAGGAAAAACATTCACAATAATTATTTCCATGCAACTCATGGATAGCAGGTTGATTTTCTCACCACGGCAACGAATTTTAATCAATAACCACTTTTTGTAGTTCTATAGCACAGCACCGCACTTGTGTGTACGAGTATATGTACACAAGAGTGCAGAGTGGCGGTTCCAGGAACTCTTGGTTGGGAGGGGGGGGAATTCAATGAATTTCTACGAAGGCAATTGTTAGGATTGATTGATTGATTGATTGATTGATTGACGGATAGAAGAAGAAACACATTGGCACCTACAACGATGTTAAGCGTTCCCCGTAGTCCCGAGGTCTGGACCTTCCAGCGCGTTGGGTCACGTGACTTCAGGACCAGCAGAAGATGTTTCCGAAGCATCGGCTTTGAGTTGGACTTCGGATGAACGACGACTGTTACCGTCGTCGTCGTCGTCGGCGGATGTTCGTTGTCGTCTGCATTTCTATGATTGGCGCCGGAAGAGAAACCACCCCTCAACTCAATGATGTGCACATTCCTAAGCACACACACACACATACAGTAGAACTTCGTTATAACGTACTTAGCGGATCTGTTAACATTTAGTACGCAATAAGATCCGAGGTACGTTATATCCAATACCACCCGATACGGTAGCGCATAACACGGGACCGTGTATTGAGGTACGTATAATGACCGAGTATACGTTATAACGAAGTTCTACCGTTTACATGAATCGACAAATGCGATGATTTGCCATTCCGTGTGTCACGTGATGTGGTGTCTATCTTTGTCTTTGTCGGTTATTCTCTCTGTCGCATTTGACCAGCCGTTCGGTAGATTGATCCAGGATTATCTCTAGGATTCTCAATTTGGGGGGATGCCTGTAAATTCTGGGGTTCTATGCCCAAACAGTCTGACAAGCAAACAAAAAAGGTCGCCTCATAGCTGAGATGAAGGGGGGGTGTCGGTCTCAAATTAGGGGCTGTTGGGGGGTGTAAAAATATCCCTGGAATAACTGAACCAAGGAAATGCGACAGAAACAACATGACAATATTTGCGTGCTAGTTAACATTTCCAAATGCTAATAATAATAATAATAATAATAATAATAATAATAATAATAATAATAATAATAATAATAATAATAATAATAAAGAATTGCGCCCGCTTCTTAAAAACGTTCTCGTGAAAAACGTAGCTGCGTGAAAAGTTTGTGGAGGAGCAGAGACATATTATACTGAACGTTAGAAACGTTAAAACAAGAAGTTGGTTCTACTTGTTTCTTTGGTTCTTGTTAGAAGTTGCCAGACATCCACCGGTTCCCTGTTCTCTTCCACCGGACAACGCCGTTTCGTCGCACATCTTGGCAACATCAGCTGCCAAACAACAACAGCAGAAGAAGAATCATTCAGAATTTGTCGTTGTTCTAAACGTCGTACTGTATAATATAGCCATTTGAATGACATCCGGTGATTGTCACAGCCTATCAGGCTCCGTTTCGTCTTTAATATATTCTGTAACTGATTTTTCAACAACATCTACCTCCCCAGAACAAGCGTTAAGCTGCGAGGTAAAGTGTGGGTCAGGGGAAAGTAATGGCAACCTACCTCAGATGAATAGATTATACCGCCTACGTCGCTAATTGTCTAGACCGGAGATAGGCGCCATAACCCAGTTGCGTCGCCAGGAATTTTTGGTTGGGGGGGGGGGGGGCAAAAGGGGTCTGGCGTGACAGATTCCTTACCTACCCCTACCCCCCTCCACAAAAAACTTTCTCACCGGATTTGCGCGAATCTGGTAGGTGGTCTGGGGCAGGTTGGGGGGCAGTTGCCCCCATTTGCCCCCCCGTGGCGACGCTAATGCCGGAACCCAACGCACGGGACCTACCTGTGTAACCTTTACCTTTAAGGATATTGTGGAATTAATGCTATTTATAGATTGATACGTTTTGTACGTTTTATGTTATCATAAGCATTCGATAACTGCCATGTGATTAACATCAATTACGTAATCGTAACGCTGATTCAACGTCATTGCTGTCGTCATTGCAACCCAATACACGTACAGTAGAACTTCGTTATAACGTATTCAGCGGATCTGCAAATTAAGTGTGTTATATCAGATGTACGTTATATCCAATACCATCCAAAACGGTAGCGCATCACAGGGGACCGTACATTGCGCTACGTTATAAACGATACTCTATAGCGAAGTTCTACTGTAATAATTATAATATTGTATCTGTCTGTCTGTCTGTCTGTCTGTCTGTCTGTCTGTCTCTCTCTCTCTCATATATACATCACGGCCTTATTATTGGCGACTGGAAGTGTTCGTACCGTCACCCACATTTGTGGTGATGAATATAATATAATATAATATGCGCCGCTGACGTCCACCGGTCCAGCGCACAGTCCCCTGACACGACCGTTGGTACAGACGACCGCTTCGCATCTATTACGCCCGCCACAGAGCGCATGTGCAGTGCTCTGTCTGTCGATGGAAACGAACGCTTAATAAAAGATGGACGTGGTCGCCGGATCGAGATCAGAGAACGTGTGGGAAATATACAGATGGAAAACTGTAGAATTCTCGCCATGCACACAACCCGACGGTAGCGGGTTCGAAGCTGACCCCCCACCTCCCGCCCACCCAGCCACTGCGTAGAGACCTTGGCCACGTTGTTCACCTCTGACCTTCTCCACGATTCACCATTTTTTGAGTTACATAAGGTGCGTTAACAACCAAGCAATAATAATAATAAATTGGTACAATTATATTAACTAATAATAATAATTACACGAATAATAACAACAACATTAATAATAATAATAACAACAACAACAATAACTTTAAACTGTGGATTCATAGGCGGATTTTATTAAAGGCTAGGGTAGGCTTAAGCCTACCCAACTAATCCCAAAAAACAAAAAAAAATGTTTATTCCATCAACACCAGGTCTGACGCGTGCTGGATGGCACCCCCAGACTGGATGGCACCCCCTAGCCTACCCAAATATTAAACTCTAAATCCGCCTATGATTATGATCTGTTATAATTGTAGGCCCACTGTGCACTAGTTACAGAGCTAATTAGTAAAAATGATGACATTAACTACTATACTACTGCCAGAAGTAATAATAATAATAATAATAATAATAATAATAATAATAATAATAATAATAATAATAATAATAGTATTATTATTATTGTAACGATAATTGTATACAACAATAATAATAATACATAATTTTCTAAACAGAGTGCTGTTTCTCTATATAATAATCGTAAGCTTATAACAAAGATGAGTGAATATAAAGTTCTTACCGATGCCAACGACATGGACGATGGTCCTGGTAGACTTCACCTCGACGACGGTGGTTACCGGTCCAAGTTTCTGCGAGATCCAATCCAAAAGCGGATCGTTGGAAGACTGGTAGAGCACCTGGCGTACCTTCATGTTTAGACTGCGGTCCTGCACGACGCTTGACCCGTTTGTCACCTGAAACCAAACAGAGGCCAATAGATGGAGAAGTCAACAGCAGGCCTAGGCGGATTTAGAGTTTAAGATTTGGGTAGGATAGCATGGGGGTCGTATTCTTTTATAGGCCTATAACTTTTGATTTCTTGGGAGGAGCGACTAAATCTTTGAGTTGGGTGGTCCAGAGGATTAGCACCCTCTACTGAAATAGGCAGAAATTGCTACGTATTAGAAAATTTTCGTCCATGTCAATGGCTATTTTTGCCTATAGTCGTAGGCCTATGCATGGCAAAACATATAGAACGTATTCATTTATAGGCCTATAACTTTTGATTTCTTGAGAGGAGGGACTAAATCTTTGAGTTGGGTGGTCCAGAGGGTTAGCACCCTCTACTGAAATAGGCAGAAATTGCTACGTATTAGAAAAAAATGTTCTGTGCCAAAGGCTATATTTTGTCTATAGGCGTATGGGCAAAACATGTAGACTCTTTCGTTGGTGGGATTAGTTGGGTAGGCTTAAGCCTACCCTAGCCTTTAATAAAAACCGCCTATGACAGCAGGTGTACAGATATGCACAAATTTCAGCGCAAAGAACAAATTCTCTGAACGAAAACCACATTTCCCTCTGTCCCCATCTTCAGAGCATCAAATCCTCCTATAATGGTCAATAGAACCAGTTTCGATTTTGCTCTAAGCTTACAGCGTTCGAAATGGGACACCTCTCGCTTTTATTGCAATCTATTAATGATGTACTACAGGGTGACGCAAAAAACCGGACTATATCAAATGCAAACTTAAATATGACTAGTCCGGTTTTTGGCGCCACCCTGTATGTATATATATATATATATATATATATATATACAGTATATAGTACGCAATGAGCTAAAGGGATAAAAGTGAATTGTATTCTTGGTCTACGATCTAAGAGAATTCCAGTCTATAGGAATGGATAACACACGAATGTAAACCTTTGCGCTGAATAATAAAGATTGTGATGTTATCTCACAAACGCTGGGATAGGATTCAAAATTTTTGAGCCGCCGGGTATGGAGAGATCTCCAGGCAACCAACTGACTGCCATTTAGAGTTAATGAGTTTCCCTCCAAAGCATGTATAGTCTTGGAAGTCTTTAGAGCAGACAGCACAGAAAGGACGCCTTTGTTTTCTGAATCAACGTAGACATACTTGGAAATCAAACCCGTTGTTGATTTGTGATCAGTGAAGCAGCTTATGCAATGACAGAAAATGGTTCATATTCAGCTTATTCAGTGATATCGCTCAGTGTTTATTCTAGGCCTGTTTTGGGAGCAATTCCCCCCAAAGTTTTAAAATTCCTCCCCCAAAATTTTTATATATTGGCTTGGGGCGATGGAAATTCCCAAAGCGTGGAGAGACAAATCTTGTCCTCCAAACATTTCAAACTCCCCCCAATGTCAATGTGGCTAGAATAAACACTGGATATCGGTACACCCCTAAAAGCCCCCAACCCCCAATTTGAGACCGACACCCCCAACACCCCCAAACTCAGCTATGGAATGACCTTTTTTGCTTGTCAGAATCTTTTGACAGAGGACTCCCAGAATTTTGGACACCCCAATTGATAATCCTAAAAATAACCGTGATCGGCAGTTCTAAGACTGAAGAGCTTCAAATTCTTTCAAACTAATCAAGTCCAGCGGTGAAAATCTCATATTTAATAATAATTATAACACTACAGTAGGACTCTCCACTCCCTCCCCCCACCATTCCACGAGTTTCAGAACAACTGCAGGTCTTCTGATTTCTCCTTGAGCTTGAGAAATCCCCGTGGAGCAGACAGCTTCACAGATAACCGTACATCAATAATAATATCTGCGAACCTTCCTTACGTAGGGCAGCAAATGAAGCGCCAAAAGATGAGGTGTACTGACCAGGTACTCAAGAGCGTCAATGCACGACAGCTGCTTTCATGAAATTACCTTTGGAAAGTACCCCCTCAAGTACACTGTAGCAGACTGATTTGTGGACGTGAAATCGTGAATTCGAACAGAGAGAGAGCACTGATATATATAAAATATATATATATATATATATATATATATATAACCTTTTGAGCTTTGAGCAGACAACGCTGGAAAGACCATTAGTTGACTTTATATCCGGACATCCTGACACTGAAACCAAGTCTTGGTCTGCAGCTGCCATTGGATGGATTGCATCCAAGGCACCTCGTCTTGGCGCCTCGTTATCAACTTCGACTAACCATTAGGCACGGCGGGATCAAGAGCACCTACTGGATACTAAATCAGTCGCGTCAGAGGGTGTATTCTAGATTTCGGAATGTTACAACGTTCCGACCGGCAGTCTACATACAGTAAGTACCGAAAAGTAGTAGATATGGCGCCCCATTTGAAAGGCAGGTGAACAACTGCGCGTGCCTATGGCATCAGATTAAACTCACCCAAATATGGAACTCCGAAGAATGATTGATTCTTTCCAAATGTATTTTCCATCTCAGCATAACCTCGGAAACCAAGACAAAGGTGAGCTTCTTTTCCAAAAGTCCTGAAAAATTATCAATCACTTCTTGCCTTAGTCTGCAAAACACTTCGGAAGAGAAAACGCCTATAATAAACTAAACATTGCAACGCCAATCGTCAAAGACATCATTACGGCGCTATATCAAGAGTGCAACAACATTTGTCAATGGCAATTCTCAGTTGATACACACACACACACACACACACACACACACACACACACACACACACACACACACACACACACACACATTCTTTAATGCAACGCAGCACTTCTAACAGCTTCACAGACTTTGGTTTTCAGTCAACAGTCAAAGCACAAAATGTAAAATACAATAATTAATTTGGTTACTAACTCATCCTCTCTCCCTCCTTCTCTCTGTATTCGCTCTTCTCTCCGTTTGCTTCAGTGTCTCTGTTTCTGTCTCTCTCTCTGTCTGCCTGTCTACCTGCCGGTATTTATAACTGACATAAGGCGGTAAATTTTGATCCCGACTGAAACTTAGGAAATTTACAAAATCATAGGAAACAGCTGATCCAATCTCACTCACTCATTCTGTCATTCACTCATTCTCTCACTCACTCACTCACTCACTCATTCTCTCACTCATTCTCTCACTCATTCTCTCACTCATTCTCTCACTCATTCTCTCACTCACTCACTTTCACTCACAAGAATCAGCTGCCCCATCAGTCTCACTCTCTCACTAACTCAGTCTCTCACTCATTCTCTCACTCATTCTCTCACTCATTCTCTCACTCACTCACCGGTCGGCGAATCCTGCAGCGACTTTATCCTCAGGTTGACGCGAACGACGCCGCTGCCTTCCCGCCTCCGATGGTTCCTGCTGCCCTTGGTAGAACCGACGGGGCCATCATCATCACCACCACCACCATCATCATCATCATAATCATTATAATCATCATCATCACCACCACCGTCATCATGAGAAGACACTATCCGGATTACGTGAATTTCCTGAGCGGTAGAGGAGGTAGAAGAGTTAATGCCTATATCGTCTCCATCCTCCTCCTCGTCTACCTGTCTGGTACATCCTCCCCCCGTCCCCTCATGGGGTGCGTCGTAGAATGCCCGAACGTACGGAGATAGGAAAGGTTCTCGGATCTGGCAAAAGTCTCCGTAGTAATCGTCTATACGATAACGAAAACAATCGGGAAAATGAATGTAACACTACAGGAAATGGCAGAAATATTTCATAAATAACCAGTCTTTATTCTAGCCACCTTGACATTGGGGGGGGGGAGTTTGAAATGTTTGAAGAGGACAAGATTTGTCACTCCACGCTTTTGGGGGGAAATTTCCATCCCCCAGCCAACATATACATTGGGGGGGGGTTAAAACTTGGGGGATCCATCCCCAAACAGGCCTAGAATAAACACTGTAAATAACTGTTACTGCAAATCAGGGGCGCAGCCAGGAATTTTATTGGTGAGGTTATAAATTTGGGGGTATATATTGCTATATATATATAAGTATATACTGTAATATATATGTTTATATATACTGTATTATATATATATACACTTATTTGATGGTATATATGCCGATATACCGCCCCCCGTCGCTACGCACCTGCTGCAAATGCGATCACTTATCATTGGTGTAAACCTCGATGAAAAAATGTGGGGCCCGACCCATGTACCTTCCCCTTTCTCTATGGTAGAATCTTAAAATATGACGGGGTGGGCTCGAGCCTAGAGGCCTACTAGATCTCTACATCCATGATAATACTTAATAATAATTTCATTTAGCAGTAACAACAACAACATCAACAGCAGTAATCCAAGAATTTTCCACACCCCCAGCAGGAGATTACACTCCGCGGTCTGTGACAGGCACCCCACTGACCCTACACCTCTTCCCAGGGGTGGTGTTGGCTATCACCAAAACAGATTGATGCTAATACTATCCATTTGAAATTCTAAAGTGTCGTCCATTTTCAGATAGACCCATGAATCTCATGGACAACGTCATCCTACTGGGGCAGCTTTCGTATTCACCATTCTATGTCATGATTATCTTTGGAAGTTTTAGAATTTCGATGAGTGAGTGCACCTCCGCCCCGCCCAATTCCACCCCCCTCGTCATAGGTCCAATAAGTCTAGATGAAACACTGGCCGTTTACAACTCCTGCAATTATCTGCCACACCCAACGCAAATTCCTGGGAAAATGCCTGCAATAACCATTATGTATTATTACACAGGGCAACAACAACAAAATTTTTGTCTGGTGCCTTAGAAGTTATATATGTTTCTTGGTATATTTAGTGCGCTGATTCCAAATATGGTACCAGAATTTCTCTATCAGCTCTACTTTTTGAGATATGGCCATATTATTATTATTATTATTATTATTATTATTATTATCATCATCATCATCATCATCATCATCATCATCATCATCATCATCATCATCATCATCATCATTGCTACTACTATTTCATTAGCACATGATTGGCAGGTGACTGATGGCAGAAGACTGATAGGTTACGGGTGATTGACAGCTGTCAGATTGAGCGATCACATAGTGGTGAAAGATGACAGATGATTGACAGCTGTCAGACTGAGAGATGATAGATGGGTTAAAAATGACAGATGATTGATAAAATCTATAGCGCCGCAATGTAGCGATATGCCTTTAGCATCAGCGGTTATATCAAAAATACAATAATAATAATAATAATAATAATAATAATAATAATAATAATAATAATAATAAAAATAATCAATTATAGAATGGTGACGAAGACGGCAGTATGATCAGCAGGGACGTAGCCAGGCATAGACAGGATTTTACATTTAAGGGCGCTCAAGCCATTTATTCCTTTTGAACCCGCAACGCTATTTGGGGTGAATTCATTGAGGGGGGCTAGATTAAGCGTTTGGGGGGCTTAGGCCCCTCAAGCCCTTTCCTAGCTACGTCCCTGATGATCAGCATGTTGCTGAAATCGCCGATCGATGTTCCAAACAGGAATAGTGTATGACTTCATTTGAAAGGCTATTATTATTATTATTATTATTATTATTATTATTATTATTATTATTATTATTATTATTATTATTATTATTATTATTATTATTATTATTATTATTATTATAGATGGGTTAAAAATGACAGATGATTGATAAAATCTATAGCGCCGTCATGAATTCGCTGTGTGAGAGAAGGCAATTGAACGCCTGTTGAATAGAGGGCGTATAGGGCCTAGATATGAAAATATCTTATCGATTTGAAGAAATTCTCCGACAAAATCTACATTTTCCTCTTGTTCCTTCTTCACTGCTTAAACTTTTGTAAGAACAATCAATTATATCATTCTCTATTTCTATCTACAGGGTTCGAAAAAGAGTACTCCCAGCCATTTCATACTACACACTAACGCCATTGACTGTACGAGAACAAGAGGCATCAACCAAATGAAAGACCTGGCGAATATCTAACGGAATGGCTAGTAGGGCGATCGAGGCAAGAGCCGGGTATTAAGATATCTGGTTCATTAGGCCTACAACAGGTTTTATAGATATCGAATACAAGTTTTATCATGAATTCGCTGTGTGAGAGAAGGCAATTGAACGCCTGTTGAATAGAGGGCGTATAGGGCCTAGATATGTAAATATCTTATCGATTTGAAGAAATTCTCCGACAAAATCTACATTTTCCTCTTGTTCCTTCTTCACTGCTTAAACTTTTGCAAGAAAAATCAATTATATCATTCTCCATTTCTATCTACAGGGTTCAAAATAGAGTACTCCCAGCCATTTCATACTACACACTAACGCCATTGACTGTACGAGATTATTATTATTATTATTATTATTATTATTATTATTATTATTATTATCATCATCATCATCATCATCATTGCTACTAACATTTCATTAGCACATGATTGGCAGGTGACTGATGGCAGAAGACTGATAGGTTACGGGTGATTGACAGCTGTCAGATTGAGCGATCACATAGTGGTGAAAGATGACAGATGATTGACAGCTGTCAGACTGAGAGATGATAGAT
>CM030863.1:12637845-12640345 GCA_018105865.1 Metaphire vulgaris
TCACATAGTGGTGAAAGATGACAGATGATTGACAGCTGTCAGACTGAGAGATGATAGATGGGTTAAAAATGACAGATGATTGATAAAATCTATAGCGCCGTCATGAATTCGCTGTGTGAGAGAAGGCAATTGAACGCCTGTTGAATAGAGGGCGTATAGGGCCTAGATATGAAAATATCTTATCGATTTGAAGAAATTCTCCGACAAAATCTATATTTTCCTCTTGTTCCTTCTTCACTGCTTAAACTTTTGCAAGAACAATCAATTATATCATTCTCCATTTCTATCTACAGGGTTCGAAATAGAGTACTCCCAGCCATTTCATACTACACACTAACGCCATTGACTGTACGAGAACAAGGGACATCAACCAAATGAAAGACCTGGCGAATATCTAACGGAATGGCTAGTAGGAGGAACGAGAAAAGAGCCGGATATTAATATATCTGGTTCATTATAGGCCTACAACAGGTTTTATAGATATCGAATACAAGTTTTATCATGAATTTGCTGTGTGAGAGAAGGCAATTGAACGCCTGTTGAATAGAGGGCGTATAGGGCCTAGATATGTAAATATCTTATCGATTTGAAGAAATTCTCCGACAAAATCTACATTTTCCTCTTGTTCCTTCTTCACTGCTTAAACTTTTGCAAGAATAATCAATTATATCATTCTCCATTTCTATCTACAGGGTTCAAAATAGAGTACTCCCAGCCATTTCATACTACACACTAACGCCATTGACTGTACGAGATTATTATTATTATTATTATTATTATTATTATTATTATTATTATTATTATTATTATCATCATCATCATCATCATCATCGTCGTCGTTGTCGTCATCATCGTCATCATCATCATCATTACTGCTACTATTTCATTAGCACATGATTGGCAGGTGACTGATGGCAGAAGACTGATAGGTTACGGATGATTGACAGCTGTCAGATTGAGCGATCACATAGTGGTGAAAGATGACAGATGATTGACAGCTGTCAGACTGAGAGATGATAGATGGGTTAAAAATGACAGATGATTGATAAAATCTATAGCGCCGTCATGAATTCGCTGTGTGAGAGAAGGCAATTGAACGCCTGTTGAATAGAGGGCGTATAGGGCCTAGATATGAAAATATCTTATCGATTTGAAGAAATTCTCCGACAAAATCTATATTTTCCTCTTGTTCCTTCTTCACTGCTTAAACTTTTGCAAGAACAATCAATTATATCATTCTCCATTTCTATCTACAGGGTTCGAAATAGAGTACTCCCAGCCATTTCATACTACACACTAACGCCATTGACTGTACGAGAACAAGGGACATCAACCAAATGAAAGACCTGGTGAATATCTAACGGAATGGCTAGTAGGGGAACGAGAAAAGAGCCGGATATTAATATATCTGGTTCATTATAGGCCTACAACAGGTTTTATAGATATCGAATACAAGTTTTATCATGAATTTGCTGTGTGAGAGAAGGCAATTGAACGCCTGTTGAATGACTAGAGGGCGTATAGGGCCTAGATATGTAAATATCTTATCGATTTGAAGAAATTCTCCGACAAAATCTACATTTTCCTCTTGTTCCTTCTTCACTGCTTAAACTTTTGCAAGAATAATCAATTATATCATTCTCCATTTCTATCTACAGGGTTCAAAATAGAGTACTCCCAGCCATTTCATACTACACACTAACGCCATTGACTGTACGAGATTATTATTATTATTATTATTATTATTATTATTATTATTATTATTATTATTATTATCATCATCATCATCATCATCATCATCGTCGTTGTCGTCATCATCGTCATCATCATCATCATTGCTGCTACTATTTCATTAGCACATGATTGGCAGGTGACTGATGGCAGAAGACTGATAGGTTACGGATGATTGACAGCTGTCAGATTGAGCGATCACATAGTGGTGAAAGATGACAGATGATTGACAGCTGTCAGACTGAGAGATGATAGATGGGTTAAAAATGACAGATGATTGATAAAATCTATAGCGCCGTCATGAATTCGCTGTGTGAGAGAAGGCAATTGAACGCCTGTTGAATAGAGGGCGTATAGGGCCTAGATATGAAAATATCTTATCGATTTGAAGAAATTCTCCGACAAAATCTATATTTTCCTCTTGTTCCTTCTTCACTGCTTAAACTTTTGCAAGAACAATCAATTATATCATTCTCCATTTCTATCTACAGGGTTCGAAATAGAGTACTCCCAGCCATTTCATACTACACACTAACGCCATTGACTGTACGAGAACAAGGGACATCAACCAAATGAAAGACCTGGCGAATATCTAACGGAATGGCTAGTAGGGGGAACGAGAAAAGAGCCGGATATTAATATATCTGGTTCATTATAGGCCTACAACAGGTTTTATAGATATCGAATACAAGTTTTATCATGAATTTGCTGTGTGAGAGAAGGCAATTGAACGCCTGTTGAATAGAGGGCGTATAGGGCCTAGATATGT
>CM030863.1:12652845-12797845 GCA_018105865.1 Metaphire vulgaris
TGCCCGAAAACTTCATGATACCACAGCACTTAAACCCGGCACGTCGCACCACTCCCTGCACCTTCTCCTCCTTTTCGCGGTCATTTTTCGCAGAGAAACGCCGGCTAATAAATCACATAAAATTGAGCAATCTCTCATCATTTCGACATCGAAAATGCATGGGATCTGACAACCAGAACGATGGACCCTGGTGGGATTCGTTTACCCCATCCTCCCCCGCCGAACTCCCCACCCCCATTCCACCATCCGATGGCAGCCAGGGGTCGTGCGGCCCGCCGCCCTGGGCCGCCACCGGCGTAAACACTAAAACAAGGGCACGTCAAGACGCTGCGAAATCTCTGGCTGCGCCCTGAAAAGCAGAAACCGGAACCCGCAAATATTTATCCATCAATAATTAATTAAGTCGTCGACGTTGAAAGCTGCGTGGACGGACCGCCCAAGGCTGTTGATTTTGCCAAATTAAAAACCACGGCCCGGTTATCCGATGAAGTCCTATTGGGATGGGAGTTGGGTGAGGGTGGAGTGCGGTGGTCTTCATGCCAGAACGTATCGCGGGTCACGGGTTGGTACGCGCAGTACCAGGTCGAGTGCAGTACCTGAAAGTTCTTTGACCTGCAGCAGTAGCGGGACATGAAGGTGGCAGAATCGGAAAAATTGCCAATTTGAATAAGAAGCGATAGCAGCAGAGGGTTAGGTTTACACTGCTTTTTAAGATGCACCTCTTTTAAAATTGCACTTTTCATTAACCCCTTAACTGGGGACCCCGGATATATCCGTCCATTTTACATTGAGTTACAGTTAAATACCCAGTTAAGGGGTTAATGACCATAAGCCGACTTGCTAGCATAGGCCTACTTCAAAGCCATTTTCTCCATAGCCACAACGTTCCCAACCATGGCAAAACAGGGGTAGGCAAACAGTTTTTTTAAAGTATCGCATTAAACCTACTAGTAGTTCCTACTAGTCTTAAGACTTAATCTTAAGATTCACCTATTCACCATCGGTTATGCGTTGTATTGTAAAGCGGTCTTGTCTTTGGCCTTTTTTACATGCTTATTGCTCTATATAAATTGTCTAGTTAATAATAATAATAATAATAATAATAATAATAATACGACGTGTACAGCTGTACATTAGGCAAGCTGTAGGCCTACGTAGAAAAATGCAATATGTTTAAAATTTCAAGTGAAGAAAATAGAAGGATTTTATGTAGCTCTTCGAAATCGGAATTCACCATTACAATGTCATAATACGAAGCAATGACTGCGATTAACTCTTTTTTCGGATGTCAAGACATTTTGGGGAGACCCTTTCTAAGATTTTCAAATAAAGTGCCATATTTCCATAGAATAACTTCAAATTGTCTCACTTTCTGCTGCTCGTATTCATATTTCTAAATGATCTCGCGGGCCGCATGGCATACGGTGGCGGTTCGTATGCGGCCTGCGGGCCGTAGTTTGCTCACCCTTGAATTAAAATGACTCTGCCTGGCCGATCAACACCTTTTGACTATAGCCATTTCAAATTTAGATTAAGCGTCTAAGGGTTTTAAGGGCAGTCACTGCGGGACTGTTTAGAAAACGCTATACAAATTCACGATATTTTACTTACTTACTTACCATAGAAGTCGACAAGCGCAAGCCGACTGTATAGCGATTCTAGCAATGCAGGGAACAAATTAAGTGAAGATAACAACCAGGTGAAACAATAAATTACAACAGGCAAAGACGAGATGTTATTAACTAATTGAAACAGCGCCCTCAGGTTTCTCGGACTCGTCAGAGACTATCTATCTCTTCCAACGTCTCTGTCTTAACGATAAGCACACGCCGAGGTCTAGAACGCTTGCTTTGAAACCACAAGATTCATTTGTAAACCAGCGAAGAAATACATCAGTTACACCCGAACCGTAACACCGTTAGCGTAGAGCAGTATAGGCACGGGGGCCCCCAGAGATGTCCATGGGTCCACTTTTGGAACCCAACCCAACCCATGCCGGTAATAGGTTTATTTGACCCAACTCATCCCTCCTCCTCCTCATCCTCCTCCTCCTCCTCCTGATGGGGTGAGGTACACCTTTTGGCAGAATTCATATGTATTTATGTATTCTTATGTATTTAGAGCCCCTCAAGCTTGACAAGCCCCCGATGTTCCATAATGCTAATAATGCAGAGTATTCGAGCAAATCAACCGCACATGTGAAATTTATTTCGTCCTGTTATAGATCGAATTCAAGCACCATATTCAGCCACTATCTTTAGCATCCATTGCTACATTGATATCAATCGCTATTGCAAACATGGGCCATCACCTTCTGCATTTAATACGGCTCATCCATGACAACCTTCGTTATTCCATAATGTTAACAATACACAGGATTATAATGTTTCGAAATGTATCCACCTGAATCATAAATTATCACTGATCTGCACAATTTGGTGGAGTTAAATCCAAATTGTGGACAGCATATTTCTTCAGCAGAAAAGTTGACTGTGGGTTGAAGTGATCGAAAGAGATGGGACAGACTGTTACTTCTCCAAATCAAGCAGCTCACGAGTTCCAATTCAAACAGTTGACAACATGCATGGGGCAATTACCGGTACTCATGGGGCGTCCGCATAAATTTTTCCAGGGCAGTGCAAAACAAGGTTTTGTGACGAAAGAAACAAGCAATTTTACTTTTTTCATGATTCCACATTTTTCCCAGGGGGTGCAATTGCACCCCCTTGCACCCCACCCCCTCCGGACGCCCATGCCGGTACTGCGTAGCATTGATAACACCTGGGATCCAGACACAGGCGAGAGGAGGAAGAGATGGAGACGGACTGCCGAGGCCGTAAAACGCGTGGGCGCAAACAAATCTGGTTCTAATGCAAAGCACCCGAAAACGAAAATTCAGCACATTTTGCAATCAACAACTCGGTTCAGACGTTAAACAAGCGCTGCAGGACGGACATCAGGCTGAGACACGTGCTAAAACGTATAGTCATTACAAATGGTAACGGGGCTGTCCATTAATTACGTCAACAAAATAGGGCAGAGGGTTTGAGAAAGTTTGACAGTTGTTTGGCAGGGGAAGGAGGGGACAAGAGAAGTTGCCGTCAACAATTTTATTTTTTGCAAATGATCCAAAATGGGAAATTTTGTGGGATACTATCTATTTAATCTGTTGCAATAGAATAAAGCCTGACAAACGAAGAAAAAAGTCATCACCACCACATTTTTACACTTGATGAGCAAAAAAGGGAGAAAAGGTCGTCACCGCAAAATCATAACCTTATAAACTTTTTAGGGGGACCGGTCACTGGTCTTATCGGGGAGGGTCAAAAGTTTTTAATTATAATTATAGGGAGTCAATGAAAGTTTGACAGTTTTTGACGAGAGGGGCCCGGGGAGGAGGCCGAAAAATTGCCCAAAAATTGTTGACGTAATTAATGGACAGCCTCAATAGATCAATGGTCGATGGATCATTTTCAATAACCCGTTGATATCCACTATCCACTATCCATATCATCATCATCATCGTCGTCGTCGTCATCATTATCATCATCCAGCTCCATGGGTGCTGTGCCGTAGGAGTCGACAGCCTGACTCACAATAATTTGTCTCCACGTGTTCCGTGAATTTGTGGTCATTCTGTCGATTTCTGTCATCTTACGGTTATTACGAACCAGGCATCTGCATCCCTTGTCCTACCCTCCTCTTTTACCCGAGGCTTGGGACCCCACTATCTATATAATACAGTGAAATCCCATAACATTTACTTATGTTTTGTGTTATAAATAATCAAGGGTCTACATTTATATATCGAGTCCAAGTTAATGAGGTTTTACTGTATTCTGGTTCTTCTCAGTAATAGTTATCAATGCTATCGAGTATTGGCATTTCGTCCTAAAAAATACATTTCGTATAAGTTGACAATCTTCGAAAGTTGACCAAAATTACGAACTCATATACTCAGGGTTATTTTTAGGAACATCAATTTGGGAGTGTCGGTAAATTATGGGGGTCCCCTGCCAAAAAGGTCTGACAAGCAAAAAAGGTCATCCCATACCTGAAATTGGTGGGGGGTGTCGATCTCAAATTGGGGGTGTAAAAATAATCCCTGCATATACCGCTCTCCTACATAGAATTTTCACGCGTTGTAAGATCAATAAATTATTTCAGTATCATATTTTTAAAATGAAACCACTAACACAGTGATTAAAATAAAATCTAAACCAGATTTATCGTATTCTTGAAATCTTGGTTGCCCTTTTTGTATTAAATCTGCTGCAAATTTTTACATCTAGTAATTCCAAAACTCGGAATTCATCTCCGGAATCTTTCTATGGACAGACATTAATTCCGTTAATCATTTCATGAAAATTGCGTCCTCGCAAACAATCTGACAACCTTTCCACTTAGCCTTTGTGCCAATAACCAACCAGAACAGGACGGAAGATCTTGAACCTTCATTTCCCTCTTTTCCAGGATAAGAACCACATGCAGCCAATTAACCAAGATTCAGGTGTAGGTGACACACAGGCCCTACCTTCCCCCCTTCCCCCGCCGCCTCCCCCAGCGCAGAACAAGACGGATCTGCGGAGCAGAAGTCGGTCACAGACGGTCCACTTGATCCACTTTCATTGCCACTCTAGAAGTCCCTTATCTGCAAACGGCGTCTCTCTTTGAGAGTACAGGAGAGACCGCTTCACACAGATAGCGGCTAATTCCGGAAAGCGTATGGCAAACTCGGGAGAAAGAGAGAGAGAGAGAGAGAGAGAGAGAGAGAGAGAGAGAGAGAGAGAGAGCTTTTACCTTCGTCCACTCACTCACTCACTCATTCACTCGTGAACCTGAGTTTTCTGAATCATGAAACGTTTTCAGATCTAACCGAAATTACACGTTTACTGTACAATGTAATCAGTGTAATGCAGTAGTGTAAGACTACATCATTTGCAGCATGAGCAACCCGAAAGGCCTTCTGCAATATAATGGGAAAATGGAATTCAACGGCTAGCATACATAAAGTCCACCACCACCACCACCACCATCATCATCATCATCATCATCATCATCATCATCATCATCATCATCATCATTTCTCTTCTTCTTCTCCTTCTTCTTCTTCCTCAAAGATAAAAAAACAAGATCAACGAGTCTTATCAAAGACAAGCGCAACTTACCTTCATGTTCCGGTTCCAGGTGAGTCGGTTGGGTGTAGCCCTTCTTGGCGCCCAGGTGTAGCAAAACAACGATTATCAGGACTGTTGACCGAATCAACATCGCTCAAAGCGGCGGCCGAGGAAGAGGAGGGCTTCGCGGCCTCCGAGAGGCCGAAGGCGCCGCTTCCTTTGAGGCCGAAATGGGGGGGCGGCGGACGGAGGGTAGGGCCCCCTGAGAGACCACCGTCACTGTAGATACACAGAGTATATAGAATCTGACGCCTCCTTCTTCGTATCTCCTGTCTCTCTGTAACTACGACTGAACCGGACTCCACCAGAAACGCTACAGTTAATCAGTTAATCTACAATAGAAAACATATTATATATATATATATATATATATATATATATATATATATATTGGTGTCCAAGTCTAGAACCGCCTTATCTTTTTAAATTTCTCTTCTTCTATTTCTATGTATTTCTTTTATCTATTTATTTCCTTCCATTCTTTTCATTCGGTCTCTCAAATCAACGCAGAAATAATTAATTAACGAAATTAATTTAAAAGAGATAAGATGATTCCAGCGTGTATGTGTGTGTGTGTGTGTGTGTGTGTGTGTGTGTGTATGAGTGTGTGTGTGTGTGTTTTCAGCTCCAATTTGCCATTCGGCAACAAATCAGCAAATCTTTCCACTTAGATTACTGCTTTAACCAGGCTGCAGTATGGATGGGATGGATGGATGGGACGGATTGGTGGATGGACTAAGAACTTTTCCCTTTCTGTATAACACCTGGTTCAATTCGACAATCTGGAGAGCGGTAACATGGCCGTGCCAGTAGTTCTACCGTCCGTTTTCCAAGCGGGGAGAGGGTGGGGGTGGGGATCCAGTGAACTCCGTGAACTTCAGTCGACTGTTGTTGTTATTATGAACAGATTGAGTCCGCGGAGCACGTAGGCCTAATAATAGCATTGGGGCGTGAAACGTACGGGAGATTTCATATAACGATGGGGGGGCAGCTCAAAAGGCCATCGAGAAGACGAAACAATTATGTATCCCATTCCATGAATCCTTTTAAAAACACCTCGTTGTTCCGTACAAAAATCCGGGTTGTCTCCATGGGGTCATTCGGTCAAAGGTTATGAGGTCACGAGCTAAATCTGGTAATCAATAACGGTTTATAAGGCAGAGCACCAATATATGCGCTGTGCTTACAATCAGACATCCCTGACAAATACTAACCCAGGGAAATGTTGAGTACAGTTGAACTTCGTTATAAAATATAGTCGGCTATAACGTACCGCAATGTACGGTCCCGTGTGGTGCGTTACCGTATTGAATGGTATTGGATAGGACGTACCTCGGATCACATAACGTACTAAATTTTCCAGACCCGCTAAGTACGCTGTAACGAAGTTCTACTGTATTTGGCAATGAGAGCAAAAGCATCCAGGGGTTCAACCCCCGCCCCCAGCTGTTGGTTCCGGCCACGGACTTCTAGATACTAGTCTTAATTGCAGAGCTACCACTGTCGTCGTTATGCCTAATAACTGGACCAGTAGCAGGACACCATCGGAGGCTGGCATCTGGTCCGAGGCAAATCGCATGGGCTACACCAGCAAAGAGCAACCCAAACCTTCCTCCTGTCCCCCTCCCATAATGTGACGTTTAAATACGAACTCTTTATATACTGATGTAATTTTTAATCTGATGAAACTAAAAGGAGGACTTAGAAATCTGTCTAATGTCGCATACTTATTTAAACTATCAAAAGACTGTTCATCTCTCTCTCTCTCTCTCTCTCTCTCTCTCTCTATATATATATATATATATATATATATATATATATATATATATAGGGTGGCGCAAAAACAGGACTACAGTATATTAAATGCAAACCTAAATGTGACTAGGCCGATTTTTTTCGCCACCCTCTAAATATCTTTAGTAAACAATCCACTGTTAATAAGCAACAAAATTTAACATTAACACTCCCCACCAGGCACATGCCAGATTCAGACACACCCTAAATTCATTCAGCTTAAGATCTCGGCTGAAATAACTTAGAGAGAGAAGGCACCTTCGCAAACACACAGCTACCAGACGGTGCGCACGTCTTACTACACGTAAATCAATGCTCATAAATCACACCAATCTGTAATTAAGCCAGCGGATAAATCAATTCTATACATAAAAATTCCCAAACCAAAGCCTCGTGGGATTTCAGTATCACATTTATCATGCCATGATTTACGATTTACTGGTGAATATATATATATATATATATATATATATATATATATATATATATATATAGAGAGAGAGAGAGAGAGAGAGAGAGAGAGAGAGAGAGAGAGAGCAAGAGAGAGAGAGGTGTATGGTATATATGCGCTACTCCGAATTATATCAGCTTCGCTGTTTTTAAAGGTGGAATGTTAACTGCACAGCAAACTTAACGCATGACGCAGGGCATATTAATTTATACCAATGACAGTTGAAAAATAAACGGATTCAAAAGTTATCTGGGAAACTAGGTTAGTGTTATTGAATGTGGAGAGTTAGGGTATTACAGTGGTTTTCACACAGGCCAAATAACAGTAGCTTCCAATACCACTATAAATTTTTATTAATAATAATAATAATATTAGTAGTATTAGTAGTAGTAGTAGTAGTAGTAGTAGTAGTAGTAGTAGTAGTAGTAGTAGTAGTAGTAGTAGTAGTAGTAGTAGTAGCAGCAGCAGCAGTAGTAGTAATAGTAGTAGTAGCAGTAATAGTAGTAGTAGCAGTAGTAGCCTAGTCAGTGTTGTGCAGTTACTTTTCAAAAGTAGTTAGTTACTGATTACTTAGCATCAAAAGTAATCTATTACAGTAATTAGTTACTCACACCACAAAAGTAATCTATTACTGATTACTATTACTTCGTCAAAGTAATTACTGGTAACTACTTTTAAAAGGATTACTTCAAATAAACTCAGCACAGTTATGGCTGATGGCTTCATTGCATCTATAATGGATGGAAAAAAACATTGTACCAACAAAATCTTACATGAAAATGGATTTTTAAAAATGCCAAAATGCATTCATAACAGAAAAATATTTAAATTTATTCAATAACCAGTCACTGTTCTATTATTGATATAAACTGATCGTTTCACAAGAGTCTAGTAACCCTGTTGGACCTGTTCAGACAACTGAAATAAACTGCAAAAAAACTTTTAATTCTGGTATTACCTCTGTGCAATAAATCACTCAAATTGCGAATAATTAATAATTTCTTGAAAAGCCAAATATAGGTCCATGGAGACAACGCGGCACTGTTTCTGGTCAATTCCCAAAATTGACATAGTGCAACTTTATTAGTTTAATATAAAATAAAACATAATAATAATAATAATAATAATAATAATAATAATAATAATAATAATAATAATAATAATAATAATACAGCGCCCGGCCATATTATGGATTTTCACCACGTTTATAACAGCGTTCCCAGCTCAAGTCTGAAAAATTTAATATTTATGCTGATTTTTGAGCACGTGTGGTAGATACTGCGCTGCAAAAGTTATTGCACTATAAAATCTGTTTCTCTCTCTCTCTCTCTCTCTCTCTCTCTCTCTCTCTCTCTCTCTCTCTCTCTCTCTCTCTCTCTCTCTCTCTCTCTCTCTCTCTCTCTGTGTGTGTGTGAGCGTGTACCCCAGAGGTATCTATCTCTGCTGTAACCAAGCGCGGACTGATACCGTGGTACTTCGGTTAGTTTGCAGATGGACACATCGGGGCGCCCGTTCCAACATCTACCATACAAAGACTTCCCGGCTCTGCTACCGCCTGCCTTAGTATTTATATATCTACGTGTGTGCGTGTGTGTGTGTGTGTGTGCGTGTGTGTAGAACTGAATACGGAATACGGAATACGAGTCTATATCTGCTAACTAAAATTGCGCAAATCGTCAATCGAATCGTTAGGAACTATACTATATTTCACAAACCTCCAAGTGTTTCTTCAAATTACACGTACAGTACTGTTGCGCGATGTACTCAACGCTTTATTTAAAGGTTGGCACATCTTACACCTCACATTCATATTCTTTTCATTGTTATTCAACTTTTTAAAAAATTTCATATGCCATGAATCAATCGCACATTGTCCACTGACCGCCATTGTTATTCTATGAATGATTCCTATGACTCTGAGCATGACTTATCATAGACATAGTATAACTTATAAAAATTGCTAGACTGGCCAGCCTTGGCCAAGTGCCAAAGTGGCGATAATTAATATCAAATCCAGCTAAAATTTGTAAAATGACTATGTAAAATGCGTATATAATTTTTAAAAGTAATTAATTACAGTAACGCGTTACAGTAACGCAGTAACGCACAACACTGGTAGTAGTAGTAGTAGTAGTAGTAGTAGTAGTAGTAGTAGTAGTAGTAGTAGTAGTGGTAGTAGTAGTAGGCCTACAGCACAAAATAAGCCACAGAAGAAGCTGATAATTATTAATTATGGTTACTGGCAATATACTTCCAGTTCAATATTAAAGTATTACTATTATTTACTATCATTATTATCAGTGCGTATTATTATCAGTGCAGTGGCGGCTCTAGGATTTGGCAAGTGGGGGGCTGTTGGAGGGGGGCAACTTCTAATCATGGGGGGCCAACCCTTTGTTGCTTAATGTATGTAGCATTAAGTATAGGGTCCCAACTGGGGGGTCACTGGAGGGCCAGGCAGTCAATAGGGGGCACGGGCCCCCTGGCCTCCCCGGTGGAGCCGCCACTGTATCAGTGTCGTCTGCAACATTGTATTTCATTTTTATTGGTTTCTGTAACTACCGGTACAGTAAAACAAGCGTTACTGATGTTTCATATTATAATGACATGTGACTTACAATCGTGTTAGACATATTTTTAAAGATCAAAGAAAAGGGAAAAATCAGGAATAGTGTGTTAGGAAGAGACTAGCAAAACACCAAATAACTCTGCACATGTGCAAAAACGTGCATGCAAACCGCGGTACAAAGTTCTAGTTCATAGTCAGCACACCCAAACTAAAAAACTACACAAATTGGAAAAACCTGAACTCATTTGCAAAGTCTCGGATTTTTACAGGAGACCAAGCGAACATTTTATATTCTGCACGTTTAAATTAGCACTAATTTGTCTGAGCCAGCCACCAACCCTTGCTCTGTCTGATAGTGTGTTATTTCAAAATAAAATGCATTTAAACTGTACTAGGAGTACGTTATCAGACGAGTGAGAGAGAGAGAGAGAGAGAGAGAGAGAGAGAGAGAGAGAGAACTTCCACGCAGGCACAAGTCCTCCATCTTGCTGGCGAGACAGCTTGGACGATAGCGACACCGAATCCAGACGAAAATTATGGAAGACCATACAGACAAGACCAAGACATAGTCTGCTACGGTGCTAACCAGCAGCATTCCTCTAATAAAGATTCTGATAAGAAAAGCAGCAAAGGAAACCAATGCGGGGTCATTCAGTGCATGAGAACATGTACAGTTGTACACATTGTCACGTACAAGAAAACATGTGTTTACAGTTACAGCCTATATAAAGTCCCTTATTACGTTGTATTGCAAGGATGAACGATGCGAGAGAGTGACCTCATTCGCGAGTGTCTGACGCCGGCTTTGTTTTATCCACCCCCACCCCCCGGCCAAAAAAGTCCTTGGTTAGCAATGCAATAAAATGCGTACCAGTCGAAATCCAAAAGTTTCAAGTCTTCATATTTCAAACCAAACCCCCACCAACTAAATCACTTATATTAATTGCTGATAAAGTTATCCCATCCGGAACGACAATTTATCAACGTATGCACAGAGGGGGGCTAGTAACTAAGCACCGACCAGGAGATGGGTCAATCCCCCCCCCCCCACCTCACCCCACCCCAAACTCCAGACTCCAGGCACATCGGATTACAAAAATAATAAATGTTTCTTTAGAGAAAAGATCGAGGAAGAAATAAGCAACAGTTTGAGAATAAACCAAATGAAAATGGCGATTCGACCGCCTTAATCTGGTTTCCGACCCAACGAGGCGATTAGCAACAAGAGCCACAGGGTGCCGGTCATCAGTCTAGATTTCCTTCTGGATGACCGATTATTTCGGAAAGACACACTGGACACCCCCTAAGCGCCAAAAGATAAATGACAATTGCAAGTGAAGGAGAATTCATCCGCAAAATACCTGCAACAATCTCAATAAATATAAAAGAACAGTTGCTAATACTGAATTACTGTACACTCGTACGACATGTAGGCCACAATTAGACACAATGCTGCTAATAGGAAAAGACAGGACGATATATATCGAGTCCTTGATGGTCAGATCAGCTGCCATATAACTAGTTTAGGGGTAGATTAAGCGGACAAATATACGTTTGGTCAGGATTTGTGAAAATTCAAACGCATTTTTAAACTTATATATTTCGTCCTGTTTGAGATCGATTTCAACCACTATATTGAGCCATTGTCTTAAGCATTCTTCATTACATCGATATCAATCGTAATTGTAAACTTAGGCCATCGCCTTATGTATTTAGAACCCCTCAAAAACGGCTCATCCATGACAACCATCGTTAGTCCATAATGATAATAATACACAGGATTTGTGGAAATACAAGCGCATTTTATAAAACTTATTTCGTCATGTTAGAGATGGATTTCAAGCACTCTATTGAGCCACTGTCTTTAGCATTCTTCAATACATCGACACCAATCGCTATTATAAACGTAGGCCATCGTCTTCGGTATTTATAGCGCATCCAGCATGACAACCGCCGTTGTTCCATAATGCTAATAATGCATAGTATATATGTGCAAATCAACCGCATATTTGAAAGTTATTTCGTCCTGTTATAGATCGAATTCAAGCACCATATTCAGCCACTATCTTTAGCATCCCTTACTACATTGATATCAATCGCTATTGCATACATGGGCCATCACCTTCTGCATTTAAAACGGCTCATCCATGACAACCCACCTTATAGCCATAATGCTAATAATACACAGGATTTGTGAAAATACAAGCGAACTTTATAAAACTTATTTCGTCATGTTAGAGATCGATTTCAACCACTATATTGAGCCACTGCCTTTAGCATTCTTCAATACATCGAAATCAATCGCCATTATAAACGTAGGCCATCGCCTTATGTATTTAGAACCCCTCAAGCTTGACAAGCCCCGATGTTCCCCAATGCTAATTATGCCGAGTATATGTGCAAATCAACCGCACATTTGAAATTTATTTCGTCCTGTTATAGATCGAATTCAAGCACCATATTCAGCCACTATCTTTAGCATCCATTACTACATTGCTATCAATCGCTATTGCAAAACTGGGCCATCACCTTCTGCATTTAAAAGGGCTCATCCATGACAACCATTGTTAGTCCATAATGCTAAAAACGTAGGCCATCGTCTTCTGTATTTATAGCGCATCCAGCATGACAACCGCCGTTGTTCCATAATGCTAATAATGCACAGTATAAGTGGAAATCAACCGCATATTTGAAAGTGATTTCGTCCTGTTATAGATCGAATTCAAGCACCATATTCAGCCACTATCTTTAGCATCCATTACTACATCGACTGTCGATAAACATTGAGAAGACAAAGACAATGGTGTTTGGCGACAAAGAGATCAAAAGAAAAATTAAAGTAAATGGAATAGAAGTAGAGAACGTAGAAAACTTCACCTATCTTGGAAGCAATATGACACATGACTTAGACTGCAGACAAGAGGTCACAAGAAGAGCAGCAAGAGCTCTAGATCAACTGATGGCAATGGATAAGATCTGGAAAAGCAAATCAATAAGCACTGAAACAAAAAAGAAAATACTCGAAACCTGTATCTTCAGCAGCTTTTTATATGGATGCGAAACATGGACCATCACCAAAGACCTGGAAAGAAAAATACTAGCCTTTGAAAGAAAATGTTATAGAAAAATACTACGAATCGGATGGGTCGAAAAAATCACAAATGAAGAACTATACAGGAGAATTCAGCCCAAACAAACCATGCTGGAAAGAGTAAAACAAAGGAAACTCCAACTTTTCGGACACATATGCAGAATGAAAGAGGACAGAAAGATCAAAGCTCTAATGTTTGGAATAATGGAGGGTGCCAATAAGAGAGGGAGACCACACAAGGAATGGTGTGATGATATTGAAGAATGGTGTGGAAGCAGTTTACAGGATCTTAGTCACAGAGCAACGGACAGGAAAGAATGGCAGAAAACTGTGGAGTTGGCATTATACACCAACGGGCGATGAGCCCACGGTTAATGATGATGATGACTACATCGATATCAATCGCTATTGCAAACATGGGTCATCACCTTCTGCATTTAATACGGCTCATCCATGACAACCCTCCTTATAGCCATAATGCTAATAATACACAGGAATATCGACCTTACATAAAATCACACCCGCCGATAGAAATTCCGGGCCCCTTGAGCAGAAGGGCGGTCATGAGCCCCCTAAAAGTGTGAAAACTTGTGACCTTTTTTTGCTTGTCAGTCTGTTTCAGGATGTTGATACATGGCCTCCCTGGGGCCTCGGGCCTCCTACAGGTCGCCGGGCGGCCCGGGCCCCTGTGCATTTGACCCCTCTCGGCGGGCCTGCATACAATCTCTATTCAATTTCAAGACAATGTAAGCGGTATAATAATGGCGTGGATAGGTGGCTACACAGCAGTGGCGTAGCCACGATTCTGGAATGGGGGGGGGGGGTACATCGACATTTTCAGATAAAAGCAAAAAAGGTCGTCGTCAACTAGTTCTTTGCATATTCACGTACAGTGGCGGAGCTAACGTGGGGGTGGGGTTAAACCCCTTGGTTGCCCGACACAAATTTTTTACTGTGTATTATTATTCTGTGGGTGGAGGGGCGCCAAAATCGGGTTTAAGGTAGCAAAAAAGAAACAAAGAAAACTATCAATATACCTGTGCGCGTTCATCTGCCTATCTACCGGTAATTCACTTAATCACGCAAAATAATAGTTGACAAACATTTTGAAGACCGTTTTTTACTTGTCAGGACTTTTTCCGAAGTTGGGAATCATAACTCCCCTTCGGGAAATTTTTGCTACGCCACTGTTCACATATTATTATTATTATTATTATTAAATATAATTTATTGTATTGTTATGGACTCATCTCTCATGCTGGTATTCAGTGGCGGCTCCACCGGGGGGGCCAGGGGGGCCCGTGCCCCCTATTGAGAACGTGGCCCTCCCAGTGGCCCCCCCAGTTGGGACCCTATACTTAATGCTACATACATTAAACAACAAATGTTTGGCCCCCCATGATTAGAAGTTGCCCCCCCCAACGGCCCCCCCACTTGCCAAATCCTAGAGCCGCCACTGCTGGTATTGTTTTGGCCTACTGCACACCGCTTCATAAGAGAGTATTATATAAATCTCTATACAGCAACTAGGCCATCAAAGCAAATAACAGAAATTTTACATGAGCTGCAGTCTTTAATACAAGCATGTGCCATGCATTGAACAACGCCCATCACGTGGTTAATACTACAAGAGGCCACCGTTTTACGACCCGCGAGGTACTCGTCTCATTGTAATCATTCCTGACCAAAGGCATAGGCAATAGTAACTCCCTATACAATCTGATTTTCTATTATATAGACTTCTATGGTCCCTTGCCTAGTTCGCGCATCGCATAATTAAGTAGCTAAGTCAATGGTTTAACGTTAAAATGGCAATACCGTCCATTTTAAAAAGAATGCACGCAATAAACTTAACGCCTTTTAAAACTGCTTTTTTAATACGCGGCTCTTCCCTCGATCGACCTGCTATCCATTCCCCAAGATATTCGGCAGGACTTTCATTTAAGTTGATGTCCCTACGTCTAGCGCAGTCTCTGGTGCTACTGTGCAGTATAAAATGGTTTCGAGGTGCTCTATTTCGAACCACGTAGATCGAAATTCAGAATGATATTATTGATTATTCTTGAAAAGGTTAAAGCAATGAAGATGGAACAAGAGGAAAATGTGCATTGTGTCGGAGAATGTCTTCAAATAGCTGAGATTATTACATACCTATGCACCCACTGTTCAACAGGCCTTCCATTGGCTTCTCTCTCTCTCTCTCTCTCTCTCTCTCTCTCTCACGCACACAGCGAATTGATTATAAAACTTGCTTTTGTTGTCTATAAAACCTGTTATACAATGAACCAGATATCTTAATCAAAAGCAAGCATAACTGAAAAACGTATAATCATAAGAGGCCTAAATCAAATATTTGTTTTTAAGATCGGGACTTCACATGACTGTTGAAAACCATTTGCCCGAGTCCGCATAACATCTAAAAGAAACACCTAATTACATCACGATAGACCTAAAGGTAACCGCATCAAGTCAAGCCGCCGTAAACAACATGAAACAACCCCCTCCCCCACCCGCTTCCGAGGCAGTAAACCTGTAACGTATACCAATGGAATGGACTGAACCTGCCGACGAAGCCGTCAAAGAATCAGCAAACCTAATCGGTTTCTCGGTTTCTGCAATTTCCTGCCCGTTGAAAGAGTTGTCAGCCGTGCGAGACCAATTGAGGGTGATAAAGAACCAATTAAATAACTCCCGCCGCCGCCCCCACCCCACCCCTAACACCCGAAGAAACAACAACGGAATCGTCCAAGAACCGTGCCATTCCCGTCACCTTCACTCCTTCCCTCCTCCTCCCCAATCACGTTGCCATGGATGCATCGTCGGCACCGCCCCGTAAACGTACCCGTCACCCGAAGCCGTTAATAATCGAAGCCTGGTCGGGTTTAAAAGGTCAAATGTCAAGGTTAAATCAGTGGATTCCGAGAATCAAAACAAAACCACATGGATGTTCTTGAAACGGACCACACAGCTAAACAGTACGCAGTATAGACTATACTGGCAGTAACTGGCTTCACAAACATATGCATTCAATAGTTTCTAGAAACTGGAATTCGAGGCAATGGGAGTATACTTCTCATATATAATAGCATGGGAATTGATCGGGGATCCCTGAAAGTTTCATGGGTTTTAAACCACGCATATATATATATATATATATATATATATATATATATATATATATATATATATATAAAGTACTTTAGTGGTTCGTCACAAATTCAACAAGGAATGATGCCGGGAACTAGACGAAGGTCTACATAGGTATGCGCACAAGTAGTTTGCGCACCTGGGAATTTGCGCACCCGCTACTTGCCGACCTATAGTAAGCGAACCAAGTTAAGTATCCACGGTTAATAACGAAGTACCTTGCATTCTTTTATAGGTCGCCGGCTTAGAAATTGCTGGCATAGAAATTGCCATGCAACTAACATTTAACATTTGAACCATTGCATGATTATACAATTGATTATACAATTTAACTCGCACTGCGTTTAGTCCATGTATAGGCCTAGTAACTGTGTACATGGAGGGCGCCACAAGCCAAATATTGGGTGGGCCAACATGGCCAATATATCAGAGTCAAGACAGCGCAGCGAGAAATTGTATCCGTTACGATCAATCGATCATTGAAAAACACAGTTGCATGGTTATATAAATATAATAATTTTGAATGGTCTTCCACATCTGTGACATCTCTCTTATATATGGCAATATTATGCCAATATATTGGGGATTTGGGGTTATTAGTTCCACAAAACACTGTAATTTGCCAATTGAAATTGGGTGGGCCAAACACATTGTGGCCCATTGGGCCTAAATATTGGGTGGGCCATGGCCCGCTTGGCCCACCCTGTTGCGCCCCCATGATTAAAACCACATATTCCTGTGTGCCCATCTTTGTTGTGTCAAACCGTACTAGAATTGTCAATATATTCTGTCTCAATTATTTTTCTAGAGTTTTCGAAATGCCACGAAAAATAATGAGCCATTTGAAACGACACTATACAAAGCTTTTCAGAAATCTATTATCTGTCAAATGTCTAAAAATCAATCGGGAGATAAGATGGCGTCAAACGTTATGTCTCCAACAAGAAGCGTAGCGACGGGGGTATATCGGTATATATAATCCCCTCAAATCAGTCTACCTTAAAGTTGTTTGTGTGATTTACATGTGGTTATATGTGGTTTATTTGGTTTGTGGTTTATAGTTAAGATTTATACCCATCCAAAATATTTATATCCCCCCAAATAAAATTCCTGGCTACGCCCCTGGGTTCATCCAAGACAACCCTGGTTATTCCATAATGCAAAATCAACCGCATTTTTGAAACTTACTTCGTCCTGTTAAAGATCGATTTCAAGTATCATATTGATCTAATATCTTTAGCATCCTTTAATACATCGATATCAATCGCTATTGCAATCATAGGCCATCACCTTCTCCACTTAAAACGGTTCATCCATGACAACCCCCGTTATTCCATAATGCTAATGCACAGGATTTGTACAAATCCAACCGCATTTTTGAAACTTACTTCGTCTTGTTAGAGATCGATTTCAAGTACCATTTTTGAGCGATTACCTTTAGCATCTTTTAGCAAATCGATATCAATCGCTATTGCAAACATAGGCCATCACCTTCTGCATTTAAAACGGTTCATGAGGTAGTCGTCTCAAACGCGTTAAAGTCTGCAGTGTGGTGCGTTTTCCTCGATCTTGTATAGGGCCTATACTACCCCTACTTCCCCAACTTCTTATCCGATCCGTCCCTTATTTATAATACATCTCCATATATCTACTCCAACGTCGTGAAAAGTAGTGCGACACAAGCAAAAAAGGTCATTTCCAGTTTTCACAGGCTATGTGTGCATTTTATTTTCTGTCTCCTCGTGCTCGCTGTGCAACTATTCCACCTGTATGTAGGCCTATACAGTATACACGTATCGCATGCATACACAAATTGCAAATATGTATGCATTCATATGTACATGAATGCATAGAATGCAAATCTCCGTCTCCTGATTCGCCCCTAGCGAATAAATTATTTATTTCATAATCGAAGCAGAGTTATTTGAAATTTACTTAAACATAAGAAATTACACATATAGATTCACAGGTAACTCTGTCTGCAAGTTCCATCAAACGGCGTCCCAAATGCAACCTCATAAAAACCCTCCTCGCAAAATCTACACCTGTAAGTTTGGAATTCTCGTGACGTTCGAACTGTATTTTGGTTAACCGCGACGAATCCATCCATCCGGCCAACCAACCACCACCCTCCCCCCCACCAGATTTCCAGAATTCTTCGGAGACGTGAACACCGAAAAACGTTGTTGTAACAGAACGCAGATTTATTCGTTCGCAATTTACGGAATTTCTCGTTTCTTTCCGTCCCGTCTTCCGTCAGAATAATCATCATCATCACCGCTCGGCGGACGCCAATATGCAAACAATCCGCCAAAACCAAACATCCTCCATCCCTCCAACCCCTCCCCCGCCGCCGCCAATACTGGCGGCGCCACTGCAAGCCCCCACCCCACCCCCACCCCGTCCTCGCAAGTCGTAACAAGTACGGGTGGTCGGGGAAAAAATACCGACGTCTGCACGGGCTCCCCCATCTCTCTCTCTCTCTCTCTCTCTCTCTCTCTCTCTCTCTCTCTCTCTCTCTCTCTCTCTCTCTCTGTGTGTGTGTGTGCCGTCGAATCTACCAACATCAGCTGGATTAAGCAATAGGCCTACACGCTATATTTCGTAAGTCAGTCTCTGACAGGTCCTGTGGCGTCTTTACACGCCGGAGTATTTTTTCCCGTGTCGAGTTCCGTGTGTGTTTTTTGCCGATACGGACGAAGAGCAATGGAATGCGAGACGCAACTGCAGCAGCACGACGCGCCCAAGGATTCCAGTTGGATTATTCCAACGGCTATCTACCTGTCCGCAATCCTGTCCTGGAACGGCGTCTGCACTTGTTTATTATTAACCGTCGACCATATATGTTCCATTCGCGTATATGAAGACTGTGGTGTGAGGTAGGTATACTAAACACCTCTACTTGTAAGCAATAAATTCATCCGGAGATGATGATGATGATGATGATGATGATGATGATGATGATGATGATTTTTCCGACATCGAAACTGGATAGCGTAAAACACCAAACGGGACGCACATCTTTTCAATACATTGATTATCGCGTAGAAACTACTTACTCCAAGAAACCTTTCAGAATACAGTACTTTTATCTCCGCCATATGTAGGGATTGGAAGGGCCTTGGACCCTTGGAAGGTTATCACTAAATTCACCAATAATGCTAGAGACTCTTGGAGTTTCGAATGACTTATGGAAGTCTTATGAACGCCAGATGAAACTGGTTGAAAACTCGTTCATAAAACGGACAGTGTATATACTATAGGCCTATAAGCCTACGTCTGTGCGAACGACTGTTTGGCAAATTGGTCCTTCCCAACCTGCGTACTTCTGTTAACAACGCTAATTACACTTGAAAGGTAACTGCTCTTCGGGAATAGCTCAGCTCATTAGCTTAAAATTTACATTTCTACGGTCAAACGTCAGAAACTCCATCCCCACCCCCACACCCGAAATGACCGGCATTTAGACCAATGGCGCAGAAGGCTTCTTGAATGATGACACCATTAAGGAATCTCACCTTACCCAGTTTTTTCTTACCTGACGAGGCTGACGGTCAGGGTTATTTCTAGGATTATCAATTTTGAGGGTGTCGGTCTCAAATTGGGGGTTGTTGGGGGGTGGTATGGGTACACCTCAGGCTCGGATTGAGGAAAATTGAAGAGGGTGTCGGTCTCAAATTGGGGAGGGGGTGGTTTTAGGGGATGTAAAAATATCCCTGCTGACGGTAATCTACAAAAGTGCAATTGCAGATTGCTCAAAATGAACCAACTGTCAGATAATAATAATGAAGACGACACAGCACTTAACCCCTTAACCGTGTATTTAACTGTAACTCAATGTAAAATGGACGGATATATCCGGGATCCCCAGTTAAGGGGTTAATACTAAAGAACAGTCGCCCAGTGACTGACAGATGTCAGAATGTGGAGATTGTCTGAAGATTAATTAAACACGTGTTCGATTTTTTTAAAAGAGGCGCGACTTTAGTCTGCCAAAATCAACAATTTTCAACCAGTAGTGGGGGGGGTGGCTCCAAACTAGTGGAAAATTTAACCCGCCCTGTAACAAACCAACACTGATTCAACGGCTCTTAAAAGCGCTCAAACAAAACAGCCTGTGGCAGAGACAATAACTGGTAAGCACCAAGATTACCTTAACTATAAGAGCAATAGAGTTGTGGTAATTTCTTATTAGCCACATACAGTAGAACCTCGTTATAACCGACTCGGTTATAACGTATATTTGGTTATAACGTACCTCAATGTGCGGTCCCTTGTGAAGCGCCACCGTATTACAGGTAGATGGCATTGGATATAACGTACCTGTTGAGATCATTATAACGTACTAAAATTCACAGACCCGCCAAATACGTTATAACGAAGTTCTACTGTATTTATACCTCAAAATACGATTTAAAAAATTTTCAGACTGAATGTCTTAACAAGTCGTATGTCCTCTCGAGAGGCAACGTCTTTTGATATTTAAATTCAATTCTGAACAGCCTTTGTTATTACGCCTAAATGAACTTAATATAAGTCACTATAGAGCTCTTTTAAAAAACAACTCGCTCAAAAGCTTTTTGCTCCAGTGGGGGTGGGGTGGGAGGTGGGGTAGACAGCTAAATTTCAAAATTTTCGACCCGCCCAACAAATTGAAATCTACGCAATGCTCCGGTTTTCGAAATAGGCCCTAACTATTAATTTCAGCTTTGATATCTGGAATAAAAAAAGCAAGAAAAGAAAATCAAAATGTATTATCCATATTCCAATACAAGATATCATGCGGAAAATGTCTCAAGCTATAGGACCTACAAGACGGTGGTCTAGAAGCGTATGTTTCTTTCTCGTAAAGAATGGTCCCTTTTCAATTAAACATGTTCAATATCAAAAGCATAAAAACGGAACAACGCTAATATTCGTTTTAGCCAAAAAAATGCACATAATTAAAAGTAAAAGTATGAATTCTCCAGAAAGATACGACTGATATTGCTAATATGTTGCCATGGCAACTCTTCCGAAATCATTGGTGTAGCCACGGGAGCCGCCCCTATTTTGGATGAGAGAAATTTTTCGAAGGAGGGAGCATAGGATGATTTGGAACAGAATCGATGTATCAAGATCTCTTTGGCGAAATTTTTTGCCTATAGTCATTTTTCACTCGAAAGTGCCGACGTGCTTCCATTCCGGAACCCTGGCTACGCCAATGTTAGCGATTACTGCTAAGGCAAACCGAAACTATCGTTATTTCTTCAATAAACGATTTTCCCAAGTCCGTAGCAGAATTCACACAGACAGACTACTATGAGTTTTTTTACGGTCGAATACAACCACAGGTCCAAATCAGAATTGCAGATTACATCCCAAATTAGCACAGCCAACGGACAGTGGCGGCTCCACAGAGGGGCCGGGGGGCCCGTGACCCCCTATTGAGTGCATGGCCCCCCAGTTGGGACCCTATACTTAATACTACATATTTAGCAACAAATGGTTGGCCGCTCATGATTAGAAGTTGCCACCCCAACGCCCCCCCCACTTGCCAAATCCTGGAGCGGCCACTGCCAACGGAATGCCAATATGATGCCAAAATAGCTTGAAAGTGACTAGGTCTATTTAAGAATACTCAAATTAGACCTCACAGAAGCATCGACTGACTGCCTCTTGCATACAACCCACGCAAAAATACGCTTTTAAACTGTCAGAGGTTGGACACAGCGTCTACCGTAGCGCCAACGCAACGGAAAATTTAACTCTCGATCACATCAAGCCAGTGGCGTAGCCAGGATTTCCGGAAGGGGGGTTTGATTTTTGGTTTTGACCGTGTCCAACTTTGGAAAAATCTTGACAAGCAAAAGATAGGGTTTCTCCTCTATTTTTCTTCCTGACAAGCAAAAAACAAGTCCTCACCTCTTAAACCGTTACATTTTATAGCCAGGGGGTTTTGACCCCCCCTTGTCTACGCCACCGCATCAAAGCATTCCGTAACATAAGCCACCAGCAGCAGATCGGGCGGACTCCACACACAGTAGCGTAGTCAAGGGGGCTTGGGGGGGAGGGGTTAAACCCCATTGGTTGCCCGACCAATTTTTTTAAAATTGCGTATTATTATTCTGTGGGTTGGAGGGGCGCCAAAATCGGGTTTAAAGTAGCAAAAAAGACAAATATGAAGCAAAGAAAAATATAAATATAGTTGCACGCACTTATATAATCAAGTAAAATAATAGGAGACGACCTTTTTTGCTTGTCAGGATTTTTCGAAGTTGGGGTTTGGAATGGTCATACCCCCCCCCTTCGGGAAATCCTGGCTACGCCACTGGACACACATATATTACTATACGCACCCACAAGAAGAAGAAGTCAGCAGCAAGATCCAGCAGCAGCAGCAGCAGCAGCAGTATCTACGGTTGTAAAAGACTCGCGGAGGGCATACACCTTGTCAAAGTCCAGCACGTCCATTGCAGTTCGGTCGTAGTAACTACGCCACAGAAGCGGTCAACGACCCTACACCGCTGACCACTGGCCAAACACGGGGTAGTCCGATACATCGCAACGACGGCAAGCCAGATAACCGTTCGCAGCTAATATAATAATAATTATTCTCATCATCGTCATGTGGAGATGCTATGGTTTTTCCGCGTATATTCCGTTTATGAATAAACGGTCACGACCTCTGCGATAGCCTTCATAGTTGTAAGAGTCACTCGGACCCCCATTGCACGCAATGTAGTAGTCCACGCTCCTGGCTTCCACTATAGTATCGTTTGTTTATCTGCTCTCGTTCGCTCATCTGTTTAGCATAAGCTTCTGACGTCAGTCAGCGAGCGCTGGTGCTCCTGCCCTGTGCTGGCCCAAGCCGCACCAGCCCCCCCCCCCCCGTACACCGCCGCTGCCGGGGTCTTCCTTACTGGGCGCCGCTGCCCTAGCTCAGCCGCATTGCCAAGTGGGCATCGAGGCGCATTTTGGCTGAAAAGGCTTAGCGCCCTTTCGGGCCAATCCGCTGTCCACCCTCTTCACGTTTACTACAATTATTTTGCGTAAATGCGTTACAATTATTGGTTTACGCGCAGAGAATGGCAGCTGTAGAGTCACGTGACATTTGGCTAGGGGCGCGGGCGATTACACCTGTACGGTGTACCACATGCACGACACGACAGTAAATATTTAAACAGGACAGCTCGAAAGCTACAATTCTCGCACACAACACCGCACGAGGTTGATTTATAGAAGCAGTTGTCCTGAGAAAAAACTGATACCGATAACTGATAGGATATAACTGAAACTATGTCACTAGGTCGTTGGCATATCCACGGGGTGCGGGGAGTTGGCCCCCTACTCGGGCCGGGAACGGTCGAGATTCGTTCAAAACCGGTGTGTAGTTGGGGGTTGGTAGGGGTAATATCCGTGGCCGTACAAAATGTCCAAGGACAAAATGTCACGGATTAGTGTTACATGTTATATACATTACATCTTGTCCGTGACATTTTGTCTTAGGACCGTAATATCAGAGCGCGAGAAGAACGTACCAGACTTCCAAACAGTGTTAATTCTAGGCCTTCTCTGGGGTAATCCCCCTCATATAAAAGTTTGAATTTTCCCCCAAATTTTTTGACATTTTGGCAAGTAGTATAACCTCCCCAATGTATGTTCCCCAAACAATTTTAAACTCTCCCCCCCCATGTCTAGGTGGCTAGAATAGCCACTGCTTCCAAGCGCTTGAAACGACCCCCTTTTCTGGGCCGCAAACTAATTTACCTAACTTATTTAGTATAGTGAAACAATTAAATATTTTCACCACCCACTGATGATCTGATTCTCCCCCAACCCTCAACCCTACCGACCCCCTCCCCACCCCACCCCAATTACTCCTACCCTCGCATACCACAGTGGGTTGATATGGAGGTCTTCTCTGTCTGCCTGTCTGAACACCGTTCTTTCTTAGGCTGCAGGAAAGGCGCAACCGTTGACTCGCAGCTTCAGTAGGACCAGGAAGACGGTAGACTGTGCCGCGGCTTCGTCCGTTCCCAGCCACAGTCTCTGCTCCGTCGTCGTCGCCGCCGGCGGTTTTACTTCCGACGAAGAAGAAGGACGAAGCAGCGTCGGACCGAACACGACGGCCAGGTTCTCCAGACTCGTTCCGTTATTGTCCTGATGCTGATTAACTCTGCGTGAACAGCAACAAGGGCCCGTCCAGAAACAACGTTTTATCCAGAGGCCTGTTAGAGGGATTCCCACCTCCCCACCCAGCCCAAAACCTCAAAATCCTACCCCCTGAAAAATTTCAGCATTGACAAAATTTTTTGCATTGAACCGTGTTTCTTCCCCTCCAGCAAAGTCAATCCCCCCCAAGGCCCGGGGTCTGGATCATAAAGTACGTCACGTTCGATGGGGAGTGGGTCTAAGAAAGTGTGACAGTTTTTGACAGCAAGGGGAGTAAAGACCACCGTGACGTCACACTCTCAGTATATATATATATATATATATATATATATATATATATATAATCTGAAAAATACCTGATAGGAGGTATAGTAAAAACGTTTGATAGAAGACTTTTTTGCTCATTAACACTTTTTTGCCCGATACATAAAATGTCAGGCCTCAGTTATATAGGCTACTGTATTCGCTATCATTGCCAGAAGTTGAATCTGTTCTAAATCGGCCTCTTAGCCAAGACAATGGGACTAGTAACCTTTGTGATTTTAAGACGCAACTCAATTAATTCTCGTCTAAGCTCTCGAAAGAACATCGCCCGGATCCATAGAGTAAGAGAAACGCACCGTGATAAATGGTCGAGCATCAGCATAATGGTGCTATAGTTGCATTTCGGCAAACTCTTCAACGTATCAACTAGTAACTTCTCTTTTGCTTCTGGATCGACCAAGCCTAAAATATCCAACAACAAAAAACAACAAAGCTTTTAGTAAATCGACATCCACGTCCCATTTGGTAACATAGCAGAAGATGTGATCGCTAGACTCTACTTGTCTTTCACATACAGTAGAACTTCGTTATAACGTAAATAGTGGCTTTATAAAATTAAGACATCTTAGGTACGTTCTATAAAAGTAAAGTAAAGTAAAGTAAAATCTCGTGGATTTCTATAGCGCCTTGGAAGCAGCACAACAGTAGCTGCTTATTCTTAGGCGCTAAATCTATCGTTCTATCCGATGCCATCAAATACGGTAGCGCATCACCCGGGACCGTAAATTGCGGTACGCTATAACCGAGTATGCGTTAGAACCGAGTCGGTTATAACGAAGTTCAACTGTAAATCAAGATCAGCAAGATGGAAGCTTTGTTGAAATAGAAATGAAACGCCACTGTGAACCATTTGTATGAAAATTGAACCAATTAAGAGATAACACGTTCGAAGAATAAAGGTATAAGATTCAGTCAGTCAATCAATCAATCAAAAAGAATTCTTTAACACAATTATAAATATAACAATTATAAACACAATTATAAAATATACTTAAAATATACTTAGAATCAGTTTGTGGATGCCTAAGATTGAAAATTTGTTAAGACAGTTTGGCAACAGAGAAAACGCAACTAACGAAGCTGCCATCGCCATTAATAATATACAGTGGCGACTCCACATGGAGGCCCGTGCCCCTTTTGAATGCCTGCCCCCCCAGTTGGGACCCCACCCCCAATACTTACTACTACATACCTATCAATAAATGCCATCGTCAGTAATAATATACAGAATGGCGGGTGGAATGAGTTAAGCCAGTGCCCTTTTGAATGCCTGCCCAGAGAATTGGGACATCCCACCCCAATAATTAGTTACTACATACCTATCAATAAATGGTTCGCCGCAATGTTTTGATAGTCAAACCATTGGGGGTTTGCCAAATCCTTGAGCCGCCCATCCACAATTATACAACAGAAATTATGAATGATATCGTATCGTATGGCCTACGAGTGACATGCGAAAAGTAGGAATACTAACTAATTGCCCTGATCAGTCTCTGATACGCTGCGTCGGTGAACAGAGGTTCTGGGAGTTCACGAAAGAAAAGTCTCAAAAGACTTGTTAAGACGTGCACGTCCTCATTCCTCGTCAACGCTGCGCCTGCCACGCCGTCTGTGCGCAACAAGGATTACAGAACCTCTTTAGAATAGATTACATCAAAACTTCTTAGGAATTAATAGATTAACACCCCAGTGGCGTAGCCAGAGTTCCGGAATTGGGGGGGGGGGGCAGTGGTGGCTACACGTGGGGGATGAGTGAGATGCATCCCCACCAGCCTTTTTTCGCTCGTTAAACCTATTTTTCGGGTAAAAGTCTAGTAAAACTATGGGGAAAAACTGCGGATGACCTTTTTTGCATGTCAACCTATTTTTTGGGAAGTGTAGTAAAATTAGGAGAAAAACCTCTGTTGTCAGCGTTTTACGGCAAAGTTTATGATATTGTTTTCCTTCTCTTCTTTTCATCCCCCCACCAACTTTCTACGAATTCATTTCACCCCCCCCCCCCCCCAACCAAGAAATCCTGGAACCGCCACATCAACAATTTAAAGTAAAAAAGATAAAAGTCTACAAACAAAAAAGGTCTTGGCACATTCACATAGGCCACATATCGATTCTATTTCAATCACCTATTTACCACCACCACCACCCCAAATAAAATATCAACAGTTTGGCCAAATCCCACGATTGATCCCAGCCAGAATGGGTTGAGCCGCCCCTCTGCCCCCGCCCACCCCGTGGTTTGCCAATGTCCCATTCACATATGTACAGTGAGTTCAAATGAGAACCTGCGTAACTGATAGATTTACAATACATCATGTATCGCGTTTTGTAATCTGAAAGTCTGCGGCAATACTCTTCCAAAGTGACCCGAGGTAAAACTAAAAGTAAGTAAGTAAGTGGATAAGCGACTGATGATATGCTTTTCAACCAGGCAAAAATCGGAACTTGCTTGCCTTTGTTAAAAGCGTTTTTCAAACGCTTTACGTCTGAAGAGAGACCAGAAGCTCTGTACAGACCGAACTCATCTAACGCTACAAGTGCAAAAAGTTAATCACAAAACCAATAATTATCATAAGCAGCAGTAGTAATGAACTTCTACAGCGCCATTTCGGAAAGACGGCAACGCGCACTTCGCAACGGTCGACGGCCGCTCCTAGCATCATGCATGACAGATAATTATCTGACATCATGCATTAGTATTTGCTTTTATTACGAGTTAGTTTTATCATTCCAGTAGTCCTTAACATTTTGCCATCGCCCTCTAGGGAGTGAAGGCTGAGTCAACCATAGGATTTGACGACATGCAACTGGTATTACTAGGAAAGGCATGTGTCAATTTCCGTTTACCTTTCCACTCACAGCGTACTCTCTCTCTCTCTCTCTCTCTCTCTCTCTCTCTCTCTCTCTCTCTCTCTCTCTCTCTCTCTCTCTCTATATATATATATATATATATATATATATATATATATATATATATATATATATAGTTGAATACGATGAAATGGTTGCATATCTGATCAGTGCTCCTTCCATTGGTAGGCCTATCTGTCACCCAGCAAATCAATGTCTTAATATTTGTTGTCACATTTCCCTCTGTGCCCATCTTCATTGCTTCAAACCCTGCTAGAATAATCAATATATCCCGTCTCGATTTTGTGCTACGGCGTTCGAAATGGGACACCTCTCCGCCATTTCATACAGAGGCAGAGGCGCAGCGACGGGGGTACATCGGAATATATACCCCCAAAAATCAGACTACCTCAAAATTTTCAATGTGTTTTTTAAGATTTTCAAAGTTTTTAAAGGTTTATACCCTCTACCCAACCACATAATACCCCCCTCAATCAAAATCCTGGCTATGCCCCTGATTTCATACATAGGCAGATTTTATTAAAGGCTAGGGTAGGCTTAAGCCTACCCAACTAATCCCACCAAAACAAAAAAAATGTTTTTTTCCATCAACACCAGGTCTGTCGCGTGCTGGATGGCACCCCCAGACCCCCATGCTAGCCTACCCAAATATTAAACTCTAAATTCGCCTATGATTTCATACAACACTATAAAAAAATTCTTCAAAAAATCTACTGCACCCAGATCGGCTGGGGAAAGTCATACAGGGAATAAATTTTATAACATTTTTCTACGACAAAGGCTTATGCTATTGGCATTATTATAATGGCGCTATAGAATTACAGATTGAATTAGTTGATAAAAAGGAAGAATACGGAATTGTGCAGTAGGTGCTTTGTGTGCAATCTTTTGAAATTTTTATGATGGAGAGACGAGATTTTTAGAAGTCTGTGCATAGGTGGATAGGTGCATAGGCCAAACAGGCACATTTTACGACTTTGCCTAAAAGTTAGTAATGTGCTGGTTTCACGAAGTGATTTAGCAATGGATTCCAAAGCAGGGCACGGCGTATGGTGCGCAATGAAGGGTTAAGAATTCAACCTTCAGCGTCTATTTTCTCGATGCACGACGCGACAACCAATGGTACCAGACGATTTTCTCGTCTACAGAATACAATTTTCACACAGAGCGTTAATTATTACGTGGTTAGCACCTGTTAAGTCATTCAAAGAAAAGACAGCAAAGCAAGCGAATTTATATAGCGAATTTATATAGCGCTTTCAAAGTAACAGCACCACAATAGATGCTTATTCTTAAGTTAATCTGATACAGTGGCGTCATTTAACACTTTTCTTGGGGGGGGCGAGTTTTTTTAAATTTTCGTTTAAAATTTTTTGAATTGTTGTTGGAAATTTTTTGACTAAGTTTGAGTTTAGTTTCAAAAAAGTTGTTCTTTTTTTTTTTTTTTTTTTTTTTTTCGTCAGTTTTTTTTTACATTTACCATTTTAAAAATAGTTGAGACCTTTTTTTTTTTTTTTTTTTTTTTTTTTTTTTCAGCCCTTTATTGCACATTAATAATTCATTAATACATACACTATAATAAATTTAATTAATCTTTTCATTTCTTGGGGCCACGGCCTGTTTTTGTTTTTTGTTCCACATTATTACATTATAAATTAATATTTTCATTTTTTCCTTGGGCGGCCCCCAGCCCAGTAAATGACGCCTCTGATCTGATAAACACTTAGAAACACATTAGTTAGATAAGCCATATGGAGTCTTACTTCGTTACTTCCTCTAGTCTTACGCCAAATGTTCCTTTGTTCGTGGATGAAGATTTTCTAATGAGTTTATCCTGAGGATTGTACTGCAAAGAAATCACTACAGAAACCTAAAACATAAAATGCAAGGCAAATCTAACTGGAGACGCAGCACACACAATTATTATTATGTACAGTAAAACCTTGTTATAACTGACTCGGTTATAACGTAGACTCGGTTATAAATTACCGCAATGTACGGTCCCGTGTGAAGTGCTACCGTATTGGATGGTATTGGACATAGCGCACCTCGGAGATATAAGGTGCCAAACTTTACAGACCTGCTAAGTACGTTATAACGAAGCTCTACTGTACGTCAGAAATCGACACTTATTCAAGTCTAATGTAAAATGTTTGTTTATCTTTTCACCTTAATAAGTTAATTTCTAATTTTCAATTTAATTCCAATCTATGTGGCAAATACAATCAAGAGTAAAATATAATAATGAAATCAGTCGATTTGTTGCCACTACAAACTGCAACAACATCAAATCTAATACCATGTCATCTGGTTTATGCTATAACTGAGAATTACCTGAGAAATATATTTGCTGACAAAGCAATGTGTATTGCATTACGCACCTGGTCTGTCAGTGCAACCGGTCGCTGCTTGAAGGTCTCCGACAACCAAGTTCTACTCAACTGCAAGATATAAAATCAATAAATGGAGCAACATCAGAATAATGTAGGAAATTTGAGAGATTGACTGTGGCTCAAATGTCATTACAATAATCAAGCATTGAATTTGGAATCAATATCAATCAAACAATGAAAACAATAAACCAGATCAATCAAAAGTATGGTAAACATTTAAATCAACAAGTAAGTTAAAGTAAGCAAGTAAGTAAAATCTCGTGGATTTCTATAGTGCCTTGGAAAGCAGCACAACAGTAGCTGCTTATTCTTATTCTTAAGTAACAAGTAAGTAAGAACAATGGTGACAGGATAAATTAAGATATATTTGATATCAGTAAGAAAGAACTAGGATAGTAATAAATAATAATAACAATAAGGTTTAGAGTGGCTCAGTAGGATCTGCCCTGTGTGAGAGCATGCTGGCCGCCATTAACCGGCGCCAACCAAGAAACTCTTACATTTTAATTACATTACATCTCTTCAATGAATTTAAGCATAAAATAGTGATACCGATTGCAAAGAAAATATGTACTTATGAAGAACGGTAGTCAATATTATACTGTATAGGCCTACACTAGACTAGAGTATAATATTATTAATATATAGTACTAGTAGGCCTATACAAATGCAGTGTGCCGTCGACTGTACGTTTCTTGGATAGTGTGCCGCGGCTGGAAAAAGTTTGGGAAGCACATTTGCTGCTTTGCGAATATTTGCGCTATAGAAATGTTCGTATAATAATAATAATAATAATAATAATAATAATAATAATAATAATAATAATAATAATAATAATAGACTACGGTAAATAAAGCTTATATCAAATGTATCCCTCAATGTCAGTTAACAGATAACAGCATAACAGAAGCAAGATTGTCCCTGGACAACCGAAACCCACCTCTATCGTACATTTTCCAAGCAAACGGTCAGTTTCTTTAGATATTCCGTAGCAAAGTACGTGCAACGTCCTAGCGCCTACTAGGTCGATATCAAATTCCTAAAAAGCATCAAAAGAACTAGAAACATAGACTTACGAAATTTAAGAGAAATACAATACACTATGACCAAACAAGGGTTGGGAAGATGGCAGATTGGTAACACGCTAGACAGGCACGCTGACGGAACAGGTTCGACTCCCGCAGGAGCCCCTTAGGTTGACTCACCCTTCATACGCTAGAGGGCGGTGGTGAATGAGTAGCAGCTGTGGCTGCGACGGTAAAACGCTGGTCTGGAAAAAGCAATGGCAAACTACTCTAGATTTATGGCTTCAGACACCTGCGTTGCTGCTTGCCTGCATAATATTTAGGCCGATTACTGCTTTAGCAACTTGCCATAATAGTCAGTCCAATGAAACACAGCAAAATTGGACCATTTCTAATCTAATGTCCAATCTACTCTTAAACTTCTATAGCGCCACTTCATCATGCACATAAGCATCAGCCGATGGCACACATAATAATATAACGTGGAAATTCAGATGCTAAAATTTACATGGAACACAGCTTCATTCTTACATCCTCCAAAGATGGTTCCAGGTCGCCAAATCGCCGCGTCTTGGCCTTCGTGAAGAAATGTCCGAAGGAGTCAATTTCAACGGTACAGAATGCATCTGAATTGCAAATTTCATTGAAGAACTCGTTATTAACCCCTTAACCGTGTATTTAACTGTAACTCGATGCAAAATGGACAGATACATCCGGGGTTCCCAGTAAAGGGGTTAAATAGGCATCCATTGAAATATGCAAAACAATACTGATGCATTTGTAAAACCTTCCAGACAAAAAATAATATCATGCGAATTTATATTGCACTTTGGCGGTAGCGGCTTAATCTTAACTGCCTAATCTTTCCTGAAATAGCCAGTTAGGCAAGCCGACTTGTTGGCCAGGCAAAGGTCAGTGTATCCATGAGGCTTGGGGGACAGGTTGTTAGGCGGCAGGTCATCGAGAGAACTCATCACTTATTAAATGTTGAGAGCTAATCAGTGGTTTTCACACAGGCTATCATCATCTTAAATCGCTTATAATTGCATCATTTATTATTATCATTATTATTATTATTATTATTATTATTATTATTATTATTATTATTATTATTATTATTATTATTATTATTATTATTATATTAAATTATTATTATATTTATTCTTTTTTTTTCTTCTTCTTCTTCTTCTTCTTCTTCTTCTTATTATTATTATTATTATTATTATTATAACAACTGACTAGTCACTTTTAGTAGATAAACAGCCAGCAACAATATTTGGACTTTAGTATGGTCATCGCAGTGCTTTAGACTGATGACTAGTGCATTATTGCGAAGGAGATACATAAATGCATGATTCACATTCTTTGCATTTCTCACCAGTTTTTTCAGTTAAGCCCTGTAGTTTATGAATCACAACCTTTAGACAACCACACAGGAGCTCATCATCCAAACAAATATCTAAAATCAATCAGTCAAACAACCAGTCAGTCAGTCAGTCAGTCAGTCAGTCAGTCAGTCAGTCAGTCAGTCAGATTAATCAATCAATTTTTATTCAATACACTGTCCTTCAACATCTCAAACTAAGTATGTAACGGCTATAAATCCGTATACACTGTAAAGTCGAATCTATTTCTAATAAATAACATCTTACATTTCTAAGTTAATAGTAATGATAGAACAAGAACCTTTGTATTGAAGAGCAGAACCAATCAGTTTTGGGATCTGTGGAAAAAACAGCAATAAATCTGTATAATCAGAATTTTAGAAATAAAATGTCATTATTTTGATAATCAACTTTAGAGAAGTCGGCTACAAGGCTCCTGACATTTATGTACACCTATTTATGCCCCTCCTTTGTATTTTTAAGCAGATTCATCACTTGCAGCATTGATTTTTTGCTAATTGATTTTTAAACATTTTAATTCTGAGAAAAGTAAAGACTTGGAAAGAATCAAAGTCTGGGAACAAAACGTGAAAAACGAATAGGAAAAAACGAAGCAGTACCTTTTGCAGTTCAAGCAGATGTGAAACTTCTCTGGCAGTTATTCTTACTGACGATGTTCCCACTAACACAAACAAGGACAAAACAGAAAATATCAAAGCGATGATTTGTCATTTTCTTATTGTCGTCCTTACATTTACCAAAATAAGTTAGTTATGTACCCAAAAAATGCAGTTTTTGAGGTTCCACGACCAGTGGCGGCTCTAGGATTTGGCAAGTGGGGGCGTTGGGGTGGCAACTTCTAATCATGGGGGGGCAACCATTTGTTGTTTAATGTATGTAGCATTAAGTATAGGGTCCCAACTGGGGGGGCCACTGGGGGGGCCAGGCTCTCAATAGGGGGGGCACGGGCCCCCCTGCCCCCCGGTGGAGCCGCCACTGTCCACGACCCCCAACAAGGCTAAGAAACAGAGGTTTAGAGCAAAACAGTCAGTGAGCACGGGTTAAATCCACAGGAGTCTGCTAGGCTAACCTTTTGCAACCATTCCAGTGATAGCCTCTTTCCATGCCGTTCTTTCATAATCGGATGACATGAAAAATATGTAAAGACGATTGAGCGTTTTGTCTGATATCTTGAGCTCCAAATAGGGTGTAGCTTCAAACAGGGCAGCTTCCTGGATTCACAAAGAAACAAGCCAGGTACAAATCTTGTGCAATGTTCGGCTGGGAACAAAACTTTTACAGCCGCAAGAAACTGCAAGCAAACAAGCAATAATGCTAGCACTTCAAAGTTCAGTTTGCCAGGGACTGGGGGGAGTGGCGTCATCCCTCCACTCTTGAACCCCCTTCACAAAAAACTTTCTCACCGGATTTGCGCGAATCCCTCCCAGCAAAGGTCAGAAACCATTTTGGGCCTTAGTACGGTAATCCACTGTTGGTTTGACCCCCTCCCAGCAAAGGTCAGAAAGTAGTTAGTGTTAGGGGTAGGGGTCTGGGGGTGCAATTGATCACATCACAGGAATCTGTAGCAGAGGTATGAACTCACCTGTTGAAAAATCTTCTTCTGGAGATTTTTGATCCTTCTGTTTGACTGCAAAGAAACAAAACAACGGCTTCGAAAATTAGCCAAACTTTAGAAAAAGCAACAAGTCACCTCAGGCAAAAATTCTCAGCAATCGAATAAATAACCATTCTTCAGCAATTATTAGTGAAATTTCAGTGAAATATCTCTTCAAAAGTGTTCTAACCAGTAAAGTATATTTATCACAGATATATAAAGCCAATAAATACACCAATATTATAATTAATTGACAGAATACCATGGATATTGGATAGCAATTTTCAAAAAAAAATAAAAATAATAACAATGAAACACACCACCACCAACAATAACAACGACGACGACAACAACAACAAAAACAACAACAAAATAGCAACAACAGTGATAAACCGTCATAATTTGGGATCAGAAACTTGCAGCACAAAAGCATCTTACATCACATCTGTTCAAGAGAGACATTGTACAAATCTCTGAATTTGGACACTTCAAGTTTTTTAGAAAACAAGAATCAAGCCAATATTCGTGAAAAACCATACGAATGATTAACTGCCTACATCGCCGCCATTGCTGAAGCCAAAATCCTTCAACTCTTTCATCTCTGACTGGAGTCTTGTGAGTTCTTTTTCCAAGTGGCCAACAACCTGTTGGCTGAGAATGGCCATGCGCTCATCCTCTAGCATCAAAACACATCAGAGATCAACTTCAGAAGCAACAGTTGCAACAGTTTCTAATTCTTCCTGCTTTAACCCTTTCATTCTTGAAGTTTCAAGCTTCTCTTCCTGATACAGTAGAACTTCGTTATAACGTACTCAGTGGGTCTGTAAAATATAGGGCGTTATATCCGAGGCACGGTATATCTAATATAACATCCAATACAGTAGCACATCAATACGGGTCGTTCATTCCGGCACGTTATAACAGTATATTATTATAACCGAGTTCGTTATATCAAAGCTATACTGTATATCAGAGTCAAAGGGAGCCCTAGTGGGCCAGGGCTCTAGCAGCTGCAGCCCCTGGGCCAAAATATCAAATCCGTTTACAGTTGGTGATCAAAGATATAGCTAGGGACAAAGCACCTTTAAATTTCCGCATTACCTACTGCGCACCTGTTTCACACATTCAAGAAAGACTACGCGAAAATAAGAACTGGAAAACTTAAACAGCTCGAGCACCTGCAAAGAATTACGGGGGTCCCAAATTAATTGCAACTATGGTAATATAAAAAAAACCTGTTCGGTTTACCTTGCACAGAGAATTTCTTGTCAACAACCAAGTCACAGAGTGGGATAAACCACTTGGCCTCGTAAACATTGCTCTGTCTGAAGAGATCAACATCGCATCGGGATAAAGACAGGATCGATGAAACAAAATAAATTCGTATCATTTACCACAGAGGCATGATCTCTCAACTGACTTGTTGGACAGGATAAACGTTAATTTGATTACATTGAAAATGTTCTGTAATTTTTCTCTACACAAAAGGCATTAAGTGTTGTCTTGATAATTTAGTGTAGCAATTAGCCTACCTTTACTGTGCATTTAACCGTGACTCGATGTAAAATGGACGGATATATTCGGGGTCCCCGGTAAAGGGTTAAATGATTGTCAGATATACGATAGTCAGATTTCCCCATGAAATCAGGCTATGAAGACGAGAGATTGTTAAAACCAGAACAAGAAAACACGGATGAGAGAGAGAGAGAGAGATAGAGAGAGAGAGAGAGAGAGAGAGAGAGAGAGAGAGAGAGAGAGAGAGAGTAAAAACTGACGCCACACCAACGTCTACTGCTTTCAAGATTGCAACCTATTTAGATACAGGTAACTACTGTATTTCAAAGAATTTGTCATCACAGGTAGGTCAAGCACAAAAGAATAGGCATCCAGAGAATACCTACCATCAGTGTTTAATCTAGAGTCTGGAGTCCAGGGGGAACTAACAAAGCCGGGGGAGGGAAGTCAGCTAGGGGCCTGCTGTTAGTTGATGTAGTATGCCAAAATTTCCGGGGGAATTTGAAATTTCCGGGGAAAGGGCAATCCCCCCCGGAAACGGCCTAGATTAAACCCTGCCCACCATCAGGACAGTTGCCTTGCACATACGCCTTTCAGGAAAAAGCATTAACTCAATTATGAAAAATCTCTTTTGAAAAGCTGCTGTCACATTTCACTACGTTACCATATGATTCTTGCACTAAATTACAGTACATGCATATGCGGATTTTATTAAAGCATAGGGTAGGCTTAAGCCTGCCCAACTAATCCAACCAAAACAAAAAAAATTGTTTTTCCATAAACACCAGGTCTGTCTAAGCCTCTTTTGTTAGCCATTGACATAGAAAAAATTTTCTAATACGTATCAATTTCTGCCTATTTCAGTAGAGGGTGCTAACCCTCTGGACCACCCAACTCAAAGATTTAGTCCCTCCTACCAAGAAATCAAAAGTTATAGGCCTATAAAAGAATACGTTCTATATGTTTTGCCCATACGGCTAGAGGCAAAAGTAGCAGTTAACATAGAAGAAAATTTTCTAATACATAACAATTTCTGCCTATTTCAGTAGAGGGTGCTAACCCTCTGGACCACCCAACTCAAAGATTTAGTCCCTCCTCCCTAGAAATCAAAAGTTATAGGCCTATAAAAGAATACGTTCTATAAAAAGAATACGTTCTATATGTGTTGCCCATACAGACCCCCCCATGTTAGCCTACCCAAATCTTAAACTCTTAATCCGCCTATGAGCACAGGTCACCTGCTGGAGAGTTTCTGCTCGGCGCAGATGAGTACATCGCTGAAGAGGAAGACTTCTCGAACAGTACGGATGTTATCCACTCTTTCAACCAACAAGCCATGCCTCACGAGATATCGCTCCTGGTTTGACTGATTTTATTTAAAAAAATGCAACATCTACCGCCAATAGCAACACTGCACAGAACACGGAATGACTCAAATGCCCTGCAATCAATCGATAAATCAATCTATCTTTCAGTCAATTAATCATTCAATACATGAATGAATCAGTCAGTCAGCAAGCCAGTCAGTCAGCCAGTCAGTCAGTCAGTCAGTCAGTCAGTCAGTCAGTCAGTCAGTCAGTCAGTGCACTGCACAAAAATGTTTAGAATTTAGTTTACTGCTTACACTTATGAAGCTGGTTTCATTGCGTTTCTGCAGACAATTCAGTGCAAACTTCAAGACTCGCTGAAGAACATCGTAATCGGGATGATCAAGAGGAGTTGAACTGATCAGATCCTGCAAGAAATCCATCAACAAGAAAAACAGTCACACCTCACTGAAGACACCAGAAATAAACACATTGCAGTGACATCCTTCTCCCCCTTCTCCACTCTCCCATTCAAAGTGCATCGCATTTGAAATTCACATTAGAATCAGAAGAACAGGACCAAGAATAGCAGGGATCGTTGACTTTGTCCGGAACCAGACATAGGTGTCAACTTTTACTCCTAGTAAAAGTTGACACCTGTGTCTGGTTCAGGATAAAATCAACGACCCCGCAATTCTTGGCTAAGCTCGAGCACCCCCACCCCTTATTTTTGAAAGGCCAGGATAGGGAAGGGGAAAGGCATAGAGGTTGGGTCGCTCACTTTTTTCATCGTAGTTTAAGACAATGGGACCAGGTTATTTTCCTAATTTACGAGACCCAACATGTTACACACAGCATTCAAATCAACTGACAAAGCGGGCAAGAGAAATTCCAACTTCAAGTTGGCAACTTAGCAAATGATCATGCCAAACTTTATATAGCTCCACTTTTGGAGGAACAAGATGTATTAAATCAACAACTCTTGCCTTCATCGAAAGAGTATTTTGCTGAAAACGAACGATCAGCTTATACAGGAGTCCTGGAATTTTAAAAATCATAGAAAAACTGTGCAAATAGAATCAAGTCCGTCAAAGAAAAAAACGAAAATTGACAAAACTGGTCTATAGAACCTGTCTCTGTTTTCATTCTCTTTTGGAAAATCTGATATAAGCAAGTAGTTTAGATAATTCCATTCAATCGCAACGATTTTTTAAAGAAACCTCATAAAAAAATTATCCGCCTACCTTCAAGACTAAGCGTGGACCCAGACTTTCCAAACTTCACAGGAATTGCCTGTCAATAAAAGTAGAAATAGAAGAGATAAAGGCAAACATTGTCAATTACAATTAAATATTATTAGTAGACAAGTCAATCAACTACAGATAATATAATTTCAGTGCAGTAGGACAATGATTATGATGATTATGACGATGAAGATGATGAAGATGATGATGATTATGATGATATTATGATGATATTATGATGATATTATATTATTATGATGATATTATTATTGTTTCGACGATTTGTGATGCACCGTAACATAGCCATCGGCCAAAACCAAAAGCTATGTACAATCAACAGTCAACTATACGATATGGTAAACAAATACAATAACGCTAATAATCATAATATTCAGAATAATAATAATAATAATAATAATAATAATAATAATAATAATAATAATAATAATAATAATAATAATAATAATAATAATAACAGGATCTGTGCTGTGTGAGAAGAGACACTATGTAACCCTCTCAGCTTCGAAATCGTTTGCCTTGTTAGCAGTAATTCCAAAATTAAATAGTTTTCTTCAATGCAATCACAGCAGTTGAGGTTGGAAAAGCTGCACTGAAACTTCTGCTATTTTCACACCTGTTCGTCACTCGACGTACCTTAGTCAACTCAGCAAAGACAGGATTTTCTGTCCAACAGCGCTGAACAGTTTTCACGGCCTTATCATAATTCTTCAGGTATTCCCTCGCCAGCGCATACTCTTGGGCCACCTACAAAAAACTCCCTCAACAATGTCAAAATCTAACTGAACCATTTCAAATACTCAAATAACACCACCACTACTAACATTACTACTACAACCATGCTATGATACTACTACTAGTAGGTTTTATGGACATCAAAAACTAGTCTTATAGTTAATTCGCTGTGTGAGAGAAGCCTATCGAAGGCCTATTGAATAGAGGGTATATAGGCCCTAGATATGCAAAAATCTAATCGATTTGAAGAAATTCTCCGCCAAAATCTACATTTTCTCCTTGTTCCATCTTCATTGCTTTAATCTTTGCAAGAATAATCAATAATATCAATCTCAGTTTCGATCTACAGCGTTCGAAACAGAGCACTCCCAGCCATTTCATACTACACACTAACGCCAGAGACTGTACGAGAATGAGGGACATCACCTAGGCCTAAATGAAAGTCCTGCCAAATATCTTGTGGAATGACTAGTAGGGCGATCAAGGGAAGACCCGCGTATTAAGATATCTGGTTCATTATAGGCCTACAACAGGTTTTCAATGGCGTAGCGTGCATTTGTGCCGCCCATGGCTCCTGGAAAAAATGCCGCCCCAATTTGATCTTACTATAGCTGACAAGCAATAAAAGGTCGTCGTCACCGATTTTGCCATTTTGCCGCCTCTTCGCTAAACCTCTTCAACACAACCCGACAAGCAAGCAAAAAACAATAGTTGGCCGTCGTCACTGAATATGGCGCCCCTTCTACATTTTGCCGCCCCTTCACCTTCACCAAAAACTCCTCAACAACTCTACAAACACAAAAAAGGTCGGATCCAAAATTTGCAGCCGCATCATATGTGCCGCGCATGGCTAAAGCCAGAGTAGCCATTGGGACGCTACGCCTCTGATCTTAAGCAATAGAGAATAGCACAGGCAAAATTATAAGTGCCAAGCACTTTTAATATGCAATAGATTGCGGCATAATTTTTGAAAAAAACGTGTTTTCAAGGTCCTCTTCACTTGCCAGCCAAAAGTGCTAGCAGCTAGCCATTCACACATCTTCCAATACCATTCTCGGTAGGTTAATATATAAGCAGTAAGGTCAAATCGCAAACGTTGAAAAGTGTTCAAAGGAGTGAATATAGTCTTATGAAATTTGGCACTTATGACATAGATTGGTGTATGTTTATGTCTGTAAAATTTCGTTTGAATCGGTGCAGGCTAAGCCATTGGCTAGGGTTAGGGTTAGGGTTAATGTATAAGCAGTAATGGCAAATCGCAAACGTTGAAAAGTGCTCAAAGGAGTGAATATATTCTTATGAAATGTTGCACTTATGACATAGATTGGTGTATCTTTATGTCTGTAAAATTTCGAAGGCTTAGCCTCTACTGATTGAAACGAAATTTTACAGACATAAAGATACACCAATCTATGTCATAAGTGCCAAATTTCATAAGAATATATTTACTCCTTTGAATACTTTTCAATGTTTGCGATTTGCCCTTACTGCTTATATATTAACCTACCGAGAATGGTATTGGCAGACGTGTGAATGGCTAGCACTTTTGAGAGGTAAGTCAGGAGGACCTAGTAATCAACATTTTCAAACATTAGGGCACTATCTCTTGTATATCAAAAGTGCTTGGCATTCAGAAATTTGCCTGTGGTATTCTCTTTTGCTTAAAATGGACATTTTATCAAGGTGCTCTTTTCCTGTCCCAAATGTCTACGTCACCGCAGGTGATAAATATTTCCCGCTTTTGTCAACGTAAATTTAGTTACTCTGAAACTGATATCTTGCCCGTATCACGTACGGGATTAACGCTAAGGAGGTTAAGACTACTCTTATCTCTCGATCGACTTTGTAGACATTTGACAGAGAATAGATTTCTGAAAGACTTTATAATGTCGATTGAAATAGTTGGCCATTTATCGCGGCATTCCAAACGCTCTAAAATAAAAGTGTGGCAGAAACTATTGACTGCTCTAGTAGGGTTTGACTCAATGAAGATGGGGACACAAAAATGTGGATAAAATTCGTTTCATCACTCTTCTGAATTTTTTCATATCTATAGCTTACTGTTGCTCAGCCTTCCACAGACCCCATGACAGAGTATCAATTTAAAGATATGTTTCTGGTCTATAAAACCTGTGATACAAGAAACCAGCTATCTTAACCCCTTAACCGTGTATATAACTGTAACTCAATGTAAAATGGACAGATATGTCCGGGATCCCCAGTTAAGGGGTTAAGCAGTGTCGTGGCGTGAGCTTGTGCCGCCCATGGCTCCTGGAAAAATACCGCCTAAATTTGCTCTTAATATACTGACTACTACTACTACTACTACTACTACTACTACTACTACTACTACTACTACTACTACTACTACTACTACTACTACTACTACTACTACTACTACTACAACAACTACTACTACTACTACTACTACTACTACTACTACTGCACTAAAACTGCCGCTACTACCATTACTACTACTGTTACTGTACAACTACTACAATAATACTACTAATAATAAAGCAATTTGTTTACCATTGTGCACTGATTAATGTCACAGACACTAGTCACTCACAGGACTGATAACCTAGGGTCCTAGACAAACTATGATGATGATGATGATGATGATGATGATGATGACGACGACGATGATGATGATGATGATGATGATGATGAATTACAAAATATCGGAATAGGTTATTGAAAACAATGCTTTAAAAAAACTCACATCTAAAAAAACTCACATCTAACAACAGCTCAGTTCATTTACTTGTGCAATGCTCAAAGAAAGTGCTTACAAATTTCTGGAAGATGGGTCCAACTTCTTGGTCACCCACCGACCAGTTTTCCGCCACTCTGGTCAGACCGACGACGAACTGAAAATGACTTTTGTGGAGGTCCGATATTTTGTAGAAGATGACCGCGTTGTCTTTCACCTCGATTACGCTTTTGTCCGTATTTGCAAGACTCCTGAACGTCTGCATATGCTGGAAAACAGCAGAAGAAACAAAATCTACCTCTTCCAAACACCCAAAAGCAGTGGGGGTCCAAATTCCCAAATACCAACCCAAAAATTTTGACGCTCACTACCAGAAGATGACGGTTACCTTCGATACAAAAAGAGGGGTTCATGACAGTGTCGGTTCTAGGATTTGGCAAGTGGGGGGCCGTTGAGGTGGCAACTTCTAATCATGGGGGCCAACCATTTGTTGTTTAATGTATGTAGCATCAAATATAGGGTCCCAACAGGGGGGGCCACTGGGGAGCCAGGCACTCAATAGGGAGGCACGGGCCACCCTGGCCCTCCCCGGTGGAGCCGCCACTGGTTCATGATCTCCCCTCCCCTGACCGCCTAAGAAATAAAATATTCTCTATCGACATCTGCCATTGTAGGCTATCCAGGTCGAGCAGTTTCGTCTTAACCCTAAACTGGGAGCTGATGAACAAAATTGAAAAAGTCACAAGAAAACTTTGCCAGAAAATGAAGAGGGTGACATTTCTAAGTTGAAAAGGACAAACAAACTAAAAATCCAGCAATTTACATTCACTAGGGAACTGTGCGAAAAGGTAAGAGGCCTGTCTTGGGTGTCCATAGGATGCTGCCAAAACTGATAGCTGAATTTAGAAAAAGACCTACCTCAAATAGCAGGTCAAGTATTCCAACGTACACCTTTTCAGTATCCAGGATGTGCGTCACAATCCATTTCCTTAGCATCAAATGATCATCCTCAGCAGCAACATGTGATGCCAAACTGTATACCTGGATCAATTCACATCACAATCTCATTCATTGGCGCTACCACAGTGGGGCACGTGGGCCGGGCCCCCCTTTTCCGACTAGAATCTGCACAAAACCGTTGAGAAATTTAGACAACACAATTATATTTAAAGCAATATTTTAGAAGACAACAGGTGTATAATGATGATGATGATGATGATGATGATGGTGATGGTGGTGGTGGTGGTGATGATGATAATGATGATGATGATGATGATGATGATGATGATGATGATGATGATGATGATGATGATGATGATGATGATGATGATGATGATGATGATGATGGTGGTGGTGGTGGCGGTGGTGGCGGCGGCGGTGATAGTGATGATGATGATGATGGTGATGATGAAGATTAGGATGGTGATGATGATAATGGTGGTGATGGTGGTAAAAGTGGCAATAATAATAATAATAATAATAATAATAATAATAATAATAATAATAATAATAATAACATAAAAGATACCATTTTAAATTCACTGTAAAAGAAATATTAAATCTTGCATTTATAAAGCGCCTTGATAATTTTGAACCGGTTATCGTCCTAAAACACTGCGCAGTCCATGTTAAAGCCCACTTTGTGCCGGTGGACAAGTGAGTGCTCAAGAATCGAGCACAGGCTGATGACAGGCAGGGTTGACACTCTACCAGTTGAGCCATCCAGGCACAGAAATAAGTAAGTCAATTCAGTATCATTTTAAGTCGATACAATAACTACAGTATATTATGCTCAGACTCTCCTAGGCTTACGTCATTGCTGTCAATATCTTCAGTAGGACATTCATTGCAGTCAACGGAAATGACCTTTGCGAATGTTTCTGATTTCACTATCAACAGAACAACAGCATCAACAGCTATGCAAATATCTCCTACTGTTGGCTTATGTTTAGTATAACTGACCAGAATAAACACAATATCCCTCAGCTGTGCTATTTCTAATGGACAGACAGACAGTGACTGCTGCTGTGCTGTTATTATATCCTGTTCATATGCAAACACTAAAGGCAATGTTTGTTTTTCATGGAAACGGTTTCTCTTAGACCCGCTGTGTGCAGTCTTAATACAGGAATAATTAAAGGGCCAGAGGCAGCATTGCAGTTGTTATTCGGTGTCAGGCAGTCCACTGCACGATTATGCAACTAATAAAATAAAATGGTAACTACTCGCTCAGACAGTGAAACATTGACACACACAGGCTGCAGAGGCGGCCCCACAGGGGGGCGTGCCCCTATTGAATGCCTGCCCCTCCCCAGTTCCCCCCATAAAGTTGGCCCCGTGCTTAGAAGTTGCCACTCCAACGGCCCCCACTTGCCAAATCCTGGAGCCGCCAATGACAGGTTGTTACACCATGTGTTAATTGGCATTGCTGAATTGCATAAGTAATATTGCTCCTTTTTTAAAGCAATAATAATAATAATAATAATAATAATAATAATAATAATAATAATAATAATAATAAGTATGTAATTTTGTGGCGCCAGTTCTAATTTGTAGCACGGGGAAGTACCATGCTGTCGTTAACTTATTTAACTAACTTATCTAGAATAATAAAATAATTAAAGATCCTTTCCCCCAACCCCCTCCCCCCACTCCAAATACCACACTCTAGTTCCGATACTCAAAAGGTATAAATCAAAGGTGTTCCAGATTTTCAACTATAAAGACCAGGTCAGTTAATGGATCAATCAGAGTGGAAAACAGCCATGCAGACAATGGCGTATGGAGGATAGGCCAACTGAATGAGATGTGTTTAGGCTTTTGCATTGTAACTTCTATGCAATGCAGAGCCAATCTCATAATAATGCCTACATTATGTCCAGAATTCATTATGTAGTGACAATTTTGGTCTATTCCCCTTAGATTGCACCCCTGCCCATCTGACTGACCTCTTTCCGACTTGACCTGGCCCTAATTTGGATTGGATTGGGTGTGCCATCGGCTGATGCCCTAGGCATCATGATGGTGGCGCCATAGAAGTTGTTTGATTGATCAATTTACACTATTTTAATGTCTTCATATATCACAAACGGATGGATAAGCTGAATGGTTAATTTCAATCACCTAATTAGCTCTTCATAATTTACCATATTTATTGTACTTATTACTACCAGGATAAACTAAATGAAAACATTCTTACCTGGTCTGGGTTGTTCAAGTTCATCCCTGGTTCTTGCGGTAGGTTCTGTGCAGGGTACCTCATCGCCCCAAAGACGACTTAGTCTGTATGCTTTCTTTTCCAGACTTTCACAGTTTCTGGAGAGAATTTGATTGTTGCGTTTCATCGACATTTTCACTATTAAGAGACTGTATTGTATTGATTCATCTTCATCCAAACTTCCGTCGCTAAATTTCTCGTGGATCGACGTTGCCAGGCAGTAAGGATTTTCTTCCGGACAACTCGGAAGTAAAGTACGATCCAGGTCGTAAAGTCTTTCGTTGCGGGGAAGCTCTGATTCCTTGACTGCCAAAGCGGTCCCATAGAGCGAATATTCTGCCTGTTCTTTCTTGCGATATCTATTCGGCGTTGATGCGACAGAGGAAAGAGGTTGACTGGCTTCCGTTTGTTCTTTTGCGGAATTTGACTCCGCGAGCGATATCTCGTCGTAAAAAGATTCTTCCGGTCTCGCGGCGGGTTCTCTGGCGACGTTTTCTGCTTCGTCGTAAAATGGTTCTTTTCTTTCCACCCGTTCTTCTAGGCTGTCCGTTACCTCGGCGTATAGAGGTTCTTCAGTGCACGCTTGGTCCTTTACACAGACCGTCGTCTCTTCAGTTGCCTCGTTGCAGCTTGGACCTCCGCCTTGAGTAGAATCCAGTGAGTTAACCAGTACAATGCCATCGTATAGTAACTCTGATTTTCTGCTTTGATCCAGCCGGGTCTGATCCACATCCTTGGCTCTATCGTACAGATGGTCCTCAGTACATGCTATATTGCCTTCAGAATTCTTACAGATATGTGCTTTGTTTTCGCGCGATTTCTTTTCTTCTTTGGTCTTCGAACTCAATTTTCCAGCTGCTTTGTTGATCAGGCCTAACTCACTCTCCATCAGTAGCATCCTCGATATTTTCTCTGTGGCGCTGACCGCCTTTTTAGAAGGACCCTGACCAGAACTTTTATTATGAAGCTCAGTTTGTTTGATGCAATCTTGTCGTTGACCCTGTTGCGCTGGAAACCTGCCCTGCTCTGCCTGTGGATTTCTGCCACAGGTTTCGCCATGTGTGCATTCATCAGGGGCAGTTTTTCTTGATTCTACATCCTCTGGAAAATCCGGAAGACCTCGGCCTTCATTCTGGACCTCTTCATAGAGATTTGCATCTTCAGTGCTCGAAGCTTTCAGATCAGCGCCAACAGTTTGAAATGCAACAGCACCTTCTCCATCTTGCACATCTTCACGAGTCGAAGCATCCGAGATTTTAGCCAAACTTTCCGAATCGTTCAGTCTCGGAGCATCACTTCTTGGCTGTTCCCTTTTGTTTGCTGGATCACCACGCTTATCCGGATTTATAACCGGCGACTTCTGCTTCCGACATGACTTCGGCACTGGTATCGGTTTCCGTTTCGGAGTATGTGAATCAGCGCTCGACGTCAGTGCAGTCGACCCAAGAGTCGTAACACCCTCCTTATGATCATTTGGGGTCGTGGTGACCTCACCCACCACAAATATCCTGGGTTCGATGGTCATCTTTGTTGACTCAGACATCATCTGGGTCAATAATTTGACAGACTGCACTGGAAAAGTCAGTCTACATAACAAAGAAAAGAAATTCTGTCTTTAACCCTAGAACGCATGACGGGGTCATTTTGACCCCGAAGCAAGTATTTTTGTGGAATAACTTTCTCCACAAAAAAGATTTTGCGGCGAGCCTTGGTGACATCTTCCAAAAGCTTACAAGTTAGACATAGATGACATAGATTTGTAAATTTTGAACATCCAAGGGTAACTACTAAGTAGTGGTAGCATGTGCATGACGGGTCATTTTGACCCCTGGAATGGTACTAATACATTCAAGGGAATCTGGACAATGCTTGAGATAGAATCCATCGTCATTATATGGTCCCACTTATTTTATATAATAATGATAATAATAATAATAATAATAATAATAATAATAATAATAATAATAATAATAATAATAATAATAATAATAATAATAATAATAATTTACAATGATATATATATGAAGCGTTTCCTGTGGTGTATTACATGTGAAGTAGAGATTAGCAGTTGTCACAGAGAATTATCTGTAAATAGTTATAAATAATAGTGAGCAAAAAGATTATGTAAATCATAAGCTCTGAATAGAGGGGTTGGCTAAATGACAATTCTAGTGATAGTTCCGATGCGGACGTGGCATCACATGACGAAGACAATTTGGACCATCCTGTCATTCCTGCACAAGAGATGAGTCAGTCTAATGCTGATAAGGGATGCAATGATTCTTTGTCACTGATGAAAATTTGGCAGTTGCCAGTGATATCAGCGACCAAACTGTTGAGGCAGTTAGTACACAAAACCACAGGTTATATGTAGACCAGAGATTATAATATGTAGCATGCACCATAGCAGCGTCAGGACGAACTTGGGACTCTCTGTTCCTCCCATCAAGTCACAGACAGTTCAAGTCAATCTAATTACGGAAAAGGCCTGGGCTGCGGATGCTGTAAGGAAAATAGGGACAATGACTGATGTATTTTCTTTGTTTGTACCGGATTCAATGCTGAATGACATACTGAAGTATACCAACGTCCAACAAATATGCTCTGCAGTCGGAAGGGAAAGACCCACTGAGTTGCATTTCAGTTACACTTCTGGAGCTGAAGGTCGTTATAGGTTTGCTGTATTTGATGCAAATGGTGTTGCAAGGGACAACACAAGTCAATAGACAACTATAGAGTTACCTGATCACTCGGACGACCCAAGTTTACCTTTACCACGTCAATAAATCGTTTGAAGCAGTTCTTTCCCACATGCAATTCGATGATCGTGAAACGCGTGGTCAGTCAGATACATTTGCTCCATTTCGTTACATGTCATTTATTGCCAACTGTTTGGAAAACGATGTTGTGTCACCACACAGGACAATAAAGTAGATGAGCAGCTCATGCCATTTCTGGGCGATACCCATTTTAAAAATACTTACCAACCAAAACCAAACAAATATGGTATGAAAGTATGGTTGCTAGTTGACTCGGAGTTCTATTATGTGTACAATCGAAACCAAGACCTACATTGGACAAGAAGGCGATGGTGTGCAAAACAACTCTCTGTTGGGATCCTATACATAAACTACATACCTAGAAACAAATAGTTGGCCTCCATGCGTAGAAGTTGCCACCCCAATACCGCCCCCCACTTGCCAAATCCTAGAGCCGCCACTGCTATGACCATGTATAATTATTTGCATTTAATATGTCATAAATAAATAGTTTTACAATAATGTAATAAATAAATAGTTTTATAACTTTGTTATACGTGGCTGCTGTTTGGGGTCATTTTGACCCCGTCATGCGTTAACGTTTGTAAAAAGCTCATGCGCTCTAGGGTTAATAGTGACTACAGTTAAAATAATTTAAAACTTATCTCTAGATTTAATAAATTAATTCTGCTTAATACAACAATCATTATTTATGCAATTCTTCATATAATATATTGCATCAATAATAAAACTATGAGCATCTTTAGTACCAGTCCTAATACTCAAAGGTATCAATTGATGGTACTACAAATCAATCTATAGTCTATACATCATGGCGCTATATAAAGTGGCTTAGGAGGCATTACTGCCTGTGTGAAAGCCACTAGGGGCTCTAACGGGGATTGAACCTCCCTCCGTCAGCCTACCGCTCCAGCGCGTAACCCACTCTGCCATCCTCCGGAAAAGAGTACCGGTAATTAACATTCTAGTAAAAACAAAAGCCATCATTACTGAACAATCAACCACCATGCCTCTTTGGCTATAATTACCCTCGCCTGGCTGAACCTCTGCATCTTTGGCACAGCTATTTTAACGTCAAATGACCCGTAAGCGCATAAGAATAAGCAGCTGAAACGGTTCTACCAACCTCAAGCGTTATATAAATTCTATAAAATCACGAGCCTTTACTTAAAACACTGTCTGAATACACTGTAGGTAATGGAGTGTGCTATAAATTCAGCCAATTCGCAAGTTTAATTAAGTTCAGGGCGCCCATCCGCCCTGGCTACTGGAAGCAGCTTCCCCCTTCCCTGTGCTACTCTAACGTGATACCAAAACTCAGGGTGGAATTTCCTCCCCTAGCTTTTTAAAAAGTATGTGCTTCCTTTCCCCCATCTGTGGGCGCCCCTAATTAGGTTTAATTTAATAAAGTAAAACAGATAAATTCAAACAAAAGCAGCGTACATCGACATAATCCAGTATAAATGAGATAAAAACTAGTGCTTTAAAAATCTACAATTAAAAAGATTTAACTGAGTTTAGAATTTAAAATGTAAAGCGCTTAGCCTGTGTCACTGCCTCCCTTTGCTATCAAGACAAAATGGTCGCCGGGGATGATAGCGGCTAAATTTTAACTCGAGGTCGCCAATCCATTTATGTTTAAATCATGCAAATCCGATCTTTGATCCTACGATTTTAATCCCACAAAATTGGCGCTCTGTTAGCATTATTTTCGAGTGATTTAGCTGCAGACCAGCCTTAAGACAACTCTATAGGCGCTGCCCTGCCTGTTGCACGGAAGCCACAACTAGCTAAGCGTTCGTCTCGTGGGCGGGTGAAAGTGACCAGCCAAAAACGAAAGTAGGCCAAATGCTATTTTACCTACTAATTCAATCCTCATAATCGTCGACTTAGTTCGGTGTTTAACTCTGTGGCAAAAACAGTGCATGTTTAGTTTGGCAGCCCTGTCGACTGTCGAGCAGAGCAGAGGCGTAAACCTGGTGTCAACATTGGGAGGGATGAATAATTTTTTAAAGTTGCCGCCCATTTTGGCCCATGTCGGGGACTTAAAATCGTCCATGAAAACGTCTTGCCAAAAAGAAGGTCATCCTGATATTTTTATATTTTCCCTCTCCAAAAACTTCTGACAAGCAAAAAAAGGTCATCCGAAATGAGGGAATGTGGATTTGGCGTAATTCTGGCATCAACATCCAAAATTTTAAAAACATTGGGATAATTGATTCTGTCCCCGCCTTCTAAAAATTCGGGGACCGTCTTCCCCTGTTTTACGCCCATGATAATGGCCCATGTCGTCGCTTTCAAAATTTGCCACCCTCTCCCTCGAAAAAACTTCTGACAAGCAAAAAAGTTCGTCGCTTCCAAAATTTTAATATTTGAAAATTTCCGCCCTTTAAAATTGACCGTCTTCACTGTAAATCTCCTGATAAGCAGAAAAAGGTCGTCACTTCCAAAATTTGCCGCCCCCGTTCCCGCCCATGCTAAAGCCACAATAGCCCTACACCTCTGCTCGCTCAGGGGCCGTGCCCCCTATTGAGAGCCTGCCCCCAGTGGCCCCCAGTTGGGACCCTATACTTAATGCTACATACATTAAACAACAAATGGTTGGCCCCCATGATTAAGTTGCCCCAACGGCCCCCTGCTGCCAAATCCTAGAGCCGCCACTGCCTCTGCTGTCGAGAAAATTTTGGCTGCCTGTCTTCTTGGGGGGGAACTAAAAATAACTCTTTAAAAATTGTCGTCTTCTTGTTTTCGGAACGACTTATTAGAACTGAAAAGTCCTAATAAACAAAATGCTTTAACCCTTAACCGTGTATTTAACATTAACTCAATGTAAAATGGACGGATATATCCGGGATCCCCAGTTAAGGGGTTAATTTAGCGAGTCATGCAGAATACTTTTGATTTTATAGACGGTGCTGTGGCGAATGTAGACTCTCGCATGTTAGTCGGGTTTTACTGTAGCTCCAAACCGAATTGTGCTGTAACTCCATATTGACGAACAATAGGCCTATTCTTCCAAAACCTATAGCTCGCCACATTGTAAAATATGCCAGGTACCACCACGTACCAATTAACAATAATTCCAGGTAATGTAATGCATAGTACACAGTCGCGTCCAGGTATCTGATTTCCTGTTCTGATTGGGAAAAGGTGACAAGTTTTTTACGAGTTAATTAATAAGTAATTTATTTCGCACACAGATATTTAAAACCAGTCGAATAATTGGGCAATTAACAGGTATGGACGGCTACCGGCATGATGTAGGGGTCTGTCGAATAGGTTGCTATATAGGCCTACACAAAAATAACGACTGTGGGAATTCTTATTGCATCCGCCTTTTTGAAGGTTTCAGGTTTGTACAAAACATTAATAATAGTGACACATTAATCATACGGTACAATTTTCTTCAAATTAAAATGCCTGATATAAAAACGACCCCGAGATATTTAACACCCCCACCCACCCACCCACCACCCACCCACCTCTTCCCCAAATATATGAGGCCCCGCAGCCGCAAGCTTTGCAGGCCCCACGCACCGGCCCTGCCTATAGAGAATATATAGACTGGTCTTAGTTTTCCTTAGTAACGCCTCCTTCCTAATGATTATAGATTAGGCCGGACTACAGATTTTTACTACAGTCTTGCACGTGCCCGATGTATACTGTAATTGCGAGATAATAGCACGTATTTTCCTCGTGACAATTTAGCAGATTGTAACTTACTTGTCAGTAGACTAATTGTAAATGGTATGATGATCTCCTACGGTGTTCTCGTTACTGATATCCGGTTTTCATTGTTTACTCAAAGCTATTTCTGATCCATTATGAATCTATGATACGAAACCACAACATAATATTATATTTTAGCTAAGCACGCTGTTAGTCGCCATGATAGCGAACGAATTACAGCTATTAGGCCTACACGCATTGATGCGACCTTATTTGCAGGACCCTGGAAGGTCCATAGGCGTAAACTTCTATTAGGCCTCTAGGCTTGAGCACCCCACCCCCACCTTCAGAGAATCTACCATAGGGTAGGGGCAGGGGCGTAGCGACGGGGGGTATATCGGTATATACCCCCCAATCAGTCTTCCTTAAAGATTTTTATGTGATTTACATGTGGTTATATGTGGTTTATGTGGTTTATAAGATTTATACCCACCCTAAATATTTATACCCTCCCAAATCAAATTCCTGGCTACGCCCCTGGGTAGGAGGAAGGCATTAGCTGGGCCCCGCACTTTCATCAAAATTTACGGTAATGGTTAGGCTCACAAGTTACTTAATAGGCACTTAGTCTTGTCGCAAACTCTAATGGGTTTCAGTCATTTAAGTAGACATTTGGAAACCCATTCTACAGTTTATTGAACTAAAATTGTTACTGTTATTGTGCTGGGAAAACGTTAATTAACTTGCTCGTATAACGACACATATTTCGATTTGCAGTTTCTACTTTGTTTTCTCTTCTCTCTTCACTCAATCGTTCATTATATTTTTATTTCCATTAGGTCTAATTAATTAATTTGTTACTCTTCTAATTTCGTCTACCTTTCTCCTTCTGACTCTCTTCCATTCCTCCGGTCGCAACTCTGTCTGTATTGTCAACCGTCAATGCCAAACGGAGTGACTAACGGATTGCGGTAAGCCGGTAACAAACCGATCGTCGCGTGCCTGGTGCAAAGTCTTGATCAGGTTATGCGTAAAAAAGAACCGATGCTCTTATTATAAAATTGCGCCGTCTTTTCGCAGCAGATACAGTACAGTACAAGGCAAAAGTCTCGTCGCGCGATAATTAGAAAATACCAGCAGAGAGGGGGAAAGTAAGTGAAAGGACTTCTGGTTTGGTCCGAAAGATGAATAGCTTTCGCAACGACAGTGGACTAAGCCTTGAAGGCAATGGAGAAGACGATGGCACATTCGCGACAAAAGGCTACGCCGTACCAAATGCTACGGCGACAGAGTTTCTGGTCGTTTTAGGCGATTGTATATTCGTTGTTTCCAATCCTATCATAACAATCGTCAGTGTAGTATGTAACGCCTTGACGTTGATGATAATGAGTCAGCGGTCATTACGTCGCACGTCTGTGGCGGTTTACCTGTCGGCGCTGGCCGCTTCCGACAGCCTCGTTCTCATTTTGGACATCTTCAACAACTGGTTCAGAACCGTTCTGAAGATCTACCTGCTCGGAATATCGGGACCCTTCTGCAAGTTTCACCGCTTCTTCTTTCGCGTCGCCTACACCTATTCGGCCTGGCTGGTTACCTCCGTCAGCGTCGAGCGATTCATCGTCGTCTGGTTTCCGCTGAGGGCGAAGACGGTCTGCAGCTACCGGAACACCGTAGCTACCGTCGCCGCGATGCCCGTTCCCATCGCGGCCCTCTATCTCACGAACCTGTGGGCGTGGGGCGTGGACGGCAGCGGAGAGTGCTCCATCTCGGACGATTGGCTCGACTTTCAGTCCAACGCAGCGGCGGTCATCAGCGGAATCGCCTACTCCTTCTGTCCGGTGGTTCTGCTCGCCTTCTTCACGGCAGCCATCGGTCTGCGACTGTCTCTCGCCCGGCGACGACGACGACAGATGGCGCTGGAGGCGTCGACGGCCGAAAAGAAAGAGAATCGCCTGACGTTGACGATCGTAGTCATCTGCATCTTCTACGTCATCCTCACCGTTCCACTCAGCGTCTTCTACATACTTGTTTTCAAGTACGGAGAGGTAGGCCATACCAACCGCGCCAAGGTGCAAATACCAGAATACCTCAAAAAAAATGATGCCTTTCATTCCATTTTCAATGATAGACTGTCACTATATCACTCCATAAGCGCATAAGAATAAGCAGCTACTACTGTACTACTTTCCAAAGCGCTATATAAATTTGCGAGATTTTACTTACTTACTTTTATAGATTGATGTCAGTTTATTATTCATTATCAAGTAAGGTTATTATTTATCAATTATCAAATAAAAATCACGGGACAATCAAAGATCGCAATATTCATGCAATAATAATAATAATGGGAACACGAGTCACTGAGTGTACACTGTAGGCCTACAGTTGGAACTCAATATATAAAGAGATGCTACAATTGAGAGGCAAGGGAAGAGAATTAATTCTCTGTAATAAATCTGTCTGCCACTTAATTTTCAGGAAACCCCTCAAATGCGCTGTGACATTTTGTTGGGATGAGATTCGCCGATTTGACTAGATTTGTTAGAGATTCGCAGGGCAGCATGGGGGCCCCACAGAAATTTTTCCAAGAGGGGCAACCCAAACCACAATGGTCACAGTTACGCCACATACATTTTTTCAGGAGGGCATAACATATTTTAACACAATGGTCACGGTTAACATTTTAGCAAGGCGTTCAAATTTAACTGTGAAATATTGGTAATTGCATTTTCCATTGGAGGAGGGGGTAAGTGCCCCTCTTGCCCTAATGTGCGGGTGCCCATGCAGGGCAGTGGCCATTTATTTGAGTATCCGCAGCCGATATGTTAACCCCTTAACCGTGTATTTAACTGTAACTCAATGTAAAATTGACGGATATATCCGGGATCCGCAGTTAAGGGGTTAATAATAAGAAGCGTATTTGCCCTTGCAGTTCGTGCACACAAGTGCGACGATGTACCTGGCGAGAACCGTCATCAACGTCATCTCGTCGTGCAGCTACGGAACCACGTTCTTTCTCTACGTCCTCACTTCCGGTGCGTTCCGGAAGCAGCTGCGAACCCTGTTGCGTCGATGCGTTTCCTCTTCTTCCTGCTGTCGCTGCGTTCGACCGACGGCGAGTGGCTTCGAAGGGTCTCGTCCCCCGACGACGGACGCAATGAGGGGCGTCGACCGTGTCGTCGTCGTCGGCGGCGGCGGCGGCGGCGGCGACAGAGACGCCGAAGCGCCGTCGCGTGACGATGGGTCGCTGTCGGCGATATCGGAGATGACTATTCTGTAGGTGAATGTGTTATTGTTATGTTATGCTGTATTCAGGGTTATTTCTATAGGATTATCAATTGTGGGAGGGGGTGTTGGACTGTTGATATGTTCTGGGGGTCGGTCCCTGCGGAAAAAGTATGACAAGCCAAAAAATGAAAAAGGTCATCCGGCTCTCAGATTTGGGGGAGCATTGGGGTGGGGGGGGGTGTTAAGGGTGTAAAATATCCCTGGCGGTGTTTTGTTCTCGTGCTATATTTACTTGCTTGTTTGTGTAAGAATTGTGATTCGTCGAAAAATTATGTCCCTATAATTAATTATATATCTATCAGCTATAGTCGATGGTCGTCATAGCACAAACAGTTAGAACTGAGAGTTTGTACTATGCTATTTTGTCATTGTATACTGTGTATATTGCGTCTGTTTTCTGTACAGACAAAGATAACAGGTGTCAGTGGCGTAGCCAGGATTCCAAAGGAGTGGACACTGCCATTTTTGAAATTGAGAATGCTATTATTGATTATTCTTGCACGATTTGAAGAAATGATGATGGGGACTGAAGAAAGTGTGGTTTGTGTCGGAGAATTTCTTCAAATCGCTGAGATTTTTACTTATCTAGATTCTAGACACCCACTGTTCAACAGGCCTTGCATTGGCTTCTCTCGCCTCACACGGCGAAGGAATGATAAAAATGTGCTTTTGCTGTCTATATAAGACCTGCTGCTTAATTAACGAACCAGATATCTTAATACGCCCTTATAGCAAAGACGAGGAACAGGAATCGACAATTCTGCGCCTATGGGCATTCAGAACACGACATCAGTTGAAAAGGACTTGCACACAGAGACCTTTGTGAAGCGACCATTTGCCCCCCGATCCATGCCTTTGTTCGTTCGCCGAATTGAAACCAAAAGGTCGCTAATTACTAATGTCCTCTGGTAATCTGTATAATGTTGAGAGGCGCAACCCAGCACCGTTGTTGCTCCTTTGATAATTATAATAGGCGAAAAATTATTGAAATAAATGTCTACTTTCAAAGACATCTCTCGTATACCGTCAAATATATGGGCTTAATATGAAAATGGCGATGTCAAAAGTATATGAACAAAAACCTTTAAGGGAAAATAAATTGGCCTAATAAGTCAAACTCAGTGATATGATGTTTTCTAAGATCGGTTAACCGTTCTTTCAAAGATACTACCATTCGAGACCCGCTAGAATGGTGTTTGAACAAGGCGAGAGACTCTATACCTGTTGCTCTCGACAAGAATAGAACGTTAAGATGCATGAAGGTAAATTCTTTGTTTAAAAATCAAACTTAGAGGTTTATGATGAACTTCGCGAACACTGAATTCTCGACGGAAAGTAACTCTAAGAGTAAAGAAACGCCAACAGAAAATATCCAATACCATCAAATACCATCACAAGGGGATCGTACATTATTTCGCACATTATAACCGAGTCTGTTATAGCGAAGATCTACTGTAATTTATTCTTACTTGGGCGTAGGCCTAATTCTCTGCATTATTTTGATATTTTGCCGACTGCGAATTATGCGATGCGCTCTCTAGGGAATGATAGCGGCGATTTTATTGATACTTTCTTCGACACATTGCTGTTGCAAATCCGTCGAAGCAGAATTCAGAATATTCGAGCGCATAATAGCCTAACAAGCTTCAAAATAAATTGTGTTTTGTTGCAAATATCAGAATTGAAAGAAGTTCCAAAATTTTACTAAAAACATCAAGGAAGATGTCATATATTTGTCTACATGGTTGAAAGACCATAGTCGTATACTTCTATTGCGCCTCAAAGCTAGAGCCCCCTTCAGAGGTTACCATAGGGAAGGCAAAGGGGTGGGCGCTTTTTCATACAAGTTAACGCCGGTGTGTAGGATTATTTCTACATTGAGATGGCCATCGGGCGATCAATGTCAAATTGACTAGTTTTGGTCTGTTTGTTAGTTATTTAGTCATCTGCATGGCGTCCAGAGGGAGGTGCAAGGGGTGCAATTGCATCCCCTGGAAAAATTGTGGAGTTATGAAAAAAGAAAAATTACTTGTTTCTTTCGTCAAAAAAACCTTGTTTTGCACCCCCTCCCTGGAAATTTTGTTCATTTCTTTCGTCACAACTCTCAAGACCTTATAAATTTGCACCCCCTGGAAAAATTTCTGCGGACGCCCATGGTCATCTGGTAATTCATTCCATCATTCATTCATTCATTCATTCATTCATTCATTCATTCATTCATGCATTCTGTCGGTCGGTTGGTCGGTCGGTCGGTTGTTCGGTCGGTCAATCAATCAGTTAATCAATCAATACACTTCTTTGGCGCCAATATCATAATGCCTATGACATCAACCGATGGCGAAATCTATCAGTCAAATTCTACGGTCCCATGGTCCCATTAGTAGACCTATCAGTACAATCCGTACCAATAGTACATATACATATACATATACATATACATATACATATACATATACATATACATATACATATACATGTATAGTATATAGTCGACCAGTTTTGTCAGTTGGTCGACCAGTTTCTCATTTAGTTGGTTCTGTAGTTAGTTTTTGTTTTTAGGTTTTGCTTGGTTCTGTAGTTAGGCTCTGTAGTTAGGCTCTGTAGTTAGGCTCTGTAGTTAGGCTCTGCAGTTAGGCTCTGTAGTTAGGCTCTATGTCCGCATTGCTTCCTCTAAGTTATTGCTTCGAAGATAAGGTTGATCATTGCAAAAGGTGCGCTTTCCCCTTTTGAAAGACGTCTTTGCCGTCTCCATGGAAACGGAATACGGTTAATCCGGACTACGGGCAGGAGAGAGAGAGAGAGAGAGAGAGAGAGAGAGAGAGAGAGAGAGAGAGAGAGAGAGAGAGAGAGAGTGAGTGAGAAAGAGAGAGAAAGAGTGAGAGTGAGAGTGAGAGTGAGAGTGAGAGAGTCTTTTGCGTCACTCGTCAAGTAGGAATCAAAAACGAACGGAATTAATAAACAGTTGAAGAAGATCAAAGAACACCCATCTCCATCCACCCCTCCCTCCCTCCTGCCTCCGCCGCCAGATATCAAAGAGAACGGATCGTAGCTGCCTCCCCTCCACCTTCGGTAAATGAGAGAGAGAGAGAGAGAGAGAGAGAGAGAGAGAGAGAGAGAGAGAGAGGATGGAAGGGAGGCAAAAGGAATGGGAGTAGGGCTGTCGTAAAACTGATGATACTTTCTGATGCTGTATCTGCGAGGCATCCTCGATTGTCTTCCACGTTCGCCGCCGCCAGGTACGGTACTTGAGGAGAAGTACCGTACTTTCTCCGGCGGCTCCGCGGTGCAGTACTGGACGGAAGATGATAGAGAACGAGAGAGAGAGAGACAGAGAGAGACAGAGAGACAGAGACAGAGACAGAGACAGAGACAGACAGAGAGAGGGGTGGGGAGGAGGGATGGAGTGGGAAGTGGCTCTAAATTCTACCCAGACAAATCATTGCCCGGCAACTAATTACCGCATACGGAAACCATGCAGACTATTTCCGTCCGAACGATGATTCCTTCCATGTGTCGCTCTCAGTAATAACGAAACGTTATAAATAAGAAGGAGAAACGGCGGATTGACTTTATAATTGGACGCACACTTCCTCGGCGCTACGAAGACTTCATATTCCGCCAGACAAAGTAGTTCGCCCCGCTTCTGTCTGTCCGTGTCTCTGTCTGTCCGTCTGTCTTTCTGTACGTCTCTGTCTCTCTGTGTCTCTGCTTCGGCCCCATCGGGCAGTAACGGTTGTCAGTTTTTTTTCAAAACACAAGATTTGGCGTAAAGATTCGATTCCACGCGTTATTTTTACATCGTGTGTAGGTAATCGATAAAATTCCACTTTTTATGCACAACTTTGGATAATAGATTAAGAATAGGTCTATTCGTTTGAAACGTTCCTTACAGCGGTCAGACAGTCATTGCAAGAAAAGATCAGTCGATATTTTTAGCCCGTCTAAACGGTTCGAAACCCTGTCTCTGTTGGGATCGATTTCCAGGGCAGACGCGGTTAATAGGTCTATCATTCTACCGCCAACTATTTAATTTAATGACGGGTCGTTGATATTTTCATTTAGGCCCTGTTCAGTTCTTGCTTTGTCACATTGCTTGTTTTTAGATTAATGGGCAAATTGCTCGAAACAAAACGAAGATGGTCACAGTAGCCCGCCCTCAGGGGGGGACAACCCCATAAACTCACCCCACTCCCAGAAGCGTAGCGACGGGAGTTATAGCGGTATATATACCCCCAAAATCAGTCGACCTTCAATTCTTTATGTCTTTTAGGCCTACATGTGGGACATTAACATGCGCTTTGATTTTCAAAATAGAAATGTCTATAGTTACGATTTATACCCCTCCCCAATCAAATTTCTGGCTACGCCGCTGCCTCCCTCCCCCCATCCCCACGCCCATTGAAAATCTGTGTTAGAATTATTCTAAACACTAGGTGAGTTTAATAGACATAAGACAGGTGGTCAACTGTCGACGTCTGGCGATCGAACATTCAAATGGAACAGCAGTAACTTCTACTACGGCTACTACTAATAGACAAGAAGATGCAACTACAGTATACAGTCATACGGTATTACTTTCAGAGCGCCATAAAATCCAAGAGATTTATTTATTTACTTACTTACTCCAGCGACTACTATTACTACTGCTACTACTGCCGCTGCTGCTATTACAACAACTACTACTACTACTACTATACTACTACTACTACTACTACTACTACATTTGCTACAAAAACTAGAATTGCTACTACGGTACTACCGCTGCTGATGTTACTACTACTACTACTACTACTACTACTACTACTACTACTACTACTACTACCAGAGTTGTCCAGCGTCGCCGTGATGTGATGCATTTAATTCAATGTATGTATGTACATATGTATTCGAAACAACTTCCATAGTGCCGTAACATAGACTGGTCAAAGAAGCACGTTGCATCGGCAGCCATGGGGGGTTTGACCCCTAAACCGCGTCAGAAAGTTAAAAATAGATGGAACCCCATTAACAAAATTTTTCGTCGATAGCCAGGGGTAACCCCATCCCTCTTGGCTACGCTGCTGGACATCGATTCGCTTTATCAGTTTTTACAGACAAGAAGAATAGTTCACTGTTATAAGACTGGATGGAACACAATTACAGTTAGGCTATTGAGAACACACACACAGACACACACACACACACAGACAGACAGACACACACACAGCTCTAAAAGGAAGAAAGCAAGGACAAATATCATGAAGAAAATCTATAATTATATAGTAGAGATAAGGCATCTAACCTGTCTTTTGCATAGTTGTTCTGATGGAATTTCGACCAGAACAAAGCGACTGATTAATAAATTTACTAAACTAGATCGCAAAATATTTGACTGAGAAACATAACAGGTAAAACTGTTGTGCCCCTTTCCTCGTGGAGCCCTAAGCACGTGCTTAGTAGTATGCTTAATGGTTAATCCAGCCCTGCTATTGTCAACTGGCCGTGGTCGGTTTATAAAAGGAATGCGTTAAAACAAGTCAACAACAGCCGCTCACATGATTTGATCCATCTGAATTCACTGGCCACTGTTTCATCTATCTGAATAGCATTGTCCCCTCGATGGAATGTAGGCTCAACGTATATGGCGCCATTTTTTAATGGCATAATACAAGAATCTAATACTTTGTCAACGCAGAAAACAGAAAACCTATATTTAACTTGGTTAACAGAATAACTGGTGCAGATTCACGAAACCTAACCAACCCATCAATTTTTTAAAAATCTCGACCCAAACCCAACCCATGGGTTAACCCAACCCATGGACAACTCTGACTACTACTACTACTACTACTACTACTACTACTACTACTACTACTACTACTACTACTACTACTAGAATAATCATTGCTACTACTACTGCTGCTGATGCTGATGCTACTACAAGAAAAATATGTTCCAAATTAGAGCGGTGTTTTGGAAGGAAATCGGTCGTGACGTGGCGCGCGATATAATTCGTGACGTGCCACATGTTAACTCGCGTGGTGTCTTCGTGCCTATTATCGGCGCTTCGCATCCGTCCGTCGTTTTGCACTCGAGTAAAATTCCCAGCGCCACCTATCGACGATCGTCCGCCGACAATTAGCCGATCGTTCGACGGATCCGATGACGTCATTACTCCGCAGACAACGACTCCACCTGGCGGTCGACTTTGAAGTCGGAAAACGCCCCCTCCTCCGACTGACTTGCGTCGAGAGCGTTCGCCAGGTGGCGTTGCGATTCAGAACCACAACAACGGTATCATCATCTTCGGCGTCATCATCCGACAACTATCACCGAATTGCCAGTATCGATATGATGGTGGATGGGGGGGGGGGAGGGGAACTTGGGAAGAAGTGCGAAGTGGGGGTAGGGTAATAAGTGAGACATGTCGCCCTGAAATTCATTCCAGAGACAATGGGGGGCGATACCCGATGTCACTGCGGGGTGATCCGTTCTCTGCCAACCGCCAGGTAACTTCACGTCGGCGGCTGCTGCTGCTGCTGCAGCAGCAGGAGGAGGCGGATGATGAAGATGCTCTCAGCCTCTGATGTTAATTACTGTATTACGGTTTCTGAAACACGGAATTCACCGACGGAAGCCGGACAAAGAGAAACGAGGTTCTAATAAATCAATTGAATCGCCGTCGCCAACATGGCGCCCCATATCGGAAACACGTGCATGGCCTCTACCGACGATCCTAGGCCTCGGCCATCCCCCCATCCGTCCGGCCAGGCCTAGGGGCCTTCCGGTGGAAGATAAGAGAGTACCTAACCGCGATGAGCACACCCCCATTGGTTCGCATAGCAGACCGGTTTTTACAGGCGGATTGTCCGGAAATTTAAAATTGCCCGATTTTGTCCGACCACTTCATGACTGGAACGCTTGCCTTAACTTTAAATATTTCAATTTGGGTGGTGGTGGGGGGTCCCACTCTCCTGCCAGTAAGTAGCACTGTCTCCTCCCCAAATTAACTCTAAACGAAATATAGTCAGTCTTTGGCACCGATAGATGTTAGTCATAACCATGGCGATTTGTAGGGGGAAGGGGGGATTCCCCCTCCACTGCCCAACTGCATCCCCCTACTGCTTTACTTTCCCAACAACTAGATTCCCCCAAGCTCGACATATCCCCCACTGCTCCAGGTCACAAATCGCACCCTGGTCATAACTCAAAGCCTGCTCATATGTGCTCCTAAGACTGCATACTTATTGCATAGTCAAGAATACTTAACAAACATAAGTTACTTCCACGACATGCTTGAGCTTCGAATACTCGATTCCACGAAATAGGTGAGGAAATTTGCTACTACTACTATTTTTATTATTATTTTATTTTTATTATTACTACTATATTATTATTACTACTACTAATAATAATAATAATAATATTAGGCCTATTATTATTATTATTATTATTACTACTATTACTACTACTACTACTACATGTACTAATATTACTACTGCTACTAATATTACTACTACTTCTACTACTATTTATTACTACTACTACTGCTAATATTTTTGACTATACCAACCATTAGCATTACCGCATAATAAAGAAAGAAGGGAAAAGAATCATTCGTTTTTAAATTTCAATACAATTATCAATTCACGAAGACGAGAAACCAAAGCGCAATTTAAATTCAGCAGCAATCAGTTAATTAAGAGATTTTAATTTTATTAAGAGATTTAGTATAAGAAAACTTCTCCTCTACTACACATTCAGCAAACAACATGCAACATTGTCTATATTTAACTAAGCAGAAAACCGAAGCACTCTCTCATCAATGGCGCGGAAACAACCACTCAGTCCCAAACGGTGCGTTGATGACGTCACCGTAGAAGAACGAAGAGCGGAAATGACGTCACAACTGCAGTCCGTTCGTCGTCGGCTTCCACGCGACATCGCCACCGCACATCGGTCACCGATATTTGCTTACGTCAGCGAAACTAGCGTCACGTGATCGTCGCTATCCCGACCCGTAGTCGTAGCCCACGTGACCCGATCGCGACACCTGGTGGTGAATACCGGAGACGCGTGAGAAGTACGCCGGATATTCCGGATTCATGGAGTACGGCGTCGGCCGGGACTTCCCCATCCCCAGGTACGTGTCCATGGTCGACGAGTACGGCGGGTACGGCGAGTAGGGCGGAAGCGATTCGGAGTACGGGTACCCGGCGAAGCGCTGGTCCGTCGACGGTACGTTCATCGGGTACGCGCCCGGGTACAGCTTCGGTACGGGGTCGCCACACGAAGACCCAGAACAAGAGAAGCTGTTGGGACTGGCTGTAAATAAAAAAGGGATTTTGTAAATAAATAAAATCTAATTTTTACGCAGTCTGAAATGATAAATAATCCTCCGAATACTTCGACAATGTACAGAAAAAGATGAAAAATTGTCATCCACCAAATTATTTTTATCTTCCCCGACCCACCCTACCCCCATAATGATCCAAGGCTAAGATTTTGTGCAATTCGTGACATGTGCTGACCAGAGTATGCGATTAGGACAAAAATCTTTACTAAATGACAGTCCATACAGCTGCCATTAATATAGACAAGAATTTGAATTTTATATACATCGGCAGGTTTTACCAACTTACTTACTAATACGTTGAGACATCCAGCAAATGCTTATCGTAATAATAAAACATAAACTGATTCTGATCCGATACAACTATACTATACATTGAAAATTATCTATATATGTTTTTCCTGTCTAAGAGAGAAATTTGACGAAATTTCCTGAATAAAAACACTATTCAGTATAGACAGACAATAACGTGTGCAAGTTTCAACATGTTTCTACGTGAAAGTGCCTATTGTTCGTTATTATTATTATTATTATTATTATTATTATTATTATTATTATTATTATTATTATTATTATTATTATTATTATTCTCAGGTGCCTATGGAGCTGCATTTTATTTATAAATGCAGTTACTCAGAAAATCATTGAGTGAGTAAATGCGTGTGTGTGTGTGTGAGAGAGAGAGAGAGAGAGAGAGAGAGAGAGAGAGAGAGAGAGAGAGAGAGAGAGAGGTACTTTTCGAAGAGTTTCCCGGGTGGTAGAACGGTTTTCCCGTCTTTGTCGTAATGCCGAGCAGCTGAAGAGAACTCGGTCTGTGATGGTTACGGGGTCTTTGAGACTGGTTCAATTGAGTCAACACCTCAACAACACTATACATAAACGCAACATCATAACATTTACTGTATATATTGTATAGCATAACATACTGTTATATATATATATATATATATATATATATATATATATATATATATATATATATATATTACAGTATATGTATGTAAATATATCGCTAATTAACATGATAAAAAGAAGACAGAGGAAATGGGTTGGACACCTGCTAAGTGGATACCCATTGCTTAGAAAAGTAATTGAGGGAAGTATATCAGAAAGAAAGACAAAAGGAAAACCAATGAGGATGCTATTGGACTGGATGATGACAACTGACAACAGATGCACAGCGTCACAAAACCTACGCAGAAATCAATGAAGTGGCAAGGCAAACAAACAGCTGACCTCAGTGTTAGACACTACAATATTGAGTCCAAAAAATTGACATGGGCGAAATATTAAACTGTTCTAGATCAGCCGCTTGTATAGGCATTCAGGTCATTCGTCCGCACGGTCTCTTACATGCCCGTTCGAATTGGCTTTGAAATTTTGTCTGTATATATATATATATATATATATATATATATATATATATATATATATATATATATATATATATGCATGTTGCAAAACTGCAGCTTTCAGCGATACTGTGCAAGCAAAAAAGCATACAGCGCCGTTCATCACCTGGCGCAGGTTACAGAGGTATACATACACATACATACACACACATACACCAGACCAGCATAGCGCACCATCACCACCACCGCCACACCGGACCTCTGTTGCTATAGGCAACGCCTGTTCTCACGGCAAGAGACTCCACACACACACACACACATAGATATATATATATATATATATATATATATATATATATCCGATAATTTCGGCGATGAAAAATATATTCCTCCAGGTAATGAGCGAAGGGGTGCGGTGGGGAGTGGGGGTGGAGTGTGTGTGTGGGGTGGAGTGTAAGGTATCGGAATCGTTTAAGAGTTACTAGTTTCTTGGATTCCTTGCAGACGCCATGGCATCTAGATGTCATCTTTCAACGAGGAATGGCTGCGGATGGGGAGACGGGGGTGAGGATGGGAGGAGGAGAAGAGATCGTTCGGTGTTGATGTCCAATCGAATGCGTCTTGTTCGCCGATCGCAGAGTCGGCGACGGACAAGACTCTGATGATGGCGCCAGGGAGGGAGGGAGTGTGTGTCGGGGGGTATATGTTAGGGCGTAACTATATACAATGAGGTAGCCGAAGGTTGATTTGATGGATAGTGAACAAGGCAAGAGGCAACCAGAAATATGAGCAAAACACCGTTAGTCGTCAAATTTAGTTAGCACAATTCTCATATATATATATATATATATATATATATATATATATATATAGAGAGAGAGAGAGAGAGAGAGAGAGAGAAGAGAGAGAAGAGAGAGAGATTATAAATTTGGGGATTTAAAATAGTTTACTAAGGCGCCTGCAGTTGAAAGCGCTAGATGAAATAAATTCACGAGGTTTTTACTTACTTACTTACTTAAAGGGAGATAGAACCTTTATACAAGATTTTATTTCCTGGTCCGAAACTGGATCTTCGCTTCGTATAAATTCTACGATGTCGGTGGAAACGCATAAAAGAGGGGAGGGAGGGAGGGAGGGAAAGGCGGAGGAGGTAATAAAGCGTAGGGTGGCCTTATGGGGTGTGTGTGTGGGGTATATGAGTTTGGTCTCCTACCAATCATCGGGGTCACAGTCTCGAAATCCTTTGGCGAACGGATTGCTCGCGATTTTCAGCTGCGTTATCTGAAATGCAAAACAGAAAGAGATCGCCATTAATTAATTAATTAATTATTAAACTAAATTATTATTCTAAATTAATCGAGAGAGCTGCTAACTAACTACCCACCCACCGGACTGTCATATAGAGAACTCCCCGGTATCTTCGGCGTTGCGCCACCGGAGGGTCGAGAACGAGCTTCGAGACGGCAAAGTACAGAGATTTAGAGTGTTAATTAAGATAAGAGAGAGAGAGAGAGAGAGAGAGAGAGAGAGAGAGAGAGAGAGAGAGAGAGAGAGAGAGAGAGAGAGAGAGAGAGAGAGAGAGAGAGGGAGAGAGAGAGAGAGAGAGAGAGAGAGAGAGAGAGAGAGAAGGAGAGGATGGGGTAGATGGGGGCCTATGTAGTCTTTGGTTGATTCGTTTATTAGGGTGCAGTTATCTAGGAAATTGCAGACTTACGGCGCTAATGAAGGCGCTTAATCTACATTGATAGCGCCTCGGTAACCAGTTCCAGACAGTCGATTGGGTTCTATGCAAAGGTTCTGCCCAGAACACGGGCTGCTGAAACAACGGTGATTACTGTTACGACGGCGGAGAGGAGGGTAGGGACAATGCGGGGCGGGGAGGGGGTGCGGGGAACGGGGAGAAATACACCGGCGGGTTTTGCTGTCTGTATACATTGTCCAGAACCCGATAATAATAATAATATAGGCCGAGTTTCAAAGCTGCTACGTCGGGCGTTGACCCGTACAATAAATTAATGGTCCACCGCCCCCCACCCCACCCCAACCCACCTGCTAACTAAAAAAGGAAACCTCGTGAAAAGGAAAAGCACCGAGAAGTAATCTGGAAATTCTTCTTCCGTTTATACATCAAAAAAGCGGCCAACCAATAAGGTCCGTGCACCCACCCACCCACACACACACACACACCTCCCACCCACCCACACAACACACCAGAAACCGGCGGATTCGATATCATCATATCAAGACGCTTTCTTTTATGGGTAAACGGCGGGGAGAGGGTTACATGCGATGGATAATGGGGTGGGGTGGGTTACGAGGGAGAAAAGAAGGGGGTTTTACCCTGTGATTTTGATAGGCTGTCACCGCCGTGAACTTCGTTTCGTTGAAGATGAACGTCTTGAAGTTTTCGGTTCTCGAGACGTCTTCGGACTTTGGGTTTACGTAGACGACGTGAAATCGAGGCTGGTATTTGTGCATCGAATTCAGAATTATCTGCGGATAAAAATTGTCTCCATAAGTAAGGCGCACTTATTCAGTATATCCTATATATGCTTGCTGATGTAAAGCGCTCTTGTTTTTGTCTATTAGCCATGAAACGGCGCTGCATAAATTGTCTTGGATAGAATAGAATAGAATAGACTATAGTTAACATCTGACACGTCACGCGAGAGGTTCCTTTCCTACGCTGCTCTAATAATATTAGAATCAATTTTTATAATATAATAGTGGCGACAGCAGCAACAGTAGTAGTAGTAGTAGTAGTAGTAGTAGTAGTAGTAGTAGTTTTATTATTATTATTAGGCCTATTATTATTATTATTATTATTATTAGTAGTAGTAGTAGTAGTAGTAGTAGTAGTTAGCAGTAGTAGTAGTAGTAGTAGTAGTAGTTTTAGTAGTAGTAGTAGTAGTAGTAGTAGTAGTAGTAGTAGTAGTAGTAGTAGTAGTAGTAGTAGTAGTAGTAGTAGTAGTAGTAGTAGTAGTAGTATGATAAAAGCAGCAGTAGTAGATATTAAAATACAGTAGATGTGGGTCCATGTGGCTTATACTTTAGTTATGTAGGCCTAAGTGGTTTGCATTGAAATATGGATGATGTGAAAGTTTATCTTTCTAACACGGTTTCGCTTTCGTAGCCTATTTACTATTTACAGCCCATCGATAGAATATTATTATTTAGCAATGATATTTGAAATGTCTGCTCCAACTACCATCATCAGCACTTCCAATTGAAGGTCAGTTTAGGCATCAAGTACCTGACCTCCTCAGCATTAAGGACAAGAGCTCCTTCGTAGATCGTGGAAGTGGACAGCCATGATGTTGGAATTGACCAGAATTCCAAGATCGACAAAAGACGTTGGACACACGCTCGCTTCTTAAGGCCTGCCCTTGAGAAGGCCGCCCCAGACAAGTGGGGAAGGTCCACGGAGGGTGGGGGTGGGGGGGTGGCCGGGATGGATTGTCGACACTTCGAGGTGACCCCACTCGAACCCGGGCAATTAATCACACGGGGCGGCAAAAAACAGTTCACTGCAAAACTTTAAACATCTCGATCAGATAGCCCGACGCATAATTCATCGGACGGGAGTTATTGGCGGGTGGGGAGAGGGGGGCGGAGGCGGGCGAAACGGGGCGAAATGTTTATACAAATCGTCGTCGCGGGTTGACCCCTAACGCCCCCGGCTTCCGTAGGCACCCGGGTTCCACCGACGGATAGACCTCCTCCCGCGCCCCTTACTCCTACTCCGTCCGCCCCGGCTTCGGCCGCCGCAGCCGCCGAAGAGAATGAGTTATTGTCTAGATGACGGATAAATGCAATCTGCCGACCCGTTGCCCCGTTTTCTCGCCCCGGGAAGGCCCCGCGCCCTAAGCGGAGCGGACAGGACCGGTAACGCGACGCCTGGTTATCCGGTGCACGACTCGGCCTGCGTTCGAGTATTCTAATTTGTATCAAAACGCCTTCTCCATCGGAAAAACCGGGACTTTCGATTTTTGTTTTAAAAAAATCGCAGATGAAGATAAGGAGAATATCTTTCTGTCTGAGATTATATTTAATTATCATTCCTGTGACATTATCACACGCAGCAGCATTAGCATTATATATATATATATATATATATATATATATATATATATATATAAATATATATATTCCCGTTGAGCTCTTTTGCAGTTATATTACAAATATATACAAATATATATATATATATATATACTGTATGTATATATATACACACACAAAAATATATATATATATATATATATATATATATATATATATATATATATATATATATATGCAGACTTAATAAATATACTTACGTGACCGTTGTCATCCATGAGATTGTTCGTGAGTTTGAGTTTGTCGAATGACACGATCTGTTTCATCCACTGGGCGCCCTTTGCCGGTGAGTCGGGGTGGACGTGGATCCTTCCGGGCATCTGGGGATCGGCCTTCCCCGCCACCACCCAGCTGGAACTGTGGAAACTGTACCGATACCTTTTGTCGTCGCAAGGTACGAAGTCCATCATCAGCATGTAGTCGGACATCAGGTCAAGGCCATAGAGGCGCACTTGGAAAGTGGGAAACATCCGCCTATAAGTAGGAAAAATACAGTTGGGTTCATTCGTTCGTTCGTTCAAGTCATTGTGTATAGGCCTAAGATCGGCATATACAGGGTGTCGCAAAAAACCGACTAGTCACATTTAGGTTTGCACTAATAAGTTTATATGGTCCGGTTTTTTGCGCCACCCTCTACAGGTGTATATCGTAGAAATCCCGATAGAGCATGGGCGTAGAACACGGGGAGGGGGTAACGGCGGAAGACGGTCCCCCCGAATAATTAGTTGGCGGCGGACAGAGTATCAATCATCCCCCCAATGTTTTGGGCTATATGGTAAAAAAATTCTATCCTACTCCATGATGTTATGATGTAGATGCCAGAATTACGCCAAATCCGCATTCTCTCATTTCGGATGACATTTTTTTTGCTTGTCAGGGAATTTGGAGAGGGAAAAATATAAAAATATCAGGATGACCTTTTTGCTTGTCAAGACGGATTTCACGGGCGATTTTAAGTCCCCGCCAATATATGCAATTTCCTCCATAATGGAGGAGGGACTTTTATATTTCTGGGGGTCAACTTTTAAAAAGTTATTCTATTTCCCCCAATGTTGACGCCAGGTTTACGCCACTGGCTCTAAATACAGAAGACGATGACCTAAGTTTGCAATAGCGATTGATATCAATGTAGTAATGGATGCTAAAGATAGTCGATCAATATGGTCCTTGACGTCGATCTCTAACAGGACGAAGTAAGTTTCAAATATGCGCTTGAATTTTCACAAATCCAATGCATTATTAGCATTATGGAATAACGAGGGTTGTCACGGATGAACTGTTTTAAATGCAGAAGACGATGGCCTATGATTACAATAGCGATTGATATCGATGCATTAAAGGATGCTAAAGATTGTATCTCAATATGGTACTTGAAATCGATCTCTAACAGGACGAAATAAGTTTCAAAAATGCGGTTGAATTTGCAAAAATTCTATGCATTATTAGCATTATGGAATAACATGGGTTGTCATATTGGAGGCGCTCTAAACACTTAAGTGATGGCCTAAATTTGCAATAGCGATTGATATCGATGTACTAAAGGATGCTAAAGATAGTCGCTCAATATGGTACTTGAAATCTCCCCCTCCAACACGCACCCACATGAGCGCCTTACTCTGATTCCTGGCTCCCGGTGAGCCATAACGCACCCGATATGCATGCTAGATATGGGTCGATACATTTTGGGGTCATAGGTCAAGATTATCCGACGTCAAAAGTCCCTAAAAAGATGCTATTAACGTCTGCCCATCGCACGGGACCCATACGTCAAGTCCAGCTGTACAAATGCATCCATAATTCACAATTTACCTCCTCCTCCTCCTCCTCTTCTCCTTCTACTTCGCATTAAGAACTTTATCATATTATATTAAGCGCATCTCAAGCCGTAATAGTATCGAGTTACGGGGCATATGATCGCAGCAAACGGGACGCATGGCATACGGGATCTTATAATGGGATGAGAGGCAAAACTTTTCTTATACGTATGGAAAAATGTTGTAGCGATTTCTCTTTACGAGCCTTCGTTTAAAATCCTGTTGGATTTGGATAAAATAATATATTTAATGTTTCAAAGCATCTATAACAAGTGTGAGCGGTTTGAAATGATTTTAGGTGAAGGATAAAACGGGATTTGGTGATAATTTTGAGCATGCTTTGAAGCAGGATGCATGGAGGCGAAATTACGAAAATGTGCAATCAGTTTTCACACTGGATTGTTGCATAAACGGATAATAATGGAGTCTACAGTATTTTTCGATGTTTTATTAGAATAATTAAATTCTGGGAGACGCGCATTTCATATTAATGAACAGCCTCATCTTCTCCTCCCGGATGTCTTGGATTTCTCCAAATCTCATTGAAGCAGTATGATGAGTACCAAAGTTGAACCCATGTAAGTGTATATATATATATATAATATATATATATATATATATAAGAAATATAATGCCACTGTTCCCAAGAAATTTCCTTTTATATATATATATATATATATATATATATATATATATAAGTCCAAGCTCCGTATATATAAGTTATTCAGGCTAGAGGTGGAATACCTTGACACGTTCCACAGACATAGAGGCGCAACATAAATTTCTCCAGTTGGTGTAATTAAGTCCCATCATTTGCATTCCACCCCACTTCTTCTCCTCCTCCTCCTCCTCCTCCTCCCCGTTCGATTCTCGCGCAGACAGTTAACTTGACCCCCGATCGATCGATGAGCCGCGCGCGGTTCTCAGATACATTTCGGGTCTACGCCCGAAATTTCCGCCCCAAAGACAGATAAGACGTCATCGCCGCCTCCCCAGAGACGGAAGACCAACACGGCGGCGATAGAGGATAGAGAGGCAGCGGAGGGGTGGGGGGGGGGTAGAGGCCCTAGATAGCAGTTCAGTTCTTATCTCGGAGCGGCGTGATTAATTGGGCGTCGTGTACGGGCGTATGCTTAGAGTATCGTCTGCCATAACAGTCCGTCTTATCTGGCGGCTGGGCTTCTCCGGCAGATGGCACTTTTACTTTAAAATAATTAGAAGACATATTGCACGCCCGTCGTTCCTTGTCGGTAGATAGCCTGCTGTGTTAAGTACCTGTCGGGCGCTAGATCATGGTCGGACAGGAGTGCATGTTATTGTCTCAGTCTTTGACCATGTCCTTCAACCCCCGCACCACCTCCACCCAATAATACCGATTTATCAGCGAATATTTATTTATGCGTAGGTCTGTGAGGAGGATGTTCCCCCAAGTTGCACCCTCACCCCCACCAAATCAATGTTACATCTTGTCCGATTGAGTAATTGAGATGGAATCATGCTGCGTTCTGAATATACGTCATTTTACCGTTGGCGTGGAGAAAACATAGGATATTGGAGGTATATGAGCTACAACAGTGGCAATTTCAACGACTATAAAGAAGGTCAGAAAGGTCAAATTGATGACGAATAAATTATGAAGAGATATCTGACGAGAAGGGAGAAGAGGAGAAAACATCCAAAAGGAAAATAAGGCATAAATACAGAGAGAAGAATCAATTAAAATTAATTATAACAACAGGAAGGAAGGAAGAAATAAATAAAGCAGAATAAAGAACTAAAATAAGAATTATAGACTTGAACAAGAAGAAATCAAAGATCCGAGAAGAGAAACGAATAAGAGTCGAAGAAAAGGAATTGGTTTCTGGAGAACAAGAATATCCATGAGGAGGGTTTCACCTTTGAGTTACACCGTCAGCACTACTTTTACTACTACTACTACTACTACTACTACTACTACTACTACTACTACTATTACTACTACTACTACTACTACTAAATACTACTACTACTACTAAATACTACTACTACTACTACTACTGCCACTACTACTACTACTACTACTACTAATAATAATAATAATAATAACGATGATGATGATGATGATGATGATGATGATGATGATGATGATGATGATGATGATGATGATGCTGATGATGATGAAACAAGAACAGTAAGAAGCGCAGCGTGCATATATGTTTGACTAACCTCCCTGCTTTGGTGACAATCATCTCCGTTCCGAGAGAATCGAATTCATCCCACAGAGGCTTCATCTCCAGCTGGGCTCCGACGCTCATCAGCTTCGGATGCAGAGGCTTGTCCTGCTTCGGTTGCGTCCCGTCCCCGATGCCCGACTGCGGAGGGAGGGGCGACGCCGCCTGTCCCCTGCCCGCCTTCGCCTTCATCGCCGTCACGCCGGCGGTCTCCCGGTCCGTCAGATCCGGCGTCGACGACGACCCGGGACTCGACGACGACGACGGCGGCGAGCGTCGCTTGGAGGCGACCGCCGGGGCCGAGGAGGCGTCGAACCCCCCCGGGGGCAGCAGGTTGACACCCGCCCCGCCGCCGCCGCCGCCGCCGCTGCGCCTCCCGGCGTCGACGACGGGTGATTGGCCGTCGTCGGCAGCGGCGGCGGCGGCGGCGCTAGGCGGGCGAAGTGTTGATGCTGCCCCGCCAACGGGTCCGATGGTACCGCCGCCGCCGTGGAAGCCGTCGGCGGATTGGAGCGGTTCGGATGATCCGTCCGACCGCCGCCGCCGCCGCTGCACTGCTGACGTTGCTGGTGCCCTCCCTCCTCCTCCTCCTCCTCCTCCTCCTGCTCCTCCTCCTCCGAAATATTTTTCACTGACGCCAGCCACCGCCAAACAGGCTGTCGAAGAAAAAGATGCAAAACAGCAGTAATAACGCTTCGATATGTTTATTATGAAACTCTCTCTCTCTCTCTCTCTCTCTATCTCTCTCTCTCTCTCTCTCTCTCTCTCTCTCTCTCTCTCTCTCTCACTCTCTCTCTCTCTCTCTCTCCCCGTCTGTCTCTGCATCTCTGTGTCTGTCTGTCTGTGTCACTCTGTGTCCCTGTCCCTGTCTCCCTGTCTCTGTCTCTCTTCCTATCAACCGAAGAAAAGAATTCACCAAAATCCAAAGCGCAGCTGAGATAGCGCAGAAAGTATTCGATTCGAATGGATGAGTGGGAGGGTGGTGGGGAGGGTGGTGCCAGAGGAAGGTGGGTAAGGCAAGAGATATTGTATCCCTTTCCAGCGCACCCCACCACCACCACCACCACCACCACCACCACCCCCGTCAACCAGACCACAGCGACCGCCTTAACCCTTTGCGCACCGCTCATAAATATCAGAGAGATAATGCTCGCATGCCACGCAATGCATTCATATAGCGCCCCCGTTTCAATGACATTAAACAAGAAGCCGTACGACCTCTGACCTGTTCCGTTCGGCCGGATACATGCAGACGTCTACCGCACTTAATGGGGGTCGAAAGGAAACGGTGTTGAGAGATTTAGTGCAGGAATAAATACAACTGCTTTCAGCTTTGGTTTAGTGTCTTCTGCGCATGCGCGGTCTGTCTTATAAGTGTTTCGGAAAGGTGCCATTGGTTACCTATATATATATATAGTCCGTAATTCTTTGTCAGTACCTGACGGTACTAAGCGACTGACTGAGTAGTTCTTGGCGGTTAAACACGGTTAGTACTTGAATGGGTGTACACTGCGATAAGGATCACATGTGAAATGGAGAGCTCGAGCATACGCTGAATTTCAATGGGACAGCAATCACCCGTAATAGAACATTTGAAATATCTGCAAAAAGCATAATGACAGATACATGGACATGGGTCTATTTTTAACAACCCAACCCATCATGATCTAGACCCAACTCAACCCACGGAAGCAATAGGGTTGCTTCTCTTGCTTGATCCAACCCACCGTAATACATTGCAATTTCTTAAACCATGACTTATTTGTTAAGCCCGACCCAACCCAACCAATCATAAAAATGAAAACTTCTGACCCAGCCCAACCCAAACCCATCGCAACCCATGGGTGAAACCAACCCATGTCCAAAGCATATTTCTTAGTGCGCATTTTTTCCTCTATACGGTCTTATGTATGAAAACTGCAGTTGAGGTAAAAGTCAGTTACGTAAATAGCACTAACTAATCAACCCCCAGAGAATACCCCATTTAACAGCAACAAAAAGACTAATTGCTTGCCCCATAGAGGGCACTCATCCTATACTCCCCTCTCCAAAAGTATACACCACAAATAATAATAAAAACACTCACTGAAATAACTAATACCATCCAATAAAATACATCATATATATATATATATATATATATATATATATATATATATATATATATGATATCACTGCCAAATTTGAATGAATTCTGTGTAGATGAACGTGCGAGGTTTTTATTAACGATTGTTGATAGATGCTGCATAGGTTAGATCCATATGCATATATATATATATATATACATATATATATATGTGGTTTATATATATATATATATGTGGTTTATATATATATACCATTTGGGTGTGAAAAATTAATCTGAGTGTGCTGGGAGGGAGGGAAGAGGGGGGCAGAGGACCTGGGGCAAAATTAGACGATAAGCGCTGAGGCGTCTGGGCGCTGACGTCTCCTTGACGACGGAAGATAAAGCCTCGGTCTGCAGTTGGAAGATCTTTCGTTGCTTAATTAATGAAGAGACTTATTGATTCAGTGCAGATCTCTACATCAGCTGCCTTCACTTTCCCTCTGCACTTACAACGGAAACATCGATGCACATGTATATATATACACACACTATATATAATATTATAATATATATATACAGTATATATATATATATACAGTATATATGTATATCTTACATGTATGTATAAGACTATGAAAGCTATATATCGCATCAGAGTTTAAAAGACAGAAATGACGAAATAGCGGAAAAAGTCCCACAATTTTTGCGCGAATTTTAGACCTGCTAAGTGAGTGAGTGAGTGTGTGAGTGTGTGTGTGTGGGTGGGTGTGTGTGTGTATTCGCCGACCGGAACCGACCAAAGGCGTCGCGCACGCGCACTGATTGAAAAGACTACATCTTCGTCGTCGAATATATATATAAACTAGAAAGCACCTTTCAGAGCGCCCCTCCGCTGTCTTCCTCCTCCTCCTCCTCGTCCTCCTCCTCGTCCTCCTCCTCGTCTTTCTCTCCTCGTCCCTCTCACCGGGCATAAATAAACGTCTGCTTTACGTCCACCTGTTCCCTTCGCCGCCGCCGACGACGGGCCGCTGGAGTCGGCGCGGATTTTCATGAGACGCTTATATTAAACGCGCTGCCGAACGAATAAACTCGGAGATTCGGCGCCTCCGACACTAAAGCCCCGGCAAACGCTGTATACGAAGACCAACCCGGCAGCTGACACTGTTCGAGCACGGATCTAACGCCACCCTCAAGTGGAAAGAGAATGGAATCGACACTTGTATACCCCCTCCACCCCCCACCCCCACCCCATCCAGCGTCCTTCAGATCGTCTTCTGCCTATATCCTGCGTCTTCTTCTTCTTCCTTTGTATTCTTAATGGAGAATTTCGTCTTCCCTATACGGCTTCTCCTCCGGTCCGACGCGACGTCTCTGCTCTACAAGACGCCCGTTTTAGGGTCTAGCCTGCCCCCTCGAATCCACCGCTTGCCCCTCCCACCCCACCCCCAAACACCCCACTGCGTCGTGGCTCTGGTTCGAGTGGCGAAATGATGGCGGCCGGGCGGGGGTCGACGATGTCCGTAAACTTACCCTCGAGTCTGGCGCCAACCGTAAAACTGGGATCAGAATTTTTATTTTTAAAAACTGTTAATCCACACACACACACACACACACACATGGTTTCTCTTTTCCATTTTTTCTATATATATATATATATATATATATATATATATATATATATATATATATATATATATATATATATATATATACAGATGTTGCAGTTGTTTATACGGGGACAGTAAGCAGAACAATGTCACAGTGACCATGTGTCCTACTCTTCTCCGCCCCTTCTACTTCTCCTTTGTTGTTCTCTCCTCCTCCTCCTCCTCCTCTTCCTCCTCTTTCTCCTCCTCTTCCTCCTCTTCCTTGTGGCCATCGCTGGAGTCAGAGGCATGTTGAGGAGATGCAATTAAATTTAAATCAGTCTGCGTCGAGAAATGTCCATCGTTCGACGGAGGAGGAAAAGGACAAGGAGACAGACAGAGACACGGACAGGAGGAAGGAGGAGGAGGAGGAGGAGGAGGAGGAGACAGAGACGCGCTTAAATTTGTTCCTCTGACAACTGACACATATTTTAAATCGATATACAGTAACTTATATAGGCCTTATGCACCTGTAGCCTGCATTTAACCTAAATTCAATGCCGTTATGAATATGACGATTGCTATGGAGTCTGGACAAGATGAAAATCAAAAATATTGGTACATTTGGACAAATTTGCAGAATGAAAGTCGAAAGACTAATAAGGACGGCGATGATGGGAGGATCAGATGGTGCGAGGAAAAGAGGAAGACCACCAAAGGGAAGACGGATCAACGATATTCTAAGTTAATGGACTGGACTTAACACCCAAACTGCGACACACATGGCCAAAGATAGGAAAGGTCGACCATGGACAAGCACTTCTCTATCATTGGCACCAACGGTCCTTATGGACTATGGAATGTGATGACGATAATGATGATAATAATAATAATAATAATAATAATAATAATAATAATAATAATAATAATAATAATAATAATAATAATAATAATAATAATAATAATAATAATAATAATAATAATAATAATGTGATATTAAGTGGTTTAGGAGGCGAAGTAAGCCTGTATGAAAATCACTCGGAATGCCCTCCACGTTCAAATGCTCACCGCCTCCAAATAATAATAATAATAATAATAATAATAATAATAATAATAATAATAATAATAATGTGATTTTAGGTGGTTTAGGAGGCTAAATAAGTCTGTACGCCTATGAAACCACTGTGAATGGTCACCGCGTTCAAATGCTCACCGCGTCCAAATAATAATAATAATAATAATAATAATAATAATAATAATAATAATAATAATAATGTGATTTTAAGTGGCTTAGGAGCATGGGCGGCGCTAGGGGGTGGCTCCGCGGGTCCGGGCCCACCCAGCCCCGGGCAGGGACACCGGAGCAAATAGTGCATATCCGTAGAGAAATTTTGATTGGGGGGGTAGTCTGAGCCTGGTCCTGGTTGTGTAGATTACATTAGACCCACCCAGCCAACAAAACCCAGCGCCGCCCCTCTAGCCTACTGTAGCACTAGTCCTTGAATTGTCCACTTTCAAACAGGGTATCAATTTTATAATATTTTGTGGTCTATAAAACCTGTAATACAAAAACCAGCTCTCGTTTTAAGCGCCATCTTATCTCTCGATTGATTTCTTAGACATTTGACAGAGAATAGATTTCTGAAAGACTTTGTATAGTTTCGTTTCAAATGGCTCATTATTTTATGTGGCATTTCGAAAGCTCTAGAAAAAATTGAGACAGAATATATTGACAATTCTAGTACGGTTTGACACAACAAAGATGGGGACACAAGAATATGTGGTTTTAATTCATTTCATCACTCTTCTGAATTTTTCCATATCTAGGCCTATAGCTATAGTAATATATAATATATCAAAGCGAGAAATTGAGAGCAATATTAAAATCTTGACTTCTGGGCCATATTTTCAGATATATAAAAGAATATAGCAAACACCCTACTTCCGAATCTCACGAACAGGGGTACATAGGGTACCTATGTCCCTCTTGGCTAAAGCTAATTTAGATTATAGCACTGTATCTGTCAATTACAGAAACTATATAGGACCTATAACTAATGTATATATATATATTATATATATATATATTATATATATATATATATATTACGGCATCAAACCATAAGGCTAATATCTTATCATATAACATCTTATCAACTTCATATTTCTTAATGTTCTTAACGAAAGGTCTATGCATTTTTGTATTACCCTGCCCCCTATCGAACTACTTATATATACTATATATACTACTACTATATATATATATACTACTACTACTACTAGGGCAAACTATACTATATATATATATATATATATATATATATATATATATATATATATATATATGCCTATACAATTTGCACTGCCTAGCATATCAATATCTGCATGCATAAATAAATTTGTCATTATATTTCCGTTTGTCCGTAAAATTTGGAAAATATGAGAGACTCAAATTACGCTGACCTTCCATGCCTTTCAGACCTCCGGACGTGCTGTATCCGTTATTGTCCTGCATTCCGGACCAATCCAGCTGGAAGCGACAGTCCGACGGACCCTGGCGGTGGTGCAGATGGTTGACCATAGACGACGATGATCCGGGGACATATCCGTATCCGGCGGACGCCCTACCGGCGGCGGAGCCAGTCGAATCGATGGCGACACTAGGATCGGACATTATGGATGCGATTGCAAAGGCGTTGGCGCGAAGAGAGAGCGGATTTTCCATGCGCCAATTAATTCAAGCATAAAATTCACTTCCCTTGTATGTGTGTGTGCGTGTGTGCATGTAAGATTGTAGATCGTACGCCGGCGAATGGCGCTATATAATTCCGGGAAATAATACTTTTTTCGCTGGAGATGGATGGCGTATCTTCCTCGGTTGTTTTCCAGGAGAAGCGATCCTTCCAGTGGATAAATTCCCGGCGTAGTGATAATCCAGAGTCGAAATCTGCGCTGCACGATGGAAACTCATGAACTTTTGCCCTCAAAAAACTGTCGTTCCTTCAAGTTTTTCCAGAGAAAAAACCGATCTTTTCCAAAGTACTTCGATTGAAATCCTTTGCGTCGAAGTTTGAGGTTCCAGTTTCACCGTTAAAGTTTCCTATTCGATCTACTCCGTCTTCTGAATGATGTAAGTAAGTAAGACGTATTCTCTATTCTAAGAGTCTATTAAGTTTCGTTATGTTTAGCGCAATCGACTGGTTCCTATTCATGTTACTGATACGAGAACTTGGGAAAAATACCAGGAAACCGAAGAAACGATTTTCAACGAACACGGCTATTGCCTCTATCAAATGTCTGTGCGTAATTTGGACGGAAAACTAGTGTTCATGCCAATCAAAGAAAGCCACGCCCAGCGCCCACCTCCACGCTGAACGATTCACGATTTTGACAATCTAAACTCCGCCCACTAGCCCTCGACGCTTCTATCCAATCAAAATTGAGACCAGAGACCACAGGCTGGCGGTGAGATCTCTCTGGGCGTGGCTTCGAGCAAACACCGCTGTTTCTGATTACGACATTGGTCAGACCGGAACGCGTACAAGCAGACGTAGAAGCGAGCAAACAGCGAAGCTTACCGAGACGGACACGGAGAGGCACGGGCCAGATGTACGTTATTTTAGCGGCATCTACGGGGCGTTGAGTATCATTGGCCCATCGATCATGCGCCTGGACACGGGCATGTCAGATCTTGGGTCCTGCCGCACCGCTCGGTTTATCTCGCCCGGTCTCGGAAGGGAGGGCACCCGGTCTGTGTTGTGGGCGACCGCCCAGAGGAGGCCCTCGTTGCGTGAAACCGTCAGGTCTGAAGGAGAGGAAGACGACGACGACGACGACGACGGCTGTTTGGAAAACAGATTTCAATCGGATCTGATTTTGTTTACAAACTCATAACGAAACGATGAGGAAGAGGAGAAGAAGGAGGAGAAGAGATAGATAGAGAAGCAGAGACAGAGAGACAGAGAGAGACAGAGACAGAGACAGAGACAGAGAGAATGACCTAAAATATTGGTGATGATATTCAGCTTGAGGCTATAGCACGCTGCATACATGGCCATAGATTACGAACTGTTTCCAACGGCGTTTATTCGACTGCTTCAGCTCAGATTCTGGAGAATTTCGTTTGTAAATCCGTTCCCTCCAAAAGCAAGATATAATCTAGAGAAGTCTTAAAACATTTAAACGAACAGAGAAACTCGGCAGATAGTTTTCCATTCATACAAAACAGTTAAGTCTCACAACGACATTTCGATTCCACTTGCGGGGTCCAATGGCAAAAACTTTTTATGCACAGTTAAACGACTTTATTATTATTATTATTATTATTATTATTAGTATTATTATTAGTGGTAGTAGTAGTAGTAGTAGTAGTAGTAGTAGTAGTAGTAGTAGTAGTAGTAGTGGTGGTAGTAGTAGTAGTAGTGGTGGTGGTAGTGGTGGTAGTGGCAGTAGTGGTGGTACAGTGGCAGTAGTGGTAGTGGTGGTGGTGGTGGTGGTGGGGTAGTGGTGGTGCAGTGGTGGTGGCAGCAGTGGTGGTAGTGGTGGCAGTAGTGGTAGTAGTGGTAGTGGTAGTAGTAGTGGTAGTGGTAGTAGTAGTAGCAAGTAGTAGTAGTAGCAGTGGTAGTAGTAGTGGTGGTAGTGGTAGTAGTAGTAGTGGTGGTAGTAGTAGTAGTAGTAGTGGTGGTAGTAGTAGTAGTAGTAGTAGTAGTAGTAGTAGTAGTAGTAGTAGTAGTAGTAGTAGTAGTATCAAGTCGCTAAGATACCGAGCAACAGGGACTTCTTTTTCTTAAAAACAACGATACTTTGCATCCGTCACTTATCTTTGGCAGCAGCAGCAGCAGCAGCAGCAGAACATGAAAAGACCTGAAGTGAACGCAGTGGAATCTGATTTGCAATCGCCGAGAAGTAGGTCCTATCACAGCTCAAGTAACTCCCCGCTGCAGCCTTCGTCTCAGTCCTCCTATCTGGGCAAGGTCCGAGCGCCGTAAGTAGGGCCCTCTAAAAGACAGATTCCTTGCGCCGGTCGAAAACCAAAGCCCTCTCAGTGAAAGAGCTACACCCCGTCTTCGCTGATGCATGTCGACCCCTTTGCCCTGCCCTCTGGGGGTTAACTCGGCCCCTGCGGTAGGGGTGGGCCTTAGATCGCACCCCGTTAAATTTGATCGCACAATTAATTTCGTCGCGGGGCAATTTGTTCTATCTGGATCTCTACACCTTGGAATTGATCCATGGGGAGGGGGTTGAACATTAGCGGTGACCAGTGAACCCGGGATCATCGACCCTCAGCATAACACTGGGGCCAGAGCTAAAGATCTTGGAGCAATCATAGTCTGTTTGATAAATGTCTAATAACAATAATAGAAGAATTAGTGAATTTTATCTTGCAAAGTTGACCCATGCAGCCTGGACCGCGAGTATCAGCGATAAATGCAAAAGAATACGGAAAGGCATTGACTCGCTTTCAACCATTTAAGACTATAATCTTAATTTTTCCAAAGGGTAAAACACAATGGTCGCGGTTAATGTACGTTTATCACTATTTGTTTCAGTGTGAAAATATTGGTTAAAAGCCAAAATATAATTAGCTAAGAAATAGATTTGCATTTTTCAGTGTGGACAAATGCCCTCTCTTGTCCCAATGTGTGGGTGCCCATGCTAACTGTACATTATTATTATTATTATTATTATTATTATTATTATTATTATTATTATTATTATTATTATTATTAAAATGTAAAGGAAAATGTAAAGATATAATATGATCTAAAGTGCTGTTCTGTTCTATGACATCGTTCTCACATTGTGAAATGGCATGTTGGCATTTTCTCTCCGATGGCTTAGGACTAGGGCCTCCGTGTGTGGGTACCTCTGGCATCTATTAGCGTACATTTAATCAACATCTTATGCTGCGTGAGCCGGCCAGTCAACCAACCTATACCGACCAGTCAACCAGCCAGTCAACCAGCCAGTCAAGCAGTCTTTTAGACCAGCGGCATCGATATACGAGGCAGGATACGGGGGCGTGCACTGCGCTTGGCGTGTCCATGCAGCGTACAGGACGGATGGATGGATGGATGGATGGACGGATTCGAGTCCGTTGACTGATCCAGAAGATGGATGTACGGTCTGAATGATGACCTCCTTCGACTCCTGGTCTATGCACACGCACGAACGCACATACGCATAGGGAGAGAGACAGACAGACAGACAGACAGTGAGAGAGAGAGAGAGCGCCGTCAGAATTATGTAACCGCGGTTGGCGGAAAGCAGTCTTAGGACTTAGATGGCGGAGTCTTTTGGGGGTGAAAGAGTGGGTGGGGGGGGAGATGGAGGGTCTGGGAGTAGTGGGGGTGGGGTCGGTTGAGAGGAAGGACGCATCTCCGCGCCAGAACAACCACGTGGAACTACGGAGGAGGTGATAAATATTATGCGAAACGAGTTTCCCCGCGCGTGCTCCTCCTGTGATGTTGGCGTTCGATCGCGAAATTTCCTAGAAACGAACTTGTTTCGATTAGGGGTTGAAAACAGCTCCGTGCGGCCCGCCCCACCCCCTCCCTCCCCCGACCCCCGCCATCTCCCACCATAATTTTACCGCCGCGCCTGTTGCCACCCACGAGTGGGCCCCACGCGAAGACGTCGCTGGTTTGAAACGAGGGTGGGAGGGGGGTTCCAGGGTCATGGAGAGTTGGAGGGAGAGGTGGCGGGAGTACAGATCGTCGACTTCTATAGCGCCGCCTGAAATTGAATTGCTTATATAGGCGTTTTTCGACCGATTAGTGCACACATCCAATCCATAAGAAGCCGAGGTCGGATGGGGGGGGGGGCGGCGGGGGGTCTACAGTGCTAAGACAAAACATTGCACGTTCCAAGAGACTCCAACAGACAAATGAACTTTGTTTACGGAAGTCGAAGGTAAATCCAGGTAATTAGAATAACAGCGCCGTGGCGACTTACCTGCCATCTGCCACCTGTGCAATTCCTTTCACCTTCACCCAATGCAACGGCCAGCTGCCAAATGGAAAGGGAGAGGGGTCCTCCAGTGCCAGATGTTGGCAGCTGTAAGTCTGTAACCATATAGAGATCTTTCTTACCAGTTGCTCACCAATTAGGCCCCCTAATAATCCACGGCAATCGAACCATAGACTCTCGTACAACGAAGCGGAACTCTGTCGACCAATTATTACACAATTCACAGATATGCTATACTACGAACCGGCGAACCGGCGAACCGTTTGCAGTAGGCGTTGATGATTTTAGTAACCAACGAAATTTGACAGCGCACCGTTCGAAATAGAGAACCCTAAATACGTCTTATTGTTTACCGCCGCTGCACGAAACTGCCTTCAGCGGAGCGGAGGAGGAGGAGGAGGATTTGATTGGGGCGAAGTAAAACTTCGCACATGCAAAAAGGGAATCTCAGAATCAGTTTTTGTATCATAAAGGTCTCTCCATTTCCCATCTCTTCTCTATTTCTTCTTCTTCTTCTTCTTCTTCTTCTTCTTCTTCTTCTTCTTCTTCTTTTTTTTTCTTCTTCATTTTCTTCTCCTCCTCCTCCTCTTCACCTCCTCCTCCTCCTCGCTAACTTAGAGGCACAGAGAGAGATACGTTTGGTCGACGCCCCAGTCAACCCCATGCAGTCTGCATTATAGTACAGTAGTTCTATCGTTGTCCAGGTTTTTGTCCATGATACAGAACAGAAGATGTTATGAGCTGCGTTAGACATCGGGTGCCCTTGATTTATCGCAGAGGTTGGAGAGACACAGAGACACAGAGAGAGAGAGAGAGAGAGAGAGAGAGAGAGAGAGAGAGAGAGAGAGAGAGAGAGCACGGGGCCTGAAAAGAAGATTTAATCCGTGCGTAGAGATGAGCTTCTGCTTAATTAGCTGTTTATGCGATCCTGTCCGTTGCTCGGTCGCGGGACTTAACGTTTCGTTCTCTGTCCATTTGATGAAGTCGCTATTCAATCGCTTCCAACATCCGACCTCCGCGGAAGGAGATCGGAGATTTATCGTTCCCGTCGACCCCCGTTCCGACCTCACACCGACGAGAGAGAGAGAGAGGAGGAGAGAGAGAAGGGGAGAGAGAGAGAAGGAGAGAGTTTACGACAGCGGCGCCATATAAATCTTCTATATATTCTCCTCTTCGCGTAAGGTTAGACTCTTGCAACGGGTCGTCATCTGGACAGGACGTGAAGCTCGCAAAATGGCAGACGGTCCGTATGTAGTCGAATGACTGACACGAAGAAGATAGTGCAGGGGTGGGTGGGTAGGACGGGGTGGGGATGGGCTGGGAGGGGGTCAGAAAGACAAAGACAATTAATTAGTGTTGATAATAAATATAGATATTTGCGAGATAAGGTTCAAACCGGTATCAGGCAAGAGTAGGCTATAGTTGCATATATATATATATATATATATATCGATGCACAGAATTTTGGGTAGACGCATAATTTTTCGCCCACTGGGGTGGGGCAGAGTGGTACAGATAAGACGCAAAATGGATATTCAGACTACGAAGACGAGAGGAGTATATATTATACTAATTTTCTTTAAAAACCGAATATAGATTGGGGGCAGGGGGCGAATGGGAATATTTTCGCCAAAACACCTAATTTAGAGTAAGAAGACTGACTTCAGTGTTATGGACAGCAGCTCCAGTATCAAAACAGAACCTGTTAATTACGTTGTTTTGCATGGGGCCGATATAGAATTCCAGGGTGTGTTCGAAACGGATAGGGTTACCCGCTCTCCCTCAACGAGACTCTCGCTGCAGAAATGAATTTTGGATGCTGTGCAGGTCAGAGACCGCCAGAGCCTCGTTCTGGAGTGGCGCCTCGGTTGTCAGCCGAGGTCATGACCCCAGATGTATACGACCATGTTCTGGAAATAACTCAATGCAAAATAATACTATTTCTTCTGTTTTTTATGTGTGCGTATATATATACATACATATATATATATATATATATATATATATATATAGAATATATATAAATATATATATATATATAGAATATATATATATATATATATGTTGTAATAAAATGGCTTGCAATGTAAGGATCATTACTATAATTCCGTGTTACCTGGAACCTTAATAACGCCTGAAAGAGAAGTCACGTGGTTTCCATGACGACGGAAATTGACCTTGTTCCTTGTACAATGTCAATGAACATCCAAAGGGGAAGATCTACGAGAAACTCCTCGGACTTATTCCACTGTTCTACCTGCCTGTAACAGCCTTTTAGCATAGGCTACTGCATAATGTCGAATTATATTTGCCTTCTATGGGATTGTAGAGTTCGGTGTGCCACCTGATGATGCTTCTATTGTATTTACTGCGAAGGGCGCATGGGCGCCTGCAGAAATTTTCAGGGGGGTTGCAAAACATGGTCATGCGACGAACGAAACCAAAAGTACTGCGCAAGACTGTGAAGATCTAATGGACTATAAATTATTTAGCGCTACAAGAAAGTTCATTGGATATATATATCATACATATTCATATTTTAGCTTATTTCTATAGGTTACATCTTAATTAAGTTTACATTTTTCACATAACCACAGTTTTTCCAGGGGTGCAATTGCACCCCCTTCCGGACGCCCATGGAAGGGCGCTAAAGAAGTTGATGAGTAGGTATGTACTGATGCGTTTAATCGTTGCGTGAACCTTACTAACTTTTGAAACTTGGAACATTTGGGAGAGAGAGAGAGAGAGAGAGTCAACATTTGCAAGAGATTCTTTTTATTTTTAGCGAATAATTTCGAATGAAATTCAAAACTTCGCTTTTTCTATCCAACTTCTTTTTTATTATTTCAGCCTGACAAAACAGTCACGTGCATCGCTGGAACGTAACGAAGAAGTTCACGCCTTTATATAAGAACTGTGAGAGAAAATGCGTGGAAATTGAGTACAGAGAATTAAAGCGAGTATCTAAAACCGAAAGTGAACCGCAATTAATTTCCGAAGTCTGTCTCCGATTTCCAAGGAAACAACGGCGGTCGCTGTGTTTGACTGTGCTGACGTGTCGGGCTGTCGTCACGTTTGGCGTTTATATGCCTGGCCGTAAAGGTTTCAGCTCTAACGTCCGCATCCTAATGTTCCTTCAAATCCGATCGAATTTCACCACTCCACTGACAACAGCCACATGTAGCCACCCCACCCCCACCCCTATGCTTCACAGCGATGACCAGGTCACTCAGAGTTGTCCATGGGTCGGTTTTCTCAACCCAAACCCAACCCAACCCACCAACTTTCCAACCCAACCCACAAGAAATTCTTGTCTGCTGACCCAAACCTAACCCAACCCATCAGAACAACAACGTGAAAGTACAATCGCAATTTTTAAAAAAAGACATACATTCAAGCACAAAAAACTTATTGCGCAATATAAATTGTCTAGTTAATAATAATAATAATAATAATAATAATAATAATAATAAGAAGAAGAAGAAGAAGAAGAAGAAGAAGAAGAAGAAGAATCTCATAACACTATAATGACTACAGTATCGAGTTATCATACTAGTGTCTTTTAAAAGTTTTACCTCTCAGATCATGCTCGATTTCGCTATCCATTCTCGCGTGCTTAGTACTGCTTACTGAATTCGAAGCTCAAACAAACTGAACACATCTTTCTGTCCCGCGTATTGCCAACTACGTGTAGTTGTGGCCGGTTTTAAGCGCCAGGCAAGTAAACAACAGCCGACTATAGGCCTATCTATCTGCCCACGTGATATAATCGATCTGAATAATTGTCACGGTCCAGTTGGCACAGACAACTTAATTCGCTGCCCTTATGGAATCTAGACTAACGTAGGCCTACATGGCGCCTTTAGCGCAAGCGCAGTCCATATGACATAATATAATAATCTATGGATATTATTAGTAGACCAAAATAGAACACGTGGTTAACAGGTAAAGATGAAGCTAAAATGTATAGACTCACGAAATACAACCCAACCCAACCCAACCCATGGGTTAACCCAACCCATGGACAACTCTGAGGTCACTAAATAATAGAAGGTGGGGCCTATAGGTCCTATGCAATTGTGCGATTGGCCTAAGATGCCGGACAAGAAAAATAGAATTTAACAATAATAGACGGGGTCAGAAAAACTTGAATAGGCAGATGAACAAATACAATAATCGAAGCCCTGACATTTGAGATCAGTCAATTTTTGTGACTACTTTTGAAGGCAGATTCTCCATATTTGTTTTGAAGACTAAATGAAAATACGTTGTAGCCGAAGCGGTTTCAGCCGATGTCCAGAAATGCTCTGGAATGAGTTTTTTCGGTACCACGCTGTATCTGTGCTCTTGTGGTCTTGTACCGGTTGCATTGGATAAGCGGATGTTGGCTGGCTTGCATCGGCGTAGAGCCGAACGCAAGGACTGATGCTAGATAATGCGAAATCTGTCTTAACCGCTAAAGTGTTTCCAAGCATTTTATATGTGCGAAAGGTCGTGTGTCAGATAACTGCCAAGAGACACGCGAGAAGTGTGTCTCTCTCTGTGTGTGTGTGTGTGTGAGAGAGAGAGAGAGAGAGAGAGAGAGAGAGAGAGAGAGATACTTTAATTTAAGCATATTCACACCGGCGTTTGCTAAAAGTCATCAATAATTAGGCCCTATGTTTGTTTACTGTACTTATTTATTTTTATGCTTATGTCTGCATACATCTTCGACATTTTCTCGTATAATCTGTCTTATTTCCGACCTCATTCGTTTGTTTTCACCATAAAAAATATGTGCGAATTTCAATCACTCCTTCATTCGTTCGTTCGTTCGTTCGTTCTTTGACTGACACAATAGGTAATTGCGCTACATAAACGTAAAACAAAGTTCGCTGTTCACAAAACGAAATGTCTGTTCATATGCCTCGGCAGAATGCGTTGATTAATTATATATTAATTATTGCGCAATATAATTATATAAGTGTGTGCCATAGAGGTCTATATGGTATGTGTCGTAGACAGCTAGTGAACATTGAGACTTAGATGTGCGGGTGGGTGATGGTGGACGGAGCGGGTGGAGAGGGTTCTTGGGGGTAGATGGGTGTGTGGGGGATGGGGTTCAGTTGGATTCGTGCCCCTCTAAGGGTGCGCCGCTTCGTAGAGTTTATTGACTTCATTTTCGATTTCATCGTCGACCTCCAAAAGTTCGACTGCGTAGAAAAGCTTCTTTGATTTTATCCAACTCGAAGAATTGTCAAAAAGAACGGAATCTAAAAAATCAATCAATCAATCAATCAATCAGTCAATCAATCAAATGGATCAAACCAGTCAATAATTCAATCAGACCAGTCATTCAGCGGGTCGGTTGGTCGGTGAGTGATTAAGTGAGCGAGTGAGCGAGTGAGTGAGGCATTGAGTGTGATTAACTGAGTGAGTCATTGAGTGAGTTAGGCACTAGGCAGTCCAATAAATCGTAGACATTTCAAGCAATTGGCCATTTTTTCTTTCGTTCTTCTTTTCTTACTAATTTATCTATTTATATGTGAATTTCTGGATTTATAAGTGAATTTTCTAGGTTTGTATTCTCAATGTTATATTAAATTCTATCGTTGTTGAAAAGAGAAATAAATAAATGATTGATTGATTCTGTCGTTCGGCTGTAGGCTTGTAGCTCTTTAGCAGCACAAGAGAACAGAGAACAAGTGTTCTTGCATGTTCCCGGTAGAGAGCATACGATGCTGTCGTCTTCAGTCACCAGGTGGCTGTTGAATGTCTTCGATGCAATGATCGGCCTTCGCTCGCCATCTGCACTGACATGGTTCACTCCAAACGCAATGTTGCACTCCTCCGTTCTGAATTCCCATCTGAAAGAAGCACACGCACAACCATCAATAAGATCCCGTCACGCGATATCTCAGCATGTGGCGACACCTAGCGAACGACCAGAGCACATATAACAGCAGCAGCAACAGCAGCAGCAGCAGCAGCAACAACAACAACAATAAAAAATAATAATAGGCACGAAACAATCAATCAATTAAATGGATAAAATCAGTCAATAAATCAATAAAATCAATCAGTTGGTCGGTCGGTGAGTGAGTCATTCAGTTAGTGAGTTAGTCAGTCCAATAATTCACATTATTATTATTATTATTATTATTATTATTATTATTATTATTATTATTATTATTATTATTATTATTATTATTATTATTATTATTATTATTATTATTATCATCATCATCATCGTCGTCGTCATCATCATCATCATCATCATCATTATTATGTCCGGTTTTGAGTGGTTCAGTGAGATCCGTTGTGTGTCAGAACCACGTTTTGCATTAGGTCTACATAGATTACATAAAAACATTAGCCTATAATATGACTTAGACAACGCGAAAGGAACTATTGCAACAATAACGAAATTAAGTTGCTATCTGATATGATTAGCAGCATTGGATTTGGTCACTAAGTTATTCTAAGAAAATATTAGACAGATATCAGTGGCGGCCGGTGGGTCTGAGAAGAGGGGGTTGCAATGTTAGTGAGAAAATTTTAACCCTTAAAATTAGCCTGGGATACTTCGGTTTCATTAATGTGGTCCTATCACGTCGATAGTGATTGTTTTCCTACAGCCTATTGCCTTAGCACGAATATAATTATTCCTAATTAAGATATCTGGTTCATTATAGGCCTGCAGCAGGTTTTATAGACATCAAAAACAAGTTTTATAATTAATTCGCTCTGTGAGAGAAGCCTATTGAAGGCCTGTTTTAATAGAATTATAGATGGTATATAAGCCCTAGATATGTAAAAATCGAATTGATTTGAAGAAATTCTCTCGCAAAATCCACATTTTCCTCTTGTTCCTTCTTCATTGCTTTAACCTTTGCAAGAATAATCAATAATATCATTCTCAATTTTGATCTACAGGGTTCGAAATAGAGCACTGCCAGCCATTTCCTACTACACACTAAAGCCATTGACTGTACGAGAACGAGGGACATCAACTAAATGAAAAACCCGGACTGATGTCGCAGTTCTTCTGCGACACAAATATAGTTCCCAAGCACACTGCAGTCGCCGGAGTGCAGTAAAACACTCGAAACTATTCATTAAGCTGAGCGGGAATTGGACTTCCTGAAAAAGCTAAATTACATATTAAATTATTATTATTGTTATTGACAAATTGTGCAGCGAAAAATTGGTGGTTGAGCTGGGGGTTGCGCAACCCCCAGCGACATAGTCACCGGCCGCCGCCACTGATATATATATATATATATATATACTATTCGAAGCCTAATAATCTTGAGTCTCACTTTATTACTGAGCCAATCTTGTCGACCTTAAAGTCGATTGACAGGGATTGACCGCTTGGAATGACAGCTGAAGACATGACATCTCCCGTCAAATCCTCCGTCAAGTAATAGGAACGCGGCACCTTTCCTCCTTGACGGATCTAGAATCAGAAACACCAACGGACAGACGGACGGAAAAGTGAAAATATGGAGTCCGAAACACTCTTGGAGCGACCCTGACACCCGCTAGCGAAGCACTTAGACGGTCGACACTGAGATCAGCAGCATCCTCTCTCTACCTCGCTGTACCTACCATCGTGGCGCATCTAGGATTTCCATCTGGATCCGTCCTGGTTCCGCCGAGATAGGCTGGCAGCTGATCGGCGTCGACGAACTTTAAAAGCTCCGTTCGATAATCAGCTAAGTAAGTAAGTAAGCAAGCAAGTAAGTAAGTAAGATCTCATGAATTTATATAAAGCTTTCGAAAGGGAGTGACGTAGTAGCTGCTTATTTCTATAGACGCCTAATTTATGGCTGAAACTTGAAATAGCCAGCTGAATAGGCCTTCAACGTCATTCAAAATCATACCCAACACCCCCACCCAACCACTCAACACCGTCCTCACCGAAACCACCCCCACCCACCCTCAATGCGGAGGCGTGTGGCGATTTTGGCGCAAATTCTGTGCAGAAATTTGACGAAACTCAACACTCACAGCCTAGAATGAAGATCTTTTTCCTCATGTCTTCACTGAGCAGAGGTCTACATAGACGATAGAGAATGGGAAATATAGAAGGAGCTGCAAAGGAAAATTAACAGCAGAGATCAAGCGTGTATACATTCGAATCCATCTCTGGAATATCATAAAAATTATACATCAAGACACAATTTAGGCGAATACACAAGCATTCGGGAAATTATCCTTCAAATATAGTTTCTTTGCTGCGGCATCGAAAATACAGCTGTTGGAGGATGAGTTGAACGCCTACCTTTAACAACTATCAACCGCTTTGCCATCTCTGGATAGTTGTCTTCGAGTAATTTCACCAAATGAAGATACATCTCAAGACCTGAAATCATGCGCTTATTAATCTTATTTAATCACTCAAAATGCCACGTCATCAAATATATATATTCCAATCTTCAGACCATAGTCTCTATATATATATATATAGTCTATGGTCTGTACTCTCTCTCTCTCTCTCTCTCTCTCTCTCTCTCTCTCTCTCTCTCTCTCTCTCTAAATATATATATATATATATATATATATATATATATATATATATGTATAAAGTCTTTTAAACTATTTAGACACTTTCAGGTATTGCGAATTTAAACAAGAGAAATTCGTAACTTTGTATGCGTTGTAATTTGGCAAAAGACACGTAGGTTAGTTACTTCGTTCGCACTTCGCAGCAACGAAATTCTAGTTCTAATTTCAATTTCTATGTTGCCATTTTTAAAAATTGTTACCTGGCCTCCACAGGAACTTCGTTCCAACGTTTTCCATGTCGAATATCACGGATATTCCGTCCACTCTTCTCCCGAGCTGATGTGCGAAAATCAATACAAACGAAAAGATGACCAGACATGCAAATAACAAGATATTTTCTACAACTTTTAATTTGTTTCATCACTCTTCTGAATTTTTGCATATCCATAGCCTACTGTAGCACAAACAGGGTATCAATTTTATAATATTTCTGTGGTCTATAAAACCTGTAATAGAAGAAACCAGCTCTCTTAAGCGCCATCTTATCTCTCGATTGATTTTTTAGACATTTGACAGAGAGAATAGATTTCTGAAAGACTTTGTATAGTGTCGTTTCAAACGGCTCATTATTTTTCGTGGCATTTCAAAAGCTCTAGAAAAAAATTGAGACAGAACATATTGACAATTCTAGTACGGTTTGACACAGCAAAGATGGGGACAGAAGAATATGTGGTTTTAATTCATTTAATCACTTTTCTGAATTTTTGCATATCTATAGCCTACTGTAGCACTAGTCCTCGCATTGTCCAATTTCAAATAGGCCATTTTGGCCCACCCAATACTCGGCTTGTGGCGCCCTCCATGTTCTACATCCACAAGTCACAAAAATCGATTTGTACGGACGAAGCTGACAATGAAACCTCAAATTTTACGAGATTCGATGCTTTAGAGAACAATTGAAATAAAAATTGTAATGTTCCCAGTTGGACCGTTCGCCACGGGGCGTATCTAGGCATACTAGGGTATTTGGCGCCCATGGAAAGATGGGGAGGGTCACAAATTAAATCAGCAGGTTAACAAATCTTTAATTAACAAATCATTGCACCAAATTTATACCAGATTAAATGTATGTTCAAAGTCAGTTTTGAATTTTCTCAGTTTCTTCTCTTCCCGCCCCCCTCCCACCTGCCATGCCCTAGGTATGCCCTTGGGCGCGGCGCACCCCTCCTCCCCGTCCAGGTTACCTCTTCGGTTCGCCGTCTGCATTCATCGACCGACATCTCGCATTCGTACAACTTGAAGGTCTCGAGTTCCGAGCGCCGGGTGGACGCCATCAAGCCGCGAAGGTCGTAGCACCCGAACAGCTCCACTCGCAGCGGGGACCCGTCCCGGTCGCGACCGCAGATCCCGCCCGGAAAATACTCCGCCAGTACCTGCTCAGTCCATACATCCGGTACCACAGAGACGCGGCAGGCACGATGCCACGGTATACTCGGTACTTCATAGAGTACCAAGTACATCGAACCTGACTGAAAAAAGAAGTTTTGGTTTTGGCTTTACGACCCCCCTCCCGCCCCTTCACCCAACCAGAGGCCGAATTATTTCGTAGAGTGGCTGAGTTTGTTTCTCTCGAAAGCGACGGCTGTCATCAGTTGTTCAACGAAAACGCACCTGGTCTACCTGTCTAGTGTCTACCTGTCTAGTGTCTACCTGTACCAATCAAACGCGACTTTGGATCAATCGGGCGTTGGTCGCAGCTTATATAGGTAGATTATCTGTAAAATACCTTTAAAATAATGAACTATATACATAGTCAGGCCCAATGCAATGTATGATATATGTCGTCTCTGCCTCAAAAGTAATTAATCATTTGTCTATATCCTCATTAACCCCTTAACTGGATATTTAACTGTAACTCAATGTAAAATGGACGGATATATCCGGGGTCCCCAGTTAATCGGTTAATGAACCTTTGGCGCCAGTACATACTTACTAAACCGCCATTTTTCAATCAGTTCGAGTGCATGTCAGCATCAGAGCAGAAGCAATGAGCTCTACACCCATTTCTTCAGTCACGCGCGTTGTCGTCATTATCATTCTGCTAATTATCGCCGTCATCATCATCATCATCATCATCATCATCATCATCATAATAATAATAATAATAATAATAATAATAATAATAATAATAATAATAATAATCCCATAATGATAATTAAATAATCATCATCATCATCATCATGTTGAAATTAATAGGAATAGGAAGACGTGAGACTATGGACATTCATTTTTTCTTTGTAAGCAAGACTCTACAAGACAATTGAATCTGGTTTGCGATCAATTCTAACTAGATCCCCTTCTAGACAATGATGGAACATGCAGAGGCCTATATGATCCTATTTCTCGTAAAATTCGTTTAATTAATAAATTCTATGGCGTAGATAGGATCACGCTAATAAATATTGACTAATGAGAATGTTTCAATTACTGTATAATTAGGTCTAAGAGAGAAACTGTCAGACTCACTTCTCTTAGCATCTTCTCCGCTTTGGCGATATTGAAACTGCGTGCTGAGAAAGTACAGTCATGTTTCACAATAATTATTGAATCTACAGTGTAACCCTCATGACCTTACTTGCTGAAAGTCGTTGTCGAAGCCGGGACTCAAGAATGGGGGCGGGTGGGGGGTGGGGTTACCATCGCCGCGACCAGTGAAAGAGTGGGCTACACCCCCTCTCCCCCACATCCAAGGCAAATCTAACATTGGTCAACTATTGCAAGTTATCTCACGCGTAGAAGAATTAAAAAACTGTAAACCAGGATGATGATGGTTATCTTATTGTTATTATAGAACTCGGTTATTCCTATAAATTGCTTAAGTGTTAATTGGGTGAAAAGAATTGCTAGCTTACCTTTCAGCCATTTGGTGAGATAGTAATCGTCATGCGATGGATTAACAGCATCAGCAACTTTCAGCTTAAACTGAAAATATTCATGAAATTCAAATTCAATTCAGTCAATTTATACATGTAATTTAACATACCAATAGTATTTAATAGATTAAATTGAATTGAATTGGTTAAAATTAAGCAGTACATAATATATTAACAATTGGCAAATAGTCAGCAACTACGCCAACCATAGTTCAGAGCAGGAACGAGTAATTGCTATAATTTGTTTCTTCGTATTTAAAAATTGCATTTACGCGAAGTCTCAAGATACGCAATGGCAAGAAAGATTAATAATTATTGAAACTCTATAGGCCTACCTTGTGAAATTGTACATAGGAATGACGTCAGACATAGGCCTAAGACGGACATTAATTTTATATTTGAATTTAGTAGGCCTAAGACTAAATATTATATTATTATTACGATAGGCCTATATGTAAAAATTATGATATATGTCAAAGGGCTTTTGTCGTAGGCCTTAGCCTTGTTTACTGCGCTAGAGAAATTGTTTAGAAATAAATAAATAAATAAATAATTCAATGTAGGCTAATACTCTCAGCCAATCCGTCTTGCACTATAATTGTCGCTGTAGCTATTAGTGAAAATAAATCGTGGTTATCCTCACAGCGCCATGGATAAGATTTAAGAATTGCAAAATTCGAAACTGATATTTCCTGTGGCAGTTAGTTTATCCGCCGTCAAAGAAGATTTTGGTTTTTACCTCCGCAAGAGTTTTCAGTTGTTCTGCGTTCAAACCAAGTTCGTCGGCCATGACTCGAGCGAACTCTATCAATGGAACAATTCACCATGCATGTCCCTCGCTCGCGAGGCCAACGTATTATACGGCATAGCTTTGGCCAGCGCTGCATGTCAAAATCAACGCCAGTAACAGGCATCCGTCATGTCTGCATTGGTTCTTTCACTATCGCTCTCATTCTTGGTACGCGTTCTTCGTGGCGTGCAACCGCGCACCGGCAGATACGGGCAATGACTGCAGTGGCGTAGCCAGGATTTCCGGAAGACGGTGGGGGGGGGGTTGGTTTTTGGTTTTGGGAAAATCTTGACAAGCAAAAAATCGTTATCACCTCTAGCTTTTTCCTGACAAGCAAAAAAGGTCCTCGCCTCTTAAACCGTTACATTTTATAGCCAAGAGAGAAGGGTTTGACCCCAAAGTCGCGTCAAAAATTAAAAATGCATAGAAATTTATTAAAAATATTTTGCTTTCGGCAGCCACGGGAGCTTAACCCCCAAACCTCCCCCTTGACTACGCCACTGAATGACTGGGTTACTTTGTTTTCTGCCCTGGTTGCTTTCTATTCTAAGCGCCTATACGAATAGAATTTTTAAAAATAAAATTTGGCGAGTCAACCACTTATTTACTAAATATTCTACAGCGCCCTGTGAACAATTGTCTTCTTGTATCTGGCAAAGAACGGTTCTCATAAATTGACATTCATACGGCGTCTTGTGAACGATCGTTTTCGTGCTTAAAGTACTCGAGAGATTATTTGCGCAATACCATGGGCGCTGACCGTTGCGTCCGTATAAATTGTAACGAAGTAAAATAATGCACCCAATGACCCCTTCTCCAGATAATGCTGCTAAAAGATAAGGCAATGAGTCCTAATCTCTTCCTCACTTTATCCGGTGCAGTGTCTTTCTTTGTCGTACTAATGTTCGTGAAGTAATAATAATAATAATAATAATAATAATAATAATAATAATAATAATAATAATAATAATAATAATAATAATAATAATAATAATAATAATGTCGTAATGTAATGTAATAATATTCGTGAATATCTGTACACCCATAGCTGTCAATCATCCAGTGTCTGTCAATCGTCCACTAGGCCTGTATGTCATTCATTCACATTATGGTCTTCCTGTGCAATTCCTGTGTTCATTGCCCTCTTGTTTTGTTCTGCACGAATCTCACGACCACCTTAGGCCCGAATGGAGGGGGTGTGAGGGTGGTGACCTATCTGTGTCTTCCCTCGTGGTCACGTGATGTCGTTGCGCTAGAAAATGTTAGCCGCAGTTGGACACGAATTTGTAGATTTTGGAATAAAATATTCATGTCTCTTTCTCAAATTGGCGGGGGGGGTGCAATATCTTTCATATATTGACGTTAACTGAGCTTAAAACAAGTCTACTTCTCCTTGCTCATTAGCTGTGCTAAATTACCATTGCTCGCAACCGCCATCTACCATTTATTCCATTTCCAACTTAACAATCAGTACTCGTTGTAGTTACGAACGAAACACATTGGCCATCTGGCGAATAACATTGTGAGAGGCGACCCAGCCACCCAGAAATATTCGTCCTCTATTAGCGGTGGAAGGGATGGGATGGGGGTTTAGTGACGTCACTGACCAGCGGATGAGTTTTAACCCATTTCCCCCATTAATTAAACGTGGGATCTGAAAGAGCAAGTCAACTGCCGTACGAACGAGAACAGGTACACGTTAGATCAAGGTTGGAAGGGTTGCTATTCAGCTGTGTTGGTCGTCGTAAGCGGCGCTATAGAAGCTAGTTGATCGTATGGTGGAGTAGGACTCTCAAAAGGCCATCGCTGTGAAGCCGTATTATGAGATAGGGATTCGGTCGAGGGATATCCAATTCAACGGATGGGATTTTTCGGATATCCTTCGTTCGTTGGGATGTAATCCTGTCGACGAGAAGAAGAAAGGTCAAAAGGTATTTGGAGTTCTGCTTTGACAGACGTCGACCACACAAAGACAGGTTGGATGATACATTGGATGGGAGGGGGAGAGAAAACAGGTGGTTAACTATCACCTGCTAATGGCGCATTACATTTCGATGAGATCTCAAGGTCATTGATGATTGATGGTGGTGATGATGATGATGATGATGACGACGACAACGACGACGATGATGATGATGGTGATGATGATGAAACTCTTCGCAGTTTTGGGGCTCAGTGTGGAATCATGTGATATCTGGACGACTATTAAGATAGCCAGATGATAATATAGGTCTATAATATCTTCGGATACGCCCACTGTACAGCATATATGTAAAGAATTTCGTCTGCGCTGCTTAGATAATGATCCCTCTTCCCCTCTGAAGTAGTCTGGTCCAAATTGTATAGAATATTTCTGGTATTGGGTATTTATTTCTACCCGTCGTTTAGGAATTCAGACACATGGCAATGTTGCAAAGAGTCTGAAGTCTTGATGTAGGGCAACGAGCATGGAAACCTTGTCCAAAGTCCCAGTTCGATTATGCAAATGAAAAAGAGAAATATATGACATGTATTATATCTTGATGCGCCGCATAAAAGATCTCGATTTAACAGATAACGGTCGGTTTCAAAAGCCATTACGACTGATGAACCAAAGAAAACAGGTACACAGAGAGAGAGAGAGAGAGAGAGAGAGAGAGAGAGAGAGAGAGAGAGAGAGAGAGAGAGAAGGCGGAGGAAGAGAAATGATTCTCTGGAGAGAGAGAGAGAGAGAGAAGATATGTACTTGTATTTATCGATCGGTCCGTCATGGGTTCGGCCTTGAGAAGGAAGTCGGCTTCCATTCCACAACAGTCGCCATCCAGAGAGATGTAATTCTAGCGCCAGCTGGGTCACGTGACGCCTCCGCCCCCACCCCCACCCCAACCCCCGCAGGACGAACGAAACCAAGCGGTAGACTCTCTCTCTCTCTCTCTCTCTCTCTCTCATCTCTCTCTCTCTCTCTCTCTCTCTCTCTCTCTCTCTCTCTCTCTCTCTCTCTCTCTCTCTCTCTCTCTCTCTCTCTCTCTCTCTCTCTCCAAACACAAGACAATCGAAATTTAGACGCCACGGACAGAGTATGATTGCCAGCTATTCTGGGTGCTGGAAATTTCAACATGGCGAATTTTATCTTTCCGAGCGAAAAGACTTCTTGGAATGACTTGTTTCCGTAGATTAGAATTTCCTGGCATCTTGGTCGTCTAGGCAGACAGACTTCTTCCGAGCGCCGTCAATATACGAGTATTACAGAATGAACAGTTTTTTTACTGACAGGTTCTGAAAATCAAAAGGTCGACGCACCAGGATTAGAAAAATGAGCAACATATTTAATATTGGAGGATCATCAATAGGCCTATGCTTTAATTATTACGACTGATGCCAAGAGTATAACTAAAATGGCGCTATAGCAGTTCAACATGATGATGACGACGACGATGATGATGATGATGATGACGACGACGAGGTATGGCAATTCTTGTACATGCGACCCTTCAAAATTCCTTTCTGAACGACTGGTAAGTAAGCAAGCAAGTAAGTAAGTAAGTAATCCATTCAGTAAGTCAGTCAGCCATATTGTCTGCCTTCCTGCTCTCTTTGTCTGCTTGTAAGAAATTTTCCATGTAATCATGTGTATAGACCCCTATGTCTCTTTCTCTCTCTTTCTCTTTTTCTCTCTCTTTCTCTTTCTCTCTTTCTCTTTCTCTCTCTTTCTCTCTTTCTCTGATGTTTGTTGAAACTCATTCGGTGCTAATTGCCTGTTTATTGATAGATGTATTTGAGGTCACGTGTACTCTTCTTCTTCTTCCTCTTCCTCTTCTTCTTGGATAACTTATTGGATTCCAGCAACACCGACGGATATTGCATATCGGAAGAGATCAACCAACATATTGCGGCACGATAATAACGGAGAAAACACACACACACACACACACACACAGACACAGACACACAGACACAGACACACAGACACACAGACACACAGACACACAGACGTACAGCAGCCTGGCAGACATCGGCAGTAACGACTGCAAACGTTTGTCGGACTTCTTCGGGCCTCTCTGGGTCGGCGGCAGCGGAGGAGGGGCCCCAAGCCCCAGCCGACGGGGCCGGGCGCCCCATTGCCCTCCGGGGGATCAGAGCAGAGTCCGAAGGGAAGAGAAGAGGGAAGAGAGAGAGAAGGATCTTCTTTCCATTCGCCTCTGCATAGAAAATATTAGCAATAGAAGAGAGAGAGAGAGAGAGAGAGAGAGAGAGAGAGAGAGAGAGAGGAGGCTGGTCTTCGCTGAGGAAAAATAACAGCAACAACAATAATAACAACAACAACAACAATAACAACAACAACGATTATGATATGCGAATTCGCATGCTCAAAACAATGAAAGGGTCGGAAGATTATTATTATTAGGTCTTCGCACATAACTTCAGTTGCAGTTGGGAGCCTGGAGTCTATTTGTAAAGGTCAAGTTCATAGTTATTAAGACGAATGTGGCCAATGTACATGTAGACAGTTGGATCTTATTATTATTATTATTATTATTATTATTATTATTATTATTATTATTATTATTATTATTATTAATTTATTATTATACATGTACAGTGGCTTTGGATTCTACTTCGGCTAATGGATGGAGTCTTAACGGTGAGTGGTTATAGCATTGCTTTAATTGGGTATTGCTGTATTTAAGGCAATACTTCTTCTTCTTCTTCTTCTTCTTCTTCTTCTTCTTCTTCTTCTTCTTATTATTATTTTTATTATTCGTCGTCGTTATTATTATTATTATTATTTTATTTCTTATTATTGCTAAATTTTACGAAAGACCAAATTTTTTAATGAATGGTGTCCGATGTATTTGTATATCTATTTCTTAGTTACAAAAATATAGTTAAGAAATTACGGAAAACAGGTAGGCTGACAGCAAGATCCTTAAAAATATTTCGTAAGTATTAGATAACAAATTACTTGTCAGTTCAGTATCTTCGCGGACCATTTTACACCCCTTGACGGGCCGGATCTGGTCCGCGGGCCGCCATTTCAATACTTCTGTCTTATACATATATGTCTTTAAGTCTTGGCGAATTTTCTTTAGGGCTATTTGAAATCGTGGCGCGGTGAAGCAGTCTATTTGGTTTTCATCAGAGGCAACGGGATTTTTCGTTGTTTAATAAAACGACTGGATATTCTGCAGCGCTTCCTACTTACTAACGTCGCTCCCGAGCAACTTCTGCCAGACGGAGTGACAGGCATTCTGAGTGACAGAGTGACCCGGATGGGTCAGTGGCACGACCTCTGACCCGACCTCGTTTCGGACGAAAGAAGAAGAAAATGCGGACACGATCGGGTTGACAACAACAACAACACAACAACAACAACAAACATGACTGTCACTCCTATATGCGTCGTCTGGAGTGTCCTGTCAATCCTCATCTCGGCGGCGTGCTGGTTCAGCCTACTCCAGTCGCACTGGATCGTCAATCCGGACACGCTGACGTCACTCGGAGTGTACAGCTACTGCTCCGTGCGCACGACGACCGATCAGCGACACCAGCTTCCGGTGCTCAGCGACGGTGTTGCCGCCGACGACGCCGGCGCCGGCGCCCAGTCGGTCCGGTGTCGTCCGTACGGAGACCACTTCCGGTTGTCGAACCTGCCTTCCGGTGCGTGGCAGGCGGCGTGCGTCCTGTGCGGGTCCGGGTGTGTCCTGATGGCCATCTGCGCCCTGCTGTCCCTGGTGACGCTCTGTCTACGGCGGAAGAAGGACCGACGGTTGGCGCTCTTCACCGGATACGTCCAGATAGTTTCCGGTAAGGGGGGATTGTACTGTGTTTGTCAGTGTGTGTGTGTGTGTGTGTGTGTGTGTCACGCGTGAGTCGGAGTCGGTTAATACTGGAACGGGTGGCCAACCGCCAGGAAAAGTCAAATTATAACTTGAGAGAGAGAGAGAAAGAGAGAGACACGAGACAGACAGACACAGACAAACAGACACATTGACTGACTTACTGACTGACTGACTGACTGAATGAATGAATGAATGAATGACAGACAGACAGATAAACAGACAGACAGGAGCAGAGATAGGGAGACAGAAAAGCGAGGTCTACAGATTTTTATAAATTTTGGACGAATTTTTACATTTTCTTCGTAATTTCGATTCTTCTATTTGGGGGGGGGGCAGGAAGGAGGAGGTAGAATTAAAGGAGAGGATTTTGAACAGTAGAATATTCCATGAGAATTTCAATTAAAAGAGGAGATTATGAAGATTTCTTTCGATTGGATTCGTCAGAAGAAAGCGTTCGAAGGAGATTTGTAAATTCGATTTTGAAACGATCCCGAGAGAGAGAATTGAAAATCGCGGCTGTGTGGAGACACAGTCTGACCCCCTCCCTCCCCGCTCCCCCAAGGGACCAATGCAGGAACAGCGCAATGAGATAAATGCAATCAGCAAACAGAAATTTCACGATTAGATTACGACGTCTTTAAGCACTTATTTCAAAGATCGATTCATTTGATTGTAGATTTACCTCTTTCTTTTCACCGAATCATGATCAAACGAATTAAAAGAGTTAGCGAGTTTGACGCAGGCTAGAGTTTTCAAAAATCATGGCAAACATTTTACCCAAAATTGTGAGGTTTACTTCTTTGATTTCTCTATTCCACAAGAGAAGTGATTTTATTGAAATCTAAACGCCAGGACTGCAGAAAATTAGAGAAATGTCTGCCCCATCTGCATGCCTACGAGACGAGTTTTGTGAACTCTGAAGAGGTCAAAGCAATATGTTTTCCTGAAAGAACAGTTACACAAGCCGATCTGGCAACGCCTGCGCCCCTGTTACCTTGCAACTTATCTCCCGGCGTTCATCTTCTTTCCTCCCTCTGCCAATCATTACTGTATCACCTGCCAGACAATTATAAATGACTGCGAAGCACAGGTGAGTTGCATCACCTGTCTGCTCGTCTGTCAAGCGTTCGATTCTTTTTTTTATGACGCCTAGGTTAAGTCTTCAGTAAGCCGGTCAACGGCTGACTAAAAACAACATATAGGGTTCGAATCTTGGGCTTTTAAAGGGGATGACTAATCCGCCCAACATCCCCCGGATGACTGTTTCTCTATCTCGCATTTCTATCGCAAAAATGTATAATTTCCAAAAGATTTCCTTGGGAGTTTCAGTTTCAATCAATCAATCAATTTGTCGCAGGCTAAGACAATGCACAAACAGTAAGAGAGAGAGAGAGAGAGAGAGAGAGAGAGAGAGAGAGAGACAGAGACAGAGACAGAGACAGAGACAGAGACAGAGACAGAGAGAGAGAAAGCCCAGTGCATTGATATAATAGCGCTACAATATTTATGAAAAATAATTATGAGACACAAGTGGCCTGCTATTTATTTCTATTTTTATAGGGTTTCAGTAAGTTTTTCAAGACGGGATAACTATTCCCTCCTATCCTAAATTCCGGTTAACTAATAAATAAAAGCAAATACAATGCGTTAGATAATTAATATAATGGCAAAATAAGGGGGTTGTCGCGGTTGAGGCCTTCCTGAGGAAACGGGGAGTAGGATATGTTGGCAAAATCGGTTGAATTCGATGCAGTAGTGTGGAATACTACTGATGACAAATAATTTGATGCTTAAATTCGATATTTTACAGGAAAAAATAAAATTGAATAGAGGAATAAATTCTCCACATCGTGTGCATTAGATGATTATTATAATGGCAAAATAAGGGGGTTGTCGCGGTTGAGGCCTTCCTGAGGAAACGGGGAGTAGGATATGTTGGCGAAATCGATTGAATTCTATGCAGTAGTGTGGAATACTACTGATGACACTTCAATTTGATGCTTAAATTCGATCTTTTACAGGAAAAAATAAAATTGAATAGAAGAAAGAATTCTCCACATCGTGTGCATTAGATAATTAATATAATGGCAAAATAAGGGGGTTGTCGCGGTTGAGGCCTTCCTGAGGAAACGGGGAGTAGGATATGTTGGCGAAATCGATTGAATTCTATGCAGTAGTGTGGAATACTACTGATGACACTTCAATTTGATGCTTAAATTCGATCTTTTACAGGAAAAATAAAATTGAATAGAAGAAAGAATTCTCCACATCGTGTGCATTAGATAATTAATATAATGGCAAAACTAGGGGGTTGTCGCGGTTGAGGCCTCCGTGAGGAAACGGGGAGACATTTTGATTGAGTTTAATAATGCGATTAACTGCGTAGTTCAAAGGTCAATGTCTCGGGCTTATCTAACCAATTAAGACGGCGAAGAATGACTTAACGTATGACGTCATACGGTCACATTTCTAAAGATCAAGACACTACTGCTAATATGAGTAAGAACGTAAAGTAAATTCAGAGACTGTGAAGAAGCAGGTGAAAGAACACTTAGACAGAAATTGACAATTCTGCAAAAAGAGATCAAAATCAGACAGAAAAGACAACGCGAAATGCACCAAAGTATAAGGAAACCACAGTCTCGTTAAGAGCGCTGAGAATTAATTAGTGCTCGGCGGTTCGTTCCTCTTTTTTAACGCTGTTCTGGTCTGTTGAGCTCCTTAAAGCGCTTCAAAGTTCGCAGATTTTGCCTGGTTATGTTATCCATCTTATCTTAAATTGATTAGTCATGATTGGTTCGACAGCAGACGAAATCTGACAAGCCGCGCGGTGAACGCTTTTTTCCCGAATCTCGGTAGCACAATTACTGCACGACGTGCGATTGACCCGGAGGTCACGTGACTCAGGAAGGCAAAGGTCAAAGAGCACTGCTGCTGACGAATGAACCAAACGCTTTATCGCAACAGCTTCCTACAATTAAATAACTCTCATTACTTTTCCAGTCTTTCCGTCTCTCCTTCTTTCTCCTTTCCTTATTGCTTTCTTTCCATCATCCTTCCTTCCTTCCTTCCTTCCTTCCTTCCTTCCTTCCTTACCGCTCGTCCATTAATTCATTAATTCATTAAATCATTAATTTATTAAATCATTCATTCATTCATTCATTCCTTCATTCCTTCCTTCATTCATTCATTCGTTAATTCGTTGGGTAGTTCGTTCAGTCAGTGAGTCAAGACAGATAATTATAAAACCATTATTTCATAAAACGGTTTCTTTCAAAGACAAGCATTGCCAAACTTTTCGTTTAATGACGAACAAACAGAAATATCTCTTAGAAAATTCTTTTAACCGCCTAAACTGCCACTTGGAGAATAAATCCGATCGTCTTCTGTGGCGTCACTATCATAGCGGATATAGGCCAATGCTGTACATATTACTGTATATGCCTTGTGTTGTTTTCTATTGCAGCCACTCTCTACACCGGCGGACTGGTGATATTTCCCGCCGGTCTCGACTCCGATTTTGTCCAGCATCACTGCGGAAAGGACTCGAGGCTGTACCTGTTGGACAGGTGCGTCATCGGCTGGGCCTACATCCTTGGCATCGTCGCCGACGCCCTGGCAATCTTCTGTCCCTTTCTGTCTCACCACACCGACACTGTTGTGCACTGAAAGAGCAGCGATGGATGGATGGATGGATGGACGGATGGAGGGACGGATGCTGGGAAGTGACGTGGCGTTCTCTGTACATAAGAGCTGTACATGGTTTCCATTGTCGAAATTATTTTACATCTGATATTAGAACGCTAAGAGCAAACTCAAGCACTCAGCATTTATACAGCAATACACTATTAAACATCCTTACCCTCTCTCCCTCTCTTTCTGTCTATCTGTGTCTCTATCTGTCTCCGCGTCTGTCTGTTTCTCTTCAATTGATTTGCAAGCGAGCCAACCTAGGTCATACACGTTCGATTTGTTTTGATGATTTTCATAATTTTTAACTTAAGTATGTTGTTCAGCCCAGAACCTAATAAAATGACACAGTTGTCTTTATGGTTATTCGTTAAGACGCTGCTCTTCCATCAATCGATATGTTAACCCCTTAACTGGGGATCACGGATATATCCGACCATTTTACATTGAGTTACAGTCAAATACACGGTTAAGGGGTTAATAAAAAACCTGTTGTACAATGAACAGCTTATCTTAATTAAGGCACGGCTAATTCCACGATCTACTTACTTGCCCTTTATCGAGATATTCAACAGACCGTTCATTTTCTTGCTTCCCTCTTTCTCATACACAGTCATTGGCGCTAGTGTGAAGTATGACATTGTCGGGAGGTGCCCTATAGAGAGGCAGAATTCCTGCGGAGAAGCAGCCTGTTGTCTTATCATCTATTTGGTATTCTATGTGGTTATATCATCTATTTGTTTATATATATACATGAATACAGACGAAAAATAAAGATATCGGAATAAAAACATATGGTCAAGCAGGGTATAATTATGTACCGTTTTAAATGCAGAAGGTGATAATTTATTGATATCGATTTTAAAGGATGGAATGATGGGGGTTGTCATGGGATTAACAGGATGTTTCAAAATGGAGGTGAAGTTGATGGCATTATTAGCATTATGAATTGCAATGAAGCGATTGATATCGATGTTATATCAAGCAATGGATGCTAAAGATAGTGGCTCAATATGATACTTGAAGTCGATCTTTAACAGGATGAAATAACTTTCGAAAAAATTTCACATGTGCGGTTGATTTGCTCAAATACTATGCATTATTAGCATTATGGAATGACGGGGGTTGTCATGAATGAGCCGTTTTAAATGCAGAAGGTGATGGCCCATGCTTGCAATAGCGATTTATATCAATGTAGCAATGGATGCTAAAGATAGTGGCTGAATATGGTGCTTGAATTCGACCTATAACATGACGAAAAAAAATTCAAATGTGCGGTTTATTTGCTCAAATACTCTGCATTATTAGCATTATGGAATGACGGGGGTTGTCATGGATGAGCCGTTTTAAATGCAGAAGGTGATGGACCATGTTTGCAATAGCGATTGATATCTATGTAGTAATGGATGCTAAAGATAGTCTTTCAATATGATCCTTGAAATCGATCTCTAACAAGACGAAGTAAGTTTCAAGGATGCGGTTGAATTTGCACAAATCCTATGCATTATTGGCACAGGCGGATTTTATTAAAGGCTAGGGCAGGCTTAAGCCTACCCAACTAATCCCACCAAAACAAACAAAAAAGTTTTTCCATCAACAGCAGGTCTGTCGCGTAAATTTGGGATCTTCTAAAACCCAGGGACAGAGAGAGATGATAGCAATGGGTCTTGGGTCAAATGGGTCATCATTACCCGATGGGTCACATCTTGACCCATGACCCATAAAATTTTTAAGACTACCTGGACGCACGTAATTTAGGTTCACGTCCACTGACAAGTATCAATTCCCAATGCAATTAATGCATCTAGTCTTCTATTGTTGATAATTGGGCAAATTTACATTGGCTCGTTCTGTGCTGTTTGGCGGTTACACTGTGTGCGCCTCCTTTATTTTAGATCAATACCGCCCAACATTGGTTTTGAGCATGGCTTACGGCTGTGAGGAAATATTACGTAGATAGACCTAGTAATTGCCCATAATTCTCATGGGTCACAAGGGTCAGGGGTTCAGAGGGTCGCGTAGAGCTTGGGTTCGACCCGTGGACTGTCTGCACCGTCTGCGCTATATAAAGCGAAGATTATTCTTGTCATCATGAGAGATTGACTGTGCATTGCTCACGGAATTAGCCAGAGATCAGAGTAGTAGCTGAGCAGGTTACATTGATCAGTTTTCATATTATTGTTGGTAACGCTGGTCGTTATCATTCGATACACTAATAGTCTAATATCAATGAGAGAGACAGACAGACAGACAGACAGACAGACAGACAGACAGACAGACAGACAGACAGACAGACAGACAGACAGACAGACAGACAGACAGACAGACAGACAGACAGAGACAGAGACAGAGACAGGCAGACAGACAGAGTCAGCCTCTAAGGCCTTTCAGAGGTGAATTTACAGTATCGCCTAAATTTTGCGCATGCAGGCATTGTCTTGAAATGAGACAGGGTCTTACGACCTACCATTTAACCGTTTTAAGGCGTGGAGAGAGAGAGAGAGAGAGAGAGAGAGAGAGAGAGAGAGAGAGACGTCATAAACATCGCTAAACCGCCTCCACCTGGATACGCTGTATCCAAAGCCCGGTGTTGCCGCCGAACCTTTTACAAACCACTGAAATCGAGAGGCCTAGGCCTACATGGAAAAATTGACAAGGTATTCTAATTTTCCAGAACTTCGACATGAATTCGATATCTGCTACTGGCGCGTTTTACATACTGATATAATGCATGCTCTGCCTGTGGAGGAACTTAGCAATAATTCCAGCCAATTATCCCCGGAATCAAATGATAATGCACTGGGCCCGGGTCGGTTAAGTATTAACATCCTGAACAAGACTAACAATCATAAAAGGTCATCAGCAGACTTTCACACTTGTTTAGGGACCCGTGACTTCCCTTCTGCACAGGCCGGGGCCCGGAATTTCTCTCGGCGGGCCTCAGTGCAATTTGTGACAGAGACCAGCAACAAACGTCATATGTGTGTGGATATGAAGAGTCAACCAATCGATGATAACTATAGAGTATAGACCCTACATGGACTATCGCTATTTTGCCAAGTGCCCTTGTTAAAATTTGACAGGGAGAGCCTTGAGAAAATCTGGACTTGGTAGGGACCCGCGGATTGAAAAAGTCTGGGAACCACTGAGATAAGGCAATATATGTTATGTATTTTTAGGTTATGAATTTTTATAGCGCCATTTATAATATATATATCATTAGGCTTCAATCGAGGGTGCTCAGAATTCTGATTGCAAAAGATCAGCTCAATCTAGAAGCAGGGTTCATCTTCACAGGGCAGGGGTTCGATGCCGAGGTACAAGGGCAAGGTGGGCGGCCACGATGGACGACTCGAGTGAAACTAGTTTGTCTCGTTCGAGCGGCAAAACGATGCGGAATTTCAGGTGGAACCCTTCTGGAAATAAACACACACACCGAAAAAACCATACTATAGGAACCGCTTGAAAATCAATAACTACTACCGTCTCTGTCTCTCTGCCCTCTCTCTCTCGCTCTCTCTCTCTCTCTCTCGCTCTCCCTCAGCCTCTGTCTGTCTGTCTCTGTCTCTCTTTGCATCTGTCTCTGTCTGTCTGCCCATGTCTGTCTAAGTATCTGTCTGTCTGTTTGTCTGTCTGTCTCTCTCTGTCTCTCTTTCTATCTCTCTCTGTCCGTCGTTGTCGATAATAATTATTTGCCCTCATTGATGGTGAATTGCACTCCAGCGTTCATTGTCGTGTGAACGACTGCATGGCTGCAGTGACTGGTCGTGGACGGGAAATTCTGGAGAACCTGACGTGGAAAATATCTCTCGTCGCTCCACTCAACGACGGAGCGACGCTGACGGCGATGAAACTGCGTTCGGTCACTGGAAAGGACCTGCTTCGGTCGTAGAACAGACACAGGTGAGCAAGGAATGCTATTAAAGGTAAGACATTAATTACCACCTGTTTTACGAATTGTCTACGAATTAAAATTATTGTGCGATAGAAACGGCGAATGAAATTGACTTTTTCTCTTCGAATAAGGAGCCTAAGGAGGGGAGGGCCTCTTTTCACCAGTCGCAACATTCTAGTTTTTATTTGGGCAAAACTTTACGTACAGTTCTATAGAAATGTTAAAGCTACAATTCGAATGATTGTTCCCGATACGAGATCAAATAACTGTAAATTGTTGTAACATCGTAGCTTTACGACTGTGGCGACCGCGTAACGTAACACGGCATGCATTTATATAGCTCCTCTTGTGGACGAACAATCAGAAGCGATTGCTTTCAACGAGAAATAGGCCTATGAAAAATGTTTATGACGACGACGCTGAATATGATGATGACGACGATGATGACGATGATGAAGATGATATGATGATGATGATGATGGTGGTGATGATGATGATGATGATGGTGATATTGCTGCTGCTGATGCTGATATCAGTATAACGATGAATTAGATAATTACGATCAGAATAACGCTGATACTGCTGCTGCTGATGATGAAGAAGATGATGACGATGACGATGATGATGTTGATGTTGATGATGCAGTGATGGTACCTCATAGACTATTAGACTAGGAATTGCCAAAATCAGTAAGTCCGCAGTCTATCGACTAGTCACCACATTAACATTGACTTTACTTTACTTACTTACCTACTTACTTACTTACTTACTTATTCACCCTGTGTTGGTTTCCTCACAGCTGAGTCGAATATCAGGCGCTTGACATTCTCCATCTGAATCAAACTTCAGTTGCGTTATTAGAACCGATCAATCGCAGGCGAATTTCCTTCATCAAAATTAATGCCTACTACTACAGACGAAGCATAGGCCTATATAGTCGGTCGATGCTACTAGGGGCGCGCTCCAGCAGAGGTCAGAGGTGACGAAAATCGATGCACAGCGCTCCCCACCCCGCCCCGCCCCTCGCCCCCGTTTCGGATCCTATAGCACAGCAGTGTAACTGACACTAATTATTGTCCTACGCGAGATGGTTTAGTGCGAGGCTGGGACGTCAGCGGCGGCGACGCTGCGTCACAGATCGATAGATTCCGGTTCCGGAGGAGGTGGGGGTGGAGGGGGTGGGGTGGAGGGGTGGAGGGGGTGGAGGGTGCGGGATGTCAAAAGGTCGACGGTGAAATATATCTGGCAAGACTGTCTCTCTAATAAGATTTCGCTGTCAGGGTCATTATTCTCAATGGCCTGTCGTCTGTCTCTGTTTCTGTCCATCTTTCCATCTGTCTGTCTGTCTCATTCTATCTGTCTGTGTTGTGTATCTCTCTCTCTCTCTCTCTCTCTCTCTCTCTCTCTCTCTCTGTATTTCTCTCTTTTCTCATCTCTCTGTCCTCTGCCTTTCTGTATCTCACTCTCAGCACTCTGCATCTGTCCATCTGTCTCTGTCTGCCGCTATCTGTCTCTCTGCCTTTCTCATCAAGCACTCTGCATCTGTCTGTCTGTCTGCTTGACTGACTGACTGACCGTCTGTCTGTCTGTCTGTCTCTGTCTCTGTCTCTGTCTCTCTGTCTCTCTGTCTCTCTGTCTCTCTGTCTCTCTGTCTCTCTGTCTCTCTGTCTCTCTGTCTCTCTGTCTCTCTGTCTCTCTGTCTCTCTCTCTCTCTCTCTCTCTCTCTCTCTTCCTCTCTGGCCGACGGGGACAGAAAGTATTTTGTCAACGCCAGACCACTAAAAAATAACCGTATTTATTGTGCGCCGCTGTGCAATCCATCCCCCGCGCGGGTAGGGGAGCAGAATATACTAATATACTATCCCGCAGGATATACAGGACACATGGCTGTTACATGTTGCGATATTTAGGCGCGAGGAACGCATTGAGGTGGGCGGGCGCATGGAATGCGACGACTCTGTATTATGAAAAACATTTTGAATAAATGATGCCTCTGCGCTGGAAAAATGTGGAGGCGTTGCAAAAAAACCCCACGAAGCGAGAATTGTAAAGCATTTTGCGTTGAAAATTATAAGCAAGAAAACATGTAGTAGCCCGACGTCAATTTTTTTCGCGAACTATTTGGTCCACCCCAGGAAATTATCTGCTGCAAATTTCGTAATTTCCTTCCCCTGCAGTATTACTGTATATTGTACTGTATGTCCGCCTGCCTGTGTGTCTCCATCTCTGTCTGCCTGTCTGTCTGTCTGTCTGCACGTCTCCCTGTTTATCCGATTGACTGTACATGTGAGTATATGCATTTTAGCGTGCATGTCTGTCTGTCAGTCTGCCTGTCTGTCTGTCTGTCTGTCTGCGTATTCTCTTCTCGGTCACTACGGTACTATTTGGGAGCTATTACCTTCATTTTCCTTTACACAGTTCTTTACCCGAGTCATACATTAGGAGTAATTCAACGAATGTTGAAGCAGGTTTTTTCATCTTAAGAACGTCTTATGTTCCTAATCTACAATATATGCGACCGGCGTCTCATTATGTACTTTCTTCATTTCTCTGTCTCTCTCTCTCTCTCTCTCTCTCTCTCTCTCTCTCTCTCTCTCTCTCTCTCTCTCTCTTCCATATCGCCGTTCTTTCCTTTTCCTCTCCATCATTCGATCCATTTTTCTTGCGCTATATGAGGAGACAGGTGATTGGTTCTGGTCGACTCAGACGGAATAAGTACTCAGGCGGGCGGGCGGACGAAGGGGCCTGCTAACCCCCCAGCGCCTAAATCATCATCTCACCGACCGCCGAACTCGCCTCTGCAGCGTCCACTCGAAAGTGGACTATTCCGTCTCTAATAATTTCCGTGAATCAATTAATCGCCTGTCCAATAAGACGTCTGTTCTATGCCTCAATCGCGGAGAGATTTTGTTTATGTGTGTTTGTGTGTGTGTGAAAGAGAGAATTAAGGAATACAAAAATGCTAAGAAGACAGATAGAAGAGATAGAGGGAGCGAGTGTGTGTGTGTGTGAGAGAGAGAGAGACAGACAGACAGACAGACAGACAGACAGACAGACAGACAGAGACAGACAGATAGTAGAAAGTGTTGTTCCTGTCTTATGATGAAATTATTCGGTGACAGATTTTCTTCTTTTGTTGTCGTTGTCTGAGATGAAAGCCTCTTCGTCTGACGTCATCTGAGACGCATTTTTCTCATCAGAAAGATTCGATTATTGCTGGAATTTGTCATCCGTAAGAGACTGTTATGCAGATTAGACCCAAATTTGCACATGCATGCCCTATACATTATGATAGAGGCGTTTAATTTGTGCTTGAACAAAATATCCTTCTTCGGCACTCTCTGTCCACTTGAGTTTGAATCGTGGGTCCAATGCATTTGACGCAGGCAAATGTGCTCATTAGGCAACTGATTGTTATTTTCGATTACAGTTGGTACAGTAAAGAAACGATTACGTAGGCTGTATCTCGAAGGCACATCCCTGATGAAATAAAACTAAGATTTCCGTGACAACGCCACAGATCGTAGGCATGGCAACAATACCGGTAAATCCGGCTGAGAAGAGAAGGTTCATTTGGTTCAGTTGCCATGGTTACCGCGCCTCGTATAACGACCTGCTTAAGCCGCCGTAAAATGGCGCCAAAGGAGTGGAGATCCGCTCCAGGCGTTTGATGGGCGGAGATGCGTCCTTGTATTGAGGAAGCAGCAGGGGAGCCTGGGGATCACCCCTCTCCCCCCGGGGGAAACGAAGCATTGACGGTAATTGGGGGCGATTGTATCGCCAGCACTTACCACGATATTTACCGCACCGGTTTTAGCACCTCTTCAGGTAAGCCAGGCAAGCACTTCTATATATATATATAGAAGTCCCTGGGTAAGCGAGAGATAATACTCACCCCACCCCATTAACCGGGCTTCATTGCTTCCTCCCATAAATTTGCGGTGTGCCGCCCAGATGGCAGATAACTGCGAGTCTGCGACTGCTACGGTGATTCGGTCAGTATCTGTGCACGAGAGAAGATCTTTTTTATAGCGCAGTAGTTGACATTCGGTGAACTGAGTTTCGGTCTCAAAGGCGCACTAGTGATCGGGGGACGACCGCCCGTGGATTTCTTTCATCTTCCAGTTTTTCATTTGGTGGAAATTGTTTCACGGCATGAAAATGTAAAGATCAACATCAACATCAAACCTTTTGTCAAGAAATCGCTGCCTAAATTTTCTCCTCCTCCTCCTCCTCCTCCTCCTCTCTCTTCCTCCTAATCATAATCCTTCTTCTTCTCCCCTCCTCCTCATCCTCCTCCTCTTCTTCCTCCGCGTATTCTCCTCCTCCTTGCTTTTCTTCTCTTCTTCTTTTGTCTTCTCCCTCTCAATAGAATTGATTCTGCTCTATTTGGGCCATTTCATTTCTATGTCGGTTTCAGACGACAGAACATCGGATCTGAGGCGAGAGAAAAGCAAACGAAGAATACCAAGAATCTCTCGTCCGATTCGCCTGACGCCATCTCTGCTGTCTGCAGGCGATTGCTCGGAATCGACAGCGCATGGCCGCCTTCATTGCGAAACAGGTGGTCGGAAAGCAGTTCGATTCTGTCAAAGGTAGTCGTCGTCGTCGTCATCATCATCTTTGATTGACAGCTAAGCTACGCGAGCGGCGAGTTAGTTAGTTATCTGGTTCAACCACCAGGTGGCCGAGTTCAATATACTGATGCCATCCTGGGCCTTGGCTGTTCTCAAAGAACTATTTGCTATTCTTATAATGACGATGATGACAACGATGATGAGGAAGTTAGTGATGACGATGGTACTATGACCTGCTGCTGCTGATGATGATGATTTCTCTATGTTACAGAACCCAATGGACTGCCATTTAACAGTGATTGTATAGATATGTAAACATTTTTGCGAGTGCATGGCGGCGAGTCAAACAAATTCTCTAAAGAAAACCATCTGTTTGCTGCATTGTTCTCTGCATTGCTTGATACAGGACACCGCCCTGATAACGATGATGATGATGATGATCAGAGATATTTTTACACCCCTAACACCCTCCAACACCCACCCCCCAATCTGAGTGCAACACCCCTTATTGTGATGCATCTAAGATGCTATCGCTCACCGTAAGGGGAGGGATGGGACCCCCAGTCCCCTCAATCAATCAATACTCCCTATCTATCTATAATCTATCTATCTATCCATCCCTATCTATCTATCACTATCAATACCCCTCCCCAATTGATAATCCTAGAAATAACTTATTATTATTATTATTATTATTATTATTATTATTATTATTATTATTATTATTATTACAGGTGCTCTCGGAGATAAGGAAGATGATAAGAAGGCGGACAGTAGCGCTGACGAAGATCCGGAAATGGCGGAAGCCAAGCGAGAGGCGGAAGAGAAGAGAAACGAGAAATTCAGGAAGCAGGAAGAAGAACGGGAGAGAATGAGACAGGACATCAGAGACAAGGTACAGCAATTAACCAGCGCCTGTTTCTTGGCTGATTTCTTGGCTATCATGTACACGCTGTGCCATTTGATATTGAATTGTTTATGCCAATAGCAAACTTTGCTGAGTTAAATTCTTTGGATTTTCAAATACAGTATGTGCAAGTGGCTCTTAGTTAAATTTACTCAGAAACGTCTTACTTCAAGGCAGTTCAAAATTTACTAAGATTGAAACATAAACATACATTTATATAATATAGCGCCTTGATAATTAATTGTGAACTAGCCACCAGCCTAAAGCTCAACGTACAGTGTAGACCGTACAAATGTCCACTTTGAAGCGGCGGACATGTGAGTGTCCGAGAATTGAACCAAGTCTCTTTGGTCTTGCACAGAGCTGGCCCACAGATCCGAGATCGCTTCTTGACGCGCGCGGAAGGATGCCTGTATTAAATCATATATCTAGGATATGAGTGACTCCTCCAAGCGTCGCTACATAATATAAATTCTTCTTCAAGATAAAAGGCTTGCAAACATTTTAGAATTGAATGAAAAATTCCGAAGAAACTATAGTTATTTCTAAAGTCTCGATAGCTAAAATCAGACAAAATCTCGGCTACAAAAATAAGGTACGGTAGATCTGGCATGGACATGGGTCCATTTTCAAAAACCCAAACCAACCATCATTATTCAGACCCAAACCGCGACAGCAAAAGGGTTACTTGACCCAACCCAACCCACTGTAATACATTACAATTTCTTAAACCACGACTTACTTTCATACCCAACCAACCCACCATGAGCATAGAAATTTCTTAACTAACTCAACCCAACCCATGGATGGCCGGTGGCCCCAGCCCATAGCCATGTCTATATGCGGTAGATTACGTCATGGGCGTCCGCAGAAATTTTTCCAGGGGGTGCAAAACAAGGTTTTGTGACGAAAGAAACAAGCACTTTTACTTTTTTCATGACTCCACAATTTTTCCAGGGGGTGCCCCTTGCACCCCATTCGGACGCCCATGGATTACGTTGCACTAGCGATCGTTAAAACGTGGCCTCTGAACGCGTGTTTCTGTCGAAGTATGGCCTGAGGAGGAAGGACATGCAGTCGGGAGCGGAAGAGGGAATCGACGAAGCGACGGCCGAAGCAGGTGGTCGAAGAAAGTCTAAGACGCCAGCAGACGGCAACGGCGACCAGTCTGGTCAGTGGCGTTTATATCCTCGTGATTTACAGCGCTACATAAATACAAGTCAAATGCCGCAAAACAGAAGCCACGAAAGAGTTCTAGCGAAACAATTACAGTGTGTGTGTGTGTGTGTGTTTGTGTGTGTGTGTGCGAGCTCGTCTTCAAATAAGACCTAAGACATAGACAGTAGGCGGAGTGTACAGTAAAACCTCATTATAGCGTAATTAGCGGAACTGCAAAATATGAGGAGTACCAGTTATATCCATAGCATTCCGATGCAGTAGCGCATAACAAGGAGCCGTACATCATAGGCGGATTTAGAGTTTAATATTTGGGTAGGCTAGCATGGGGGTCTGGGGTGCCATCCAGCACGCGATAGACCTGGTGTTGATGGAAAAATTTTTTCTTTTGGTGTGATTAGTTGGGTATAGGCTTAAGCCTACCCTAGCCTTTATTAAAATCCGCCTGTGCCGTACATTGCGGTACGTTATAACCGAGGATACGTTATAACTGAGTCCGTTATAACGAAGTTCTACTGTATGATGATGATAAAATTATACTAGTAACTAGTAGGGCATTGCACTGCTGTTGCTGACACAACAACAACAACAACTACTACTACTACTATTAATTTATTAATTCTACTACTATCGTCATCATCATCATCATCATCATCTTTATCATCATCTTTATCATCATCATCTTTGTCATCATCATCATCATTATCATCATCATCATCTTTATCATCATCGGCATCATCATCATCATCATCATCATCATCATCATCATCGTCATCATCATTGCCAGTACAAAAGCGACTGCTGCTGTAGTTCTACTGGCTCTATAGTTGTGTTGTGATTGTTATTGCAACTGAGTGCTTTTTCTCTGGTAATTAATTTGCCGTGAGACGTATCATCGGAAGCCCAGGGCGGCGGCGATCGGAAGATTCTCGGGGGTCGACGCAGAGAGAAAGCGACGCCAGCGAAGGGAGACGGGAACACGGGCATACTTCTCCCCCCCGCCCCTCTCCGAACCACGACACGTCTAGTGATAATCTCGTTAGATGCACCGTGTGTGTGTGTGTGTGTGTGTGTGTGTGCGTAGATCAACCGGGCGTTGTCCAGGGGTTGTCTCGCTGATTATGCGCTTAATTATACGCGAAAAGCATAGCCTATAGCGGCGCCATATAAAGGACTAGTATATATATATATATATATATATATATATATATATATATATATATACGATATTCGGCAGGACTTTCATTTATAGTTGATCGCTCTCGTACAGAGCGGTACGTTATTCGAGGATACGTTATTGAGTCGTTATAACGAAGTTCTACTGTATGATGATGATAAAATTATACTAGTAACTAGTAGGGCATTGTACAGTCTGCTGACTGGCGTTAGTGTGTAGTATGAAATGGCTGGGAGTGCTCTATTTCGAACCCTGTAGATCGAAATTGAGAATGATATTATTGATTATTATTGCAGAAGTTAAAGAAATGAAGATTGAACAAGAGGAAAATGTAGATTTTGTTGGAGAATTTCTTCAAATCGATTAGATTTTTACAGATCTAAGGCCTATATGCCTTCTATTCAACAGGTCTTCAATAGGTTTCTCCCACAGAGCGAATTAATTATATAACTTGTTTTTATGTCTATAAAAACTGTTGCACACCTATAATGAACCAGATATCTTAATACGCGGGTCTTCCCTTGATCGCCCTACTAGTCATTCCACAAGATATTTGGCAGGACTTTCATTTAGGCCTATGGTTGATGTCCCTCGTTCTCGTACAGTCAATGGTGTCATGGTGTATAGTATAAAATGGCTGGGAGTGCTCTATTTCGAACCCTTTAGATCAAAATTGATTATTGTATTATTGATTATTCTTGCAAAGATTAAAGCAATGAAGATGGAACAAGGAGAAAATGTAGATTTTGGCGGAGAATTTCTTCAAATCGATTAGATTTTTGCATGTCTAGGTCCAATGCACCCTCTATTCAAAAGGCCTTCAATAGGCTTCTCTCACACGGCGGATTAAGCTATTTTATAGGTAACAGTTGAAGTTGAACAGGCAGTATATTTGCAAGTGGGGGCCGTTGGGGGCAACTTCTAATCATGGGGGCCAACCATTTGTTGTTTAAATTAATAAAAATCATGAATTATATATATTAATAAAAAAATATATATATATATATATATATATATATATATATATATATATAGCGCATATAGAGCGTTATAGCGGATTCATGCAGTTATGATCTCCCAGTGGCGTCGCCAGGAATTTTTGGTTGGGGAGGGAAGGGGCTAGTTTCTCAGATTCCTTACCCACCCCTCACCCCCCTCCACAGAAAACTTTCTCGTCGGATTTGCTCGAATCTGTTATTTGGTCTGGTGCAGGTTGGGGGGCAGTTGTTCCCATTTCCCCCCCGTGGCGGCGCTAATGTATCTCCACGCGACGAAGAACGTGAAGACAAAGTCACGTGAAGATATTGCAAAATCTTCTTAAAAAGCGCTATCCTGGTGAAACTGGACCAAATGCAAGCGATTGGTTGATTGGCATGTTCCTCTCTCACCTCACGGGCTCCCACATAATGGGGCATTGAAGAGGGGGACTTACTTTGCTCCACCCTCTGAATAATGGAATGCTATACTTGTAGGTAACTCTAACTATGACATGTTTATTTATTTTGGCTTTTAACCAATATTTCTCCAGAGACCGTAGGCTATTCAAGGCATTTTGTAGCAGTGCATGTATGTATGTATGATAGCTAAAATATGCATACGTGAAAATCATGCATTTATTGTAAGTGTTTCTGTTGCATTGCAGACTTTGTATTTCCAAGGAGCCTCAGTGATCTGTCATCGAAGGTTTCTAACTTGCCGGGCAAAATGGCGGCTACGGTGAATGACGCAACAGACAAATGCCTCCTTCAGTGATTTTAACTCCCCGTCACGATACCGTATTACTGTTTGCACCCAGAAAATTGAGTTTTAAAGTTAACTAATTGTTTTTTTAGTTTTAGTAACTATTATTCCTTTTAGTTTTAGTGCTGTTTACAATATGATTGCTATACTATGCCTGTCGTCCCCCTACCGTTGATCTAACTTTTGCTTGTAGGTTGTAGCCTTATGTATCGTAGCGGCCTAGCTAATGCCGTCTTCACAAGGAGTTAATATCACTATGGTTAATATAATAAAGATTCAGTTTTAATATTTCATGCTAATATTTGTTTTTGAATGATCAGCTGACATTCTAAGCCACTGACCCTATTTTTAGCAATAAAGGATAGGTTCAAAGTTCAAAACATGACATTTAATTGTCGATTAGTTCTATTATTAGAGAACAAAACATAGATTCATAGTTCAACACAAGGTATACTAGTATTTAATTGTTTTGGCATTTTGAGCGGGTTATCTGAGTCATAACAAACAATAGGCCTACCAAAACAATAAGTTTACAACAATTTACACAATAGTTACACATAAAACAGACGTGTGACATCTTAGTCATAAAGACCGTCTAAAACTTTTAAATTATATTATCATTAGACTCGTGAACATGAAGCCAAGTCTAAAGTTTAAATTCAAAAAAAGACACTTTAACAAGGAAATTGGCTAGTTGAAGCCTTGAAGGCGAATTTAACGATGTATTAACTATTTTGGAAAAAAGAGTCTGCAAAAAATGGTAGTGACGCTATAGAAGTTGATTGATTGGTTTAGTCTAAGGAAAGCATCCGACGGCTTTAGCAGATAAGAAACTTTAAGACAGTTAATCTAAAGCTAAATCTTTAGCAAATCTATTTCGGCCTCATTTGGAAAACGTTTCCCGGGTTTTGAACTACAGTCATATTGAAAAAATTCACAGATCAAGAGGACGAAAATTCAACTGCAAGTGCAAGGTCACCGCTGATGCAGCCTGACCACCTCCATGAGCCCGACAACAGCTACTCGAATATCCTATATTTTTAAATACACCAGCGACAGCACTCGGTGTCGTCCATGGTCCCATGGATCAGATTTTGTTTTCGATTTAGAAGTTGCAGGAATAATTTAGAAGATTTAATTACGATTATTTTAATTACGACTATTTTTACAATTATAAACCAAAATGCGGATTAAATTGTGGAGATTCGGACCATTGGATTATTGGACGTCCCTGTGGTACAAAGCAATCGTCACTCTCGTGCTTGGGTGTTGGATTTTCACCGGTAATACACAAGCGATACTATGAATTTATATAGCGCCGGAATGGTAATCATGCGGTATGATTATTGCATTGGAACAGTTTGTAATCTAATGAAATTGCTCGCCATTAGTTTAGGAGGTCTAGACAGCATCAGTAATTGTTATACTGATTTAACTAATTTATTATTTTTAATATATTATACATTTTATATTTATTTGAGAATGGTTGCTGCTTTGAAAGCAAATTTGATAATCGGGAACTTTATGGTAATCCTGTAAACGGCGGTCCCAAATTCACATATTTTCATTGTCGCAATCTTTGTTGCATGCAATGAAATACACAGAATGATGAATTCAGACATGTTTTGCTCTTGCAATTGTGTCTGCAGTCATTTGTGGAAATGAATGACGATTTATTTTGAGCCTTTTGCTTGTTTGAAGTCTGAGCAATGGTGAAATGCTGCTATCACACAATTCTCTCAATTTCTGTAGCTCCATTATGTAGATTGCTTGGAGAAGTTATAGTTATATGTTGAGACATTCAGTGCCCAGGGCATATATATATATATATATATATATATACTTATATATATATATATATATATATATGAAATCTTCAAAATCAAATGATATATATATATATATATATATATATATATATATATATATATATATATATATATATATATATATATATATATATATATACACACACACACACACGTCCCAAATATGGCTATATGCAGGGCCCGGGATGTATGTATATACGTTCTATGTATTAATTGGCTGTAACACAGTGATTGGCCTGCAGATAACTATTAGACTGGCCTGTGTAGCACACACATTTAGAGGTGACTCATGGTGAATGTTTTGGGACATTTCAACACCACCACTTATCCTAACAGAGGGGGAGAAGAACAATTCAGGGCTGTATGCAATTAACAATGTCTGCTCTAACTCTAGCCCTCTCCTAAACCCTAGCCTTGAACACTTGTCATGATATTGGGATATTGGCGTGGTATTGTCTTCAATTTTGAGTTTTCCAACCAAAACTTAACTGCAGCTACTAAAACTAGAGTTCAGCAAAAGGGCGTTTCACAGCAGCAGAAGCCCTTGAGACTGCTTTGATGTATGATGATGGACATTTTCAGAATTTGACAAATTTAAGCACACAATTTACAATGCACATGAAGTTTTATGTGTGATGTTGTGCTGTATTGTGTTTTTTGTTATAAATTTTACTTTATAAAACACAAATTGTGGAAAGTGTGAAATTTCCCATTTTTCCTTAATGTTTTCCTGCTCAGCGATAAACATTGGACCAGCGCTGAATGTGTCAAAGTCCTTATTTATGGAATGTGTACAAAGGAGGTGGAGTATTAACTGTTTAGATAATTATTGCATAACTTTGAAAGCTATAACTGGATGTAGTGAAGCCTGGCTTTATCCCAGTCCCCATTGGTACTGACTTTTCTAGATGTTGCTTATTTTGTTTAACAGGGTTGATAGTTATAATTGGATTTTTGGCTTTGCTTCTGTGTCTGGGGTATTGTTGGCTATATAAACTATATTTACATATTATAGAGTTATTGTCAAAGGTCAAAAGTAGGACTTTCAGCCATCAAAGCTGATGTGTGTGTCTGAAAAATAATATCTGGTCATTTTACCAAAAATAGCTGAAAATGAATAATTCTCATCATAATTACAAAATTGAGCGATAATTGATTTTGCTTTAATTATGCGACTGATTGTAATGTGATTTTCAATTTTACTATTATTTTGATCACATCTGAGGAGCTTAGTGGAATCGGAACAATGTCTTGTTGTTTAGGAGTTTCCTATAGTTCAACAGTAAAGCGAAGTGCGTTGACAGAATTCCGCCGATACGAAGTGCTAATTCCACGCATCTACAGCAGAGATCACACTTTGAACGTCACTGCCATTGAGGTAAGTTGCACTTTCTACAGCAGATTATCTTAGTTTTCAGTCAGCTGCTCATAGGGTAGAGTTTTGGTGAATTGTGGTAGGTCAGACCGACCTTTCTTGCCAGGTTTATGTGTAAAATGAATAGCAGTCACTGCTGGTTTCATAACCATTGGCTTCAATATTAGTTGACTTTTCACCCCAGCATTTTAAAAAAATTTCTTTGCTTCAATTGGGCTGTAGTTACTTTTGAATTTATACAAGAATAAATGTTACAATAATTAATTTTCATTTTCATGTCCAGCATGCACTTACGTGGATTCGACTGTAGGCCCTACATGTCATGTTGTAGTTAGTTTTAGACCCTCCATTGAAAATATGCTTCTGTATACATTTGCACTTTGCGTATGCAATCCCACTTTCTATTGTCCCAGAGGCTTTTGTGGTGGATAAGTGGAAAGAACTGCATATTTGTTTGAAGTGTTAGCAAAACTGAAGAGGGATCTTGAGACAGGGAAGCTGTTGAGATCTTTGATTCAGTAACTCTTGCAGTTCTGCTGCCATGTGTTTGTTTTTGCCTGGCAGTGGATGGAAATATAGGTAAGACCTCCTACCTGTGGATGGATGATTTGTGTGGCATTTCTGAGAAGATAAGAAACACATCTGATTTATAATACAGCTGTATTTTCCAATTTTGGGTCTCAGACTTAGGAAGGTCCTCTACTCCTATATGGAATAATATTCTCAACATTCTTCAATTCTTGCTTAATGATACCTCTAGTTTACCCTACTTGTTCTTAGGCCTGTTGCTTGTGTTCAGCATTTGTACTGTGAAGGACATGGTTATAATAGAGTCTCTGTGGCTTGCTTTTTAGCCACATTCGAGTGTATTCAGTGATCACATTCAGTATTATCATATGGCTATTCCAGAGCCGCACATATTACTGGTACTGGAATTGAGTTTTTCTTAAACAATCTAGGCTTGTTATTGAAATTGTGATTGCACATAATATCCCATATCCAGATAACTTTTTTAGGCATTCAAGCATGTTTGTGAAAATCAAAAACACTCATCCCAGTCTTTCAAAAGGAGTGTTCATTCTCTTGATAAGTTTGGAAAAATCGTTAGTCCTATCATATTAGTTTCACGTGGTTAATGTCTCCAGTGACAGGCCTGTTCAAATTATGGCAAAGTGCTGCTTGATGATCACCAGACACTCAAAGTGGCACAATTAGTTCCTTCCTGTTTCGTGGCCTCTGCTTATGAAAGACTTGATTTCTTTACCACTGAGCATCAAGTTTATTTCTTGCTTGTCAATTATGTATTTAAGTACCCATGGTTTAGTCCTTGGTTTGTGTCACTGTGGCAAGTTTATCTGAGTAAAAGTCCATTTCCATCTTCAGTATCTGGTGAACTTTAATGCACTATGCAGTTTTGTGCGTTTCTTTGTCGATAATTACGAAAGGAAGATTGTAGGAACCGGTTCAGATGCATTGATCCATTTGGATCTATTTAAGATCAAATGTTATTAAGGATATATTGTAATAAATGAGTCATGACTGGTCACAGAGAATATGATGCACTGTGGTGGTACAGTACAGTTTGAACTGTATATATCAGGTGTCAGACTTACACAGAAATGATAATAAAATATACTGATATGTGAGTTTGTGCAAAATTTGGTTATCAAAGCATTTTCTAGATGAATTAGCCAGAATTTACAAATATTAATTAAAAATTTGAAAATTGGTCATTCTATGATTGTGCAACTAAATGTGTGTGTGTATGTGTGCAGTGAGCATGTGACTGAATTGATTTTGGACACAGTATTTTATTTTGTCTCCGTGTATTTGTAAGGAAGAATTGTTTCTTGTGGTCCATAGAAACTTGCTGCTGGCTGTTTTGTTTGACTCTGTGACCAGAGTGATAATCTTAATAGAAGGAAGGAACAGTAATAACCCTTGATGACCCTACTGAACCTACTATTTTGGAGCCTGATCAGTTAGATAAGGAATTATTTTGCTTTTACTCAATCTATTTCTTGTGAGATCAGAGCCTGAAATTCAACTCATAGGACTGTTACGATTACCTGAACAAGTAGATTATTTTAAGCAGAGAGAGAGAGAGACAGACAGACAGACAGACTGACAGACTGAGAGACAGAGGGTGGCGGTGGTAGTGGTAGCTGTATTTAGTTTTGAACTAGGATATGACCCTGTCCTTTATGAGAGTTGCATTTGCAGTTTACAATTAATCTGTATTCTCTTCTGAATAACTGACTTTACTTACTTATTGTAATTTCCTTCTAGGTTTCATTGTCTGGGTTCTGTACCATTGGCCATGCTTATTTTTTGACTACTGCTTGGATAATTATGTTATTATTACTTGTATTAAGTATTGCCATTATAATACTTAAAGTAATACTTAAAACTGTCTTCATTTGAAAGGCATTGAATGTGAAGGAGCTGTTAATTGAACTGACCCTGCTGCAGTAAGTAACTAAGTATGGTGAATACTTTTAGCACTGTTGTTCAATTTGTTGCGAGTGCTTTGGAAATTGTAATGCACAGTACAGCTCAAGTACTAACTGCTACAACAGGTTTCGCTTCTGCGCTGCTACTGCTGCCTAGTAGCTGTTGGATGTTGTTATTGCAGCTTATTTCTGGTTGCAGTGCTTAATCAAAGGCAATAACTCACACATGTGACAGCAACTCAGCTTCTCTGTCTGTCTGTCTGTCTGTCTGTCTGTCTGTCTCTCTCTCCGTCTCTGTCTCTCTCTCTCTCTCTCTCTCTCTCTCTCTCTCTCTGGTTAATGTTTTTGTTTTTATTTTGTATGCTATGGATTTATGCTGACATTTTTTCACCTTATTTGGATGTTAGTTATGTAACCTAAGCTTAGCAAATGAGGTTCAGCTAGTTTCTGTCTCTGATATTTCAGAAGATTTTCTTTCACTAACAATGGCTTTTTTCTCTCTTCTTTTTTCTTCACTTTTCATCCGCCCCCCACAAACTTCCTATAATTTTTTTTTCATCCCCCCACCAAGAATTCCTGGAACCGCCACTGGAGAGACCAGACTGTCTTCTAGAACTCTAGTACTCTTGGGATTTTGTTTTTTTCCAGTAAATATGCAAAATCTCTGGAGTTTTTAGTGTTTTCAAGAATTTATTATCTGAATAATTACTACTTTTATTATTACTATTATTTAATATTATACTCTTCTTCTTCTTCTTCTTCTTCTTCTTCTTCTTCTTCTTCTTCTTCTTCTTCTTCTTCTTCTTCTTCTTCTTCTTCTTCTTCTTCTTCTTCTTTGGATAGCCATCCCCTCACTGCAGATTGCTCTCCACAGTGCGGAAATGCCTCTTAGTGGTAGTAATAATAATAATAATAGTTGTAGTAGTATATATATAGTAGTAGTAGTATATAGTATTAGAAACACTTTTTTATGTCAATGTTATTTTTTGCCTATAGGCATATAGACCTCACCGCCGCAGTGCGTGGCTGGCTGTCCTCAGTGAGGAGATGCCTTTCCGCAGTGCGGGGATGCCACTTAGTAATAGTAGTAGTAGTAGTAGTTGTTGTAGTTGAAATAATAGTAGTAGTGCTACTGGTAGTAGTAGTAGTAGTGCTCCATTCTTACGGCAACAAAATTGGGTTGTGTGGTGCTAGCACCCACCTCTGAAATATGCAGAAATTTGTAGGGATTCTAAACATTATTTCTTTACATTTTCCTTTTGACCTCTTTGTTGGCCTATAACTTTTGATTTCTTGGAAGGAGCGACAAAATCTATGCGTTGTGTGGTTGGTTCTAAAGTTTTTTGTGAAAACCTTTAGGGTGTTCGTCTTCCTGGGATTATTTTGGTGGAATTTTCGGCTTTTCAACGGAACTTCTCGATTCAGCTGATCAGAAACAAGTGAGTTTATTTACATTTGCTGTGACTTGATTTTGAATCGAGGTCTACAAGTTCTCTTCTTACGTTGTCTGTAATGCCATAGTGCAGTCAGATTGGCATTCTCTTTCATCCCTAAGTATGCAGTTTCTGTTCATAGGAGCTGTTCTTAATGCCGCACAGTTTGAATGGTCTTGTAACTACCGGTATGACATTTACAGGGTTTTACAGTAACAGAAAACTGCTGGAGCATTTGGTCTGTCTTTTAAGTATTTCATAAAGCAGCTTGCTTGAATCTCAATAATTTGGGATATTATTATTATCATTTACTTGAAAGGTTTCGTGTTATTACCGGTATTGTTTGAATATTGAAGTCTTTGGTTGTATTTTGATTTGGTACTAAAAAAACTGACATCAGCCAATCAATCAATCAATCAATCAATCAATCAATTGTAGTTTTGTGAGCATCGTGCTACCCTTCTTTGAGTTTTGTATTTCTTGTGTTAGCATTCTAAGTTATTTTTCGAATGCTTTTTGTTTGTCAATACTTCAGTTGAATGTCAGTTTGTGTCTCACACAATAAATCAGTGGTCATATTATTTACTAGTATTATAATACTTATTGTTAATGTTATGGAGGAATTTCATGGCCAAGGGCTGCTTTTGTCTGAACACTGTTTGATTGAATTCAAGTTCATTTGATTAAATAAGTGAGAGCATTTTTGACAAATTTTATATTTTACGCTGATCTGTGGCACTTATTTCTTCTGTTGGCTTTTGGAAATTGTATAAACAGTTTTGTTTTCTGAACTTAGAATCTGAGCAATTCCAGATCTGTGACCTTTGCCCTTTGACCGTTTTGTCCTCGGTGTCTAATCAGAAACTTGAATGGCAGTGTTACTTGTCAGTATTTTTTGTTTTGGCCTTTCTGACAGGCTGACAACCTCCTTCATGGTTGCCAGTTTTGACCTCTTAGAGGCTTAAAATAATTAAAGTCAGCAGTTGCCTTGTTAGCTTTCTACATAGTACTCTTCTGTGTAGAAAGTTAATTGAGCTTGTATCCATTGTAGGGCTCAATTTATTTCTAATGTTAAGCTGCCTGTGACTTGCTATGGATATACATTTTTGCATAAAGCTTAGAGGTACTGGTTTTAAGAAATAAAGGATATACAAGGGTAATCCAGATTTCTCGGCTCTTCTTTGTTTACCGGTAATGTATAAAGTACACCAATACTAAATGGTGTACACTCTTTGATGTAATTTATATTCCTCATTTACAGAAAACAATGATTTCCAATAAACTAGTTAAATAAAATTAAAAAGTTATTTTGCAGAAGGAATTGTATAAGATTATTATCATCATCATTACCTCAACTGTGGGCTCAACGCCAGTTGGTGTCTAGTGCCATCTCCACAGTTGTCTGCCATTCTTTCCTGCTCATTGCTCTGTGGCTAAGATCCTGTAAACTGCTTCCACACCACTCCCTTCAATATCATCACACCATTTCTCCTTCCTTCCATTATTCCTGCAAACATTAGAGCTTTGATCTTTCAGTCCTCTTTCATTCTGCCTATCTGTATGTGTCTAAACAGATGGGAGTTTTATTTGTTTTACTCTTTTTGCAGGTGGTTTGCTTTGGCTCAATTCTCCTATATGGTTCTATAAGATTTGATTATAGATTAGGTAAAATGCTTATAAAGTGAGGATTGCTTTGAGTTTGCTGGAACATTTCGTCAGCCTGGGCTAAAGCAGAGAGGATGAGGTGTGGTCAAACGTTAGAGAGTAACTTGGTATTTGTTCTGCTGTCTAAAATATCTGAAATTCATAAAGCTGGTCGGTTGGTCGGTCGGTCGGTCGCCAGTCTGTCTGCCGGAGTTTGTCTGGTGTCTCTTGATTTTATATTGATCCTTCCGATTAGCACAATTTTCATATTTCATCCACTGTCACTTTAGTCTGTGGAGCAACCAGAATCTTCCATAATTTGACATGCTTTTATGTGTTTTATTTTTAACGACAGGTATTTCATTAGCGATAATTATACGGAAAAGATAATCAGAAACAGTGGAGAAGTTTATCGTGGTGATCCTCAGGTATGGGCTTCTGTTTTCGATCAGGGTGACTACCGGTATACTGTGTGATAGGCAATGTGGAAAAGAATCTGTCTGTAAAAGTAATAATTCACTGTTACTTCTTCAAGTTCAAAGTTTTTAAGGATGTTCATTGGATGCACAGTCTTGAGTGCTTCTGTCTTCACTTGTCGTATAGGCAGTGTTACTTTGCCCTGAGGCACTGTTTTGCCATTCCCCCACCCCCTACTTTCATCTTTTATATCCTTACTGGGCATTTATCTGATGAAGATTCAGATTTACACTGGTGGCATTTTGGTTTGGCCGTAGATTGCTGACACTGAATCTAAATTGCAGCTGTGGAAACGGAGGCAGGGACTCAGATTATTACTATCTACAGTAGAACCTTGTTATAAGGGACTAGTAATAAGTTATAGTTATATAGTTATCAGTTATAACATATACGGCTCTATAATGGTCCCGTGTTGTGCGCCTCCGTATTGGATGGCATTGGATATAACGTACCTCAGATGTAGCACACTAAGTTGTACAGACATGCTAGCTAAGTAAGTTATAAAAAAAGTGATACTGTAACTGATTCTTCTGTGGCTAAATTTCAGCAGTGGAAATGAGGCAGGGTATCAGACTACCACTGATTTGTTTAATTTACACATCTCAGGGATCATTTATAGGTTCAAACTGAAGTGGAAAAGACTGTTATGGAAAATTGTACAAATGCAGTTGGATAGCCATTCAAAATACATGGAGATTCAGGTAGACAGTTAGCCATGCTGCTGTTTGTGTTGTCATGCAGTGTAGAAATGAGAAAAGGTTTATTGGGGGAGGATTAGTGAAGTGACAGCCATTTGTGCAGAGTAAAGTGGTTATTGTGTTTCAATGGATCCACTCATGTCACAAATTAATTGCCTCAGTGCAGAAAAAGTACCAGAGATAGTAGTCAACAAAAATTGGCTTCTGGGAAATTGATGAGAAAAATTGGGTCTGTCTTCAAGAATTCTGATGATTTTTCCCCATCAGGCATTACGGCCACAATGCACAATAACATTCAAATTTTTCTTTCTTTAAAAATCCATGTTTTGCAGTTTCTACCTTGGTAGATGTTCTGTTTGTGATACAAATTTCCTTTTAAGGAAAATAGGAAATTCGTGTTTCACACTTTCTGCTTTGGTAGATTTTTGAGCGTGTGTGCATGATACAATTTTCAGATTGAGCGTACCTGTTACTACACTGGCCATCTGGTGGGACATCAGACATTTAGGGCATCATTCAGTGCCTGTAGTGGGTTGAGGTAAGGTCCAAATGATGATGATGATGACGATGATAATTGTTGATGACGATGATGATGATGATGACAGTGGTATGCTTATTGTTTTATACAAGGCTGCTTGCTTTTAGCAACAGTCTATGGGATGCTTGCACTTTGTAGGTTTTTGTTCTTTTGTATCCGGATTTAAACTCGTTGGATACTGATTTACCTGTTAGATTATCACTCCTTGATGTTGCAGTGTTTCTAATCATTCATCAGTAACTGTCAACATCTGCTACATAATTATACTGTTAATTTCTTGTATGATTTGTTGTAACAGGTTTTGAGCGTTTTTTTTCTAATACGGTATTAATGACTCTTTATTTGTACTTGCTGAGGAAAGGTAAAGGTAGGTCCCGTACTCGAGTCCGACCGTTGGGTTCCGGCGCTTATCTCCGGCCTGGGCAATCAGCGACGTACCTAGGTGGTATAAGCCATTAATCTGGGGTAGGTTGCCATTACTTTCCCCAGACCCACGTTTTACTTAGCAGCTTAACACTGATCCTCAGTTTACCACTACCCTCTAGTGAGTAAGGCTGAGTTGACCTTAGGGCTCCTGTGGGAGTTGAACCCGCGACCTTCTGCTCCATCGTCCAGCGTTGTACAGGTACTTATTTTCCGGGTTTTCGTGGCTTCCAATCATCTACCAGAATTTTCAAAACTTTCCTATGAAGTATGGGATTGCTGGTAGCTTGTGTACTGGGTACTAGTTCTTGAGTATTAACCTGACCTCTTGTGTTGCTTTTACAGGGGCTATGTCAGGACAGACACCGATACTTTTCACCTGGAACCTTGGGACTGGAGCTCCTCTGGTCGTCATTATGCTTTTCGGGATTCAGATTACACTGGACTTAACCTAAGCTGTGGTCAGTTGTTTGGAATTATAAAATGTGTACAGAACTGGGCAGCAAGAACTGTTGTGACATTCATGCACGCATGCTTATTTGTATAATAATTATATTCATATCTGATATTCTGTGCAGGCTGTCATTTTAAATGCCCCACTGCCCTATGGGATAAACCGGCCACTACACATTACGTAGAGCTATTCCAAGGCAAACTGAGTGTCTAACAACAAGCACCTACTGTATTTGCACCTACGGTACATCTTTCGAAAGTGCTATACTATAGAGCATATTGACAAGATTTTACTTACTTTCTCACTTCCACGCTTATTCACTTTCTTTAAATGCATGGGTTGCTTTATTTGCCATTGGTTGCTTTCATGTTTGCCAATTTTTTCACTTTTGCTATTGGTTTTCTTGTTTATTTACTTGGGACCGTTAATGAAGAGTCGTGAAAGTTGTTGAGCCGCCCTGCATTAGAAATAGTCCACAATATTGTCTGTGCCCCATTTCCAGCAGTATTGGACCTTGTTATTTGCTCCAGTACATATACTTATAATGTGTGTGTGTGTGTGTGTGCTTGCACTCTATATTCTGCTCTGTCAGCCTTTATTTGTTGGCATTAGGATGCAGAAATAATGAAATAGAGTAATATTGAAGGGTATCCAGCTTCCAAATGGTTTTGCTGTCTGTTTTCCTTCTGACCTGTAACCAAATCTTAGTGGTTGGTTCTCTGGCTGTAGACTTCACCGTGCATTAGTACTATAGATATATCCCTGTAGCTATATCTGGGATGGTTTTAGTTTTCATATTTGGGCCTTTGACAGTCTGGTTTGGAGCAAAATGTAGGCACAAGTCCTGCTACAATGCCACCTGTTGTTAGTGACATGTGGTGCCACCTGTTGACAATTCATTGCAATTATTTTGCTGATATTGTAACACAGAGAAACAATTTTTCTCAGTTACCTTACTTTAAACCATATGAAATTGACAAAATTGTAAACAATTATGTAATTTCTGACTGTGTAAATTGTACATAATGAATAACAAATTCAATTTCTGTTCTGCATCCTTTGTGCTTAATGTTTGCATTACCTGCTTTTTTCTAAGATAGATGATCAGGATTGTTACTTGGTGTACATAGAAAAGAATGAGAATTAAATATTTGGCACTAAAATCTATTCCTGTTGACCACTATTGGCTTCAATTGAAAGTCAGTCCTACAGAAATGCCAAACTTATGGAGGTTGTAATGCTGTTAAAGAAAATAGATACACCTGGAGTGAACTAGAACGCCTGGCAGCAGATATGTTCCACCTGGGAGCAAGTGCAAATGGCTGAAGAAGAAGAAGAAGAAGAAGAAAAAAGAAGAAGAAGAAAATGAAGAAGAAGAGGAGGAAGAAGGAGGAGGAGGAGGAAGAAGAAGAAGAAGAATGGTGTTGGTACTGTTTCAGATGAATTTACATTCTGGTTGTCATGTCTTTGGAGACATGGTGTTGAGGTTTGGTGCAGGATGTGGACAAGGATTTTAATTTAAAGGGGTGAGCTACCCTTTTCCCAAGTGATGAAACAACAGAGAGCCACTTGTTGGCTTAGTAATCTGCACTAATAAGAATAACATTTATTGCCATGGTCTATTAGATAAGTAGTCTTGCCCATTACCCCAGAAGATCTGTTTTGTGTCCAACATACATTAATGGGCAGAAGAGGTTTTTATCCATTTCTAATGGTTTAATTTTGGCCTCATTCATATTGAAATTGTAATTATTTATTTCATTATGTTGATGATTTTAGGTCATAAAGGTCAAAATTTGAATGGACGAATTGGAAGGTCGATAGAAGAGTATGTCGAACAGGTTGGTCAACAAACTTTGAAAAAAAATTTAACAGAAGTTATTGTTGAATGATTTTATAAGATTTTGTAATAGCTGACAATTCAGCATTTGTGAAAATGTTTGTTCAATAGTGTCTGTGATATCTGGAATTTTGTAATGAGTTACATTCTGTCAGTTGAATTGTATTTTCAGTCTAATGCAAATTAATTATCAGCCAAGTTTTTTGGCATCTGTTTTTAGTGTTGACATTTTATTTTATTTCAGATACGAGGTTCCTCTGGAAGCTGGATGTACGATAACAAAACTAGAATCGTTGAGCTCTATATGGCGGCAGATTACGCTGAGGTTAGCGGTTGTTTTGCGGACATCTTTTGCTGGCTTACTTTGGTGATGCAAATTGGAAAGACACTGTAGTCAACAGACTTCTGGTTGAGTTTGCATCAAATATATTTACTATATAATGTCAGAAAGCAAGAAGTGGTAGAGAAGTGCAGATTGTAAATAAGTTAAATCTCGTGAATGTGTGTATGAATGAATGTATATGCGTGTGTGTGTGTATATATATATATATATATATAATTTCTGTATTTTTCAAATAAATGAGAATATTTTGGTGGCAAAGTAGTAAAAGCGTTTTTTGCTGTTTGTTTTTTCTCTAGTTTGCTTCGTTCCGAGGTAACGCAACAAAGGTGTTTAGGCGGATGAAGGAGATTGTCAACATCGTCAACTCAGTAAGAAATTGCTGCCTCCCTCCAAGCTTTATGGTGCTCTATAACTTTTTGTAATGAGAGAAATTTATTTCGTTTTTATATTTCAATGCATGATGTATTAATTTTGCGGGTTTTAATTATTTTATATCATAATCTCGATGTTCCAGTGTTCCACCCAACTCTCAAACTTCGTGTGTGTGTGTGTGTGTTTGTGTGTTTATTTTGATGAAATGGTTGTTTTTGTATTTTTGTGTCTTCAATGCTATAGCAGTCATGAGTTACTTCAATATCTGTAGATTTGTGATGCATTTTTGATGTATGATACAATGTGTGAGTGTTTGTTTGTGTGTGTGTGTGTGCATGCACCTATCAAACATTATTTGGCACAGGAGCACTATAAATACCAAGGAATGAATGAATGAATGAATGTGTGTGTGTGTGTGTGTGTGTAATATGAATATAATTTTGAAAGGGAAATAATTGGTTACAATTTTAGTGATTTTTGTTGTGTAGCTTTACATTCGGATGAACATTTTGGTGGTGCTGGTGGGCGCTGAGGTCTGGGAGGAGGACAGGATGGACGTGGTCGTCAGCACCGACAAGACGCTGACCAACTTTCTCGATTATCGCCGGTTCAAAATCAGTCCGAGGCACCAGAATGATAACGCTCAGCTTATCACGTAGGTCCACTCCGGCGATAGGAACATAAAGCAGTGGCATAGTCTGTGGACCGTGTTAGAATTTCAGGCCAAGGCATTGCAGTTGTGAATTTCAGATCTGGTTGTTGATATGTCGGGTGTGGTTTGGTTTCCTTACCTTTCATTTGTTAAGCGTGAACTGTATCGGGCGTGATTTTAGTATTGGGAGCAAAATTATTGATAATGCTGATAACACCCTGTTATATTCACATATCCTTCACTCACGGTGGACCACAATTTAGAAATATGCCCTTTTGATTCTTGTTAGGTCACGGGGCAACTGAATGAAAGCAGAAGTTTACCCCTATTTTGTCACTGTCACTATTTTATTATTTTATTATTTTTATTGTTTTATCTTTTTAATTTAAATATTTATATGTGTCAATTCTGCCCTCAGAAGTCCGCTGGAGCCCTGAACCTGACGATTGCGGTGGCAAATATAAAATTGGGGTGGTAGGAAATATATTTTGAACTTGGCATTACCGTATTACCTGCAGCAGCTGCCCTCGATGTAAAATTCACCTGCGTGCAGCATTTTAGAAATTATTTATCTTTTATTCTGAGTTGTTTTGTTCTGTGTTTCAGCGGGCGTATTTCCAACGAGGGCATTACGGGCAAAGCTCCCATAATGACCATGTGCACGTTGCAGTATTCCGGTGGTGTTACAACGGTCAGTACTGTTTGCTGCTTTATTTTTATTATTTGAAGTTCTCACAGTAGTCGAATGCAAACTCTATTGGTATTTTAAAAACTCTGTTTCTTCTCTTTCTATGCTGAGTAGAACAGGACCACAGAACTTGTGGTGCCCCCAATCAACTGCCACTCATTGCATCTGCCATTCCTGCCATGCATGCTCTTATTGACTTTGTATAACTAGGAAGGAAGTTCTAAGTTCTTATTCTGCAGTGCGAAGGTTATAATCCTCAGCTGAAATTATGCATGCATATATTATACATTAGAGCACTCTATGCATACACAAAGAAGGCAAGAGAGGAAGAGGAAGGTCCAGGAAAAAGTGGATGGATAGCATCAAAGATGACTTCGAAAGATACCAGACATCAGTAATCAATGGAAAGAGATTAACAAATGGAAACAGATAAATAGAGAAGTTTCATATCTAGCTATTGCCGCTAATGAGCTGGCAGAAAGCAACTATGATGATTATGATGATGCTGATGATGATGATGATGATGATGTTATACATAGGTTTTAAGAGTTGCATTATCTCCATACCCTAAGTGTGCCACTGATTATATGGATGTAATGTTTGTCTAGGACTACACTTCACTGATCGGTCCAGTTGCTTCTGCTTTGGCGCACCAGTTGGGCCATAACCTGGGCCTCCTTCACGACACTGAACTCTGTGATTGTCAAGGCAACCAATGTATCATGTCTGCCTTTAGTGGGTAAAATACATTAATTTGATCCAGAGTAATATGATTCTTAGCTATCGATCTGTCATTGTGGTTACCCTTCCAAGTGTTTGTTGGCTTGCCTAATTTTCTTGAGCTTGCAAAGACTTGTATTGTATTTGGGAAAGGTGGTTCCTGGAAGATTTGGGCAGAATAATTTTGTTTCCTTTGACTTGATCGTGTCATCGTAAGCTTCCAAATTTTCTACTCGTGACTTTTAGTGAAGTGTGAAGTATTTACCAAAATTTTCTTTAAATTGCACCTTGCCCCACCAAAACAATGGCTGCATATCAGGTACTGCATGACTTTTAGTAGTATTTGTTTAATCCAACATATTTTTACTTGATATTTGCCAATATAGGTATCCAAAGATGAACCTATGTTCCATAGTTTGAGCCTGCATACTCAGGTGTCATGGCAGAATCTACTCTTTGAATATCAAATTCTTGAAACAGGTGTCATTGTGTATATATATATATATACATACATATATATATATACATACATACACACTCTATATATATATATATACTTAACAATGTTTTAAAATGTTGGTAAATAATACTGAAATAATAATATTTTGCTGATTTTAGGGGACGGGGCATTGCAACTAAGTGGTCCGACTGTTCAAAGCAGCAGTTTTCCGATGCCTTTCACCAGGGAATGGATTACTGTTTGCTTGATAAGCCTCCTGCCGCTTCTGGTGACGCTGTATGTGGCAATGGAGTGGCTGAAGAGGGAGAAGACTGCGACTGTGGCTTGCCTGAGGTACTCTATTTATCTTATGCATTGAAATATGGCTATTGTTGAGATAGCCAGGGTGCAATTTGTAGGCGGGGAAGGGGGATTTCCCCCCCACTGTCCAACTGAATCCCCCCTACTGCTACATCCTCCACAACTACATCCCCCCACTGCTACACTTCCTCAACAACTACATCCCCAAGCTCAACATATTTCCCCCTCCACTGATCCAGTGATCCAGGCCACAAATCGCACCCTGGAGATAGCCCCTGACAGATTTTCTTAGTAGTTTTTTTCATTGATTACTTACAATTACAAGTTTGTTTTCCTGTAATAATTAATAGGTTTTGTCAGGAAAAGTTTGGGCTTTCTTAATAGGATACGTATTATTTTTAACTGGTTTAATGAAGTCTTTTTATGAATGCTGCACCAATACCGTAATTATAGTACCGGTAGTCTTTGTATGAGATTGTGTTATCTTTTTGTTTTGTTGCAAAATGTTAATGTGATGTGTGATTGAAATTTGGAATTCTGGTAATGTTATTACTCTGTAGGACTGCTCCAATCATTGCTGCAACGCAAGTTCCTGTACTGTGATGGGTAATGCAACATGTGCAGCTGGTGGCTGTTGCGATCTGCTAACATGTCAGGTTGGCTTCAATACAGATGTTCTCATGATCTATGTATACATTGGATATATTTGTTGTGTGTTGTTAAAAGAGTTTTCAAGTAGGCTTTTTCTTTCAACGATGTTTTCTTTTATTCAGACATATATTGTAAAATATATTCTTACAAAATGATCAGTTGAGATGTTAAAGCTCTTTTGTTGTGGGCCTCAGAGCCTTGTTACAGCGCTATAAAAATCGTCCATGAATGAATGAATGAATGAATGAATGAAAATGAATGCAAGCATTCTCTTATCAACAATCTATCATGTCACAAAATATCCCTCCCCAAAATAATTTTGATCAAGCATTAAATCAAAGGTTTCAGCAAACAGGTTTTATGTGTTTTCAGGGCATTTTGGCACAAGTGTGTTTATAATACTGTTGCTTTTGTTGTCAGTTGCAACTGGCTACCACGGAGTGTCGGATGTCGAAAAGTGATTGCGACTTGAGTGAATACTGTGACGGCGTCAATCCATTTTGTCCGACAGACGTTTATTCAGTTGATGGCAGTCAATGCAGTATCAACGCAGTACGAACTTCTCAACTTTTATGGCAATACTTGGTTCTTTTAAACACTGTTGTGCATTCCAATGAAAATGGAAGCACAAGAAAATGTGGTCTTAATTCGTTTCATCATTCTTCTGATTTTTGCATATCTACAGTATAACCTGGCGGGAAGATAGATGAGTGGTAATATCATAACGGTTCAATCCGTAGGAGCCCCTAAGGTCGACTCAGCCTTAACAGAGGGCGGTAGTAAATCAAAATAGTCCTTCCATATGCTAATATCAAACATGGGAATCTGATTTTATAATGGGCATTGTCAATGCCTAGGGTGAAAATTTACTTTTTTTGTGTAACAATAGTCCTTCCATATGCTAATATCAAACAGGGAATCGATTTTATAATATTTTTGTCGTCTATTAAACCTGTGATACAAGGAAGCAGTTATCTTAAGACACCATTCATCTCTCGGTAGAGTTTGTAGTCATTTTACAGAGAATAGATTTTTGAAAGACTGCGTATTGTGTAGTTTGAAATGGCTCACCACTTTTGTGGCATTTTGAATGCCGTAGAATAAAATTGAGACAGAATATATTGACAATTCTAGTACAGTTTGACACAACAAAGATGGGGACACAAGAATATGTGGTTTTAATTCGTTTCATCACTCTTCTGAATTTTTGATATCTCCAGTATAACCCACTGTAACTATAGCCCTTTCATAGGCTAATGTCAAACAGGGAATCGATATTGTAATATTTTTGTCGTCTATTAAATGATTCTTTAAAAAACATGAATTTCTGCGATACAAGGAACCAGTTGTCTTAAGACACGGCTTATCTCTCAATCGTCTTTGTAGACATTTTAGAGAGAATAGATTTTTGAAATACTGTGTATATTGTCATTTTAAATGGCTCCCTATAATATGATAATGATAATGATATAATAGAATAATAATGTTGCTTCTTTTGTTATTGACCAATGGAGTGCTGTTGACAACTGTTCTTGTTTCTTGCTAGGTGAAGTCATTCTGCTACCGTGGAAAGTGCAAATCTCATGACAGCCAGTGTAAACTTCTGTGGGGTGCAACAGGCCAGACCTCCCACGACCTCTGCTTCGAACAATACAACATCCTGGGAAACGTCAGCGGACACTGTGGCGCCGACTGGCTCAACAGTAAACCGACGTTCAGAAGATGTGAACCCGAGTACGAGAGATACGTTTGTTATAAATTTCAGCAGACTGCATTTGATTTGGACTTCTTGTTGTACCTTAGGAAGTTTGATGGGAAGTTTGAGTTTGATTAATGGTGCTAGATTAATTAGAAGCAGGTAGTAATGTTTTGCCTATTTCTGGTAAGAAATCTGATTCTTTCTCACAGATCTGGAATTGTTTGGGATTGCGCTATGTGTAGTCTTTTTATTTGTGTTCTTAGGAGATGTAGCCCATGTGACTATATCAGCTTTGCATCTGCTCTGCAATTTATTTGGACAGTAGCATAACACTGAACCACATGGCTCAATCTCACTTAGGTTCCTATGACTCCATGTTGGCCATATTGTTGTTGTGCCATTCTAGATAGGCAAGCTTTGCACGGTGTTGTACATGCTAAGTGAGTATTTTTTTCACTTAGAAATACTGCGTTAAACTTGCTATTATGTCGCTTAATACTGAGACATCCGCACATTAAAGTCTTACTGTTAAAAGGGTCTTTGTGTCTAGGAATGCCATTTGTGGAATGCTTCACTGTCACCACCTGAACGAGAAGCTGATGTTCTGGAAGGAGAACCTGGCTTATAGTCTACCAGAGGCCAGCGTTACGGTTGGCGGTGCCAGGCACGAGTGCAGAGGAGCCATCGTGGACGTCGGTCTCGGAGTCCCGGATCCCGGAATGGTCCCAAACGGAGCTGCCTGTGGAAAGGGAAAGGTTATGTTTCCGCCGCTGATTTTGTAGCGATGGCTGTTGTAGCTGTTTCAAGTTCATTATGCACGTTTTCAATAATAATGTTGCACATTTATTTCAATAATGAATATTTTTCTGAAGGATTACTTCAACCTGCTCACAATGTGACTACTGTAAAATGCAAAAATGAAGGAAAATATCGAGATTTTCATACTGAGGAAGATCTCAGCATGAGTTTAGAATGTTATGATCTAGTGTTGTTGTATGGTTTGTGATTGTTTGTTGTAGACTTGCTTCAACCAGCAATGTTTGGATGTTCGGTCTGCGTTTCCGAGCTTATGTCCCGACTGTCACGGACATGGCGTACGTTGATACAGGCTCTGAAAAATTTGACTTACAGAATAATATCAGGATTAGCGTACAGTCAATCAGATTTTGACTTTTAATCTAAGGTGTGACTATAGTTAAGATGAAGGAAGGTTAGTTGAAAGAAATGTTGTATCTGTAGCAGGCTTTTCCAAGTTCATTTCTATCCAGGACTTTTCTAAATGTAGGTTATGTAATGAATTATTGGAAGAAAAGGAACAACTTTGTGGATAGTTTTTTTCCAGCAGCTGTGAAATAATTCATCGTCATAGGTTATTACTATTACATTACTTTATGCTTGGAAATAGACTTGGATAGCTTCACCAGTTATATAGTCATGTTGGCTGTCTGTGGTAGATATGCAACAGCATTGGACAGTGTCACTGTTACGCCGGATATGCGCCGCCTTACTGTGACAGGTCTGGCAATGGTGGTAGTTTGCATGGTGGTCCCATAAAGATCTACTCTGGTGAGACATCTGAATTAGATTGAACTAATGGTACGATTAGAATCTACGTTTGCCCTGCGTTTTGGTGCTTGTTTCTCTACAATTGTATATCCAACAATAATTTTGAATTGACTTCCAGAAGTTACAAAGTGAATCCTCTTAGTTACTCTCTTGAAACGAGCCTTTTCTCTCACCAACCATTTTTTGTCACAGATGTCAAATGATGAAATGTAGCAAAAGACTATGCAAGTCTTGTGGTTCAGGGTAGTCAGTTAGGTGGTCATTGCTAAGAAAAAAACAGGCTACATACTCGAAATGTATAAATCTCGAAGGTACTTTTGCCAGAAAGTTTTATTGAAACTTTTTTGTAGGGAAGTCGAAAATTAAGCTTAGATACGGTTAAGCTATCAAAATTTAACACGACTGAAAGTCATTATTGTATTTATCTGCAGTTTTTCATTTGTTGATTTTGATGATATGATTTTGATGTTGAAGCGTCAGAGAGTGACGTGGGGCTTATTGTTGGACTCTGTGTTTTCTTTCTGCTCCTTCTCCTGCTTCTCCTTCTGCTCGCGTTCTGCATATTCCGACATCGTCAGCGGATGAAGTACTGTTGGGTTCAACGGCAACCGGACAATTACAGGTCGACGTCACTTACAATTACTTACTTACTTGCTCGACAACGTAGGCTAGATTGGCAGCACTCTATGTGGTGGATAATAGAATGCGAAAGTACTGTTGTTGTCATCGACTGTCTTTAGCTCATAGCAGATTTTTTTGTATGACCTTGATTTCTGATTTCTAATGGTAATGCTAATAATGGTGGTGATGGTGGTGATGATGATGATGACAGTGACAGTGATGATAAGATGATCTTGCTTTGATTCTGTTGGTCTGTGATTTTGCTTTGAGTTGGAATTATAGTACCGTAATTGATGCGGTACTACTACTATTACTGCTGCTGCTGCTGCTGCTACTGCTACTACTACTACTACAGTGGCATATCTGTATGACTGTGTTATGGGTGTATTTTTCTCATGCTGTTATTTAGTGCAGAATTGATTTATTTCAGTTCCGTTGAAAATGTCAACATCTGCGTGACAGATTCATTTGAAGTCACCGCTTCAGAAGCACAGAGCAACAATTTGAATCCTCCATCTAAAGTGGAAGAAGTGAGCGTACATTCCAGTGTTCCGGTTCCACCGCCAAAGGTGGATCCGGAAGCGACGCTACCGTCTCGCCGTCCCGTTCTTCCGTCGCGACCCATGTCGGTCGTCTTGCGTCCCAATCCGCCGTCGAGAGCGTCGCAGGCAAAACGCGCTTCAAGTATCACGACGCAGGACATTTCCAGTCCCCTTTTCGTCAGCAGCACAAACATCAACCTGAACTCGACCCTTCCTCTGTCGAAGATCAAAAGCGGCGAGTTTCACAGCGGCCTGAGAAAGACGGACGGCGTGGAGCAGAGATCGGGCAACGACATCGACGACGCTCATACGAAAACCCTGCCAAACCTGTCTCCGAGACTTCGAGGAACTCCGTTGGATTCTAGACACGTTGGTGTTCGTAGCAGCTGCGTTGGCGCTCCACCGTCCGAACTGTGTTTTAGTCCGACGTCCAACGCCGATACTTCCGTCCGGTTTACCAGGCCGCAGCCGTCTCTTCCGGTCGTGGAAAATGTGTATGAGGAAATCAAGCCGGCGCCGGTATGTCCGAAGATCGCGCCGCCAAACCCACCGATTTCTCAGCCGAAACTTTCCGCCCGCGACCCGCACCAGAGAGGATCACAGGTCGGAGGTGCGTCCGACGGAGGCGTTGTTCCGCCGGGAGAACGGCCAACGCCAGCCGAACAGGTGTCAGTGAGAAGTCAAAGACAAAACCGAGCGTCAGAATCGGGGATAAGGAAACGGAAGAGCAGAAGCTAAGAGCGGGCGTTGCCAAGGGCGATGACATAACCCGAGCCACAAGACAACCGCGACGTAACAGCAACCGTTCCTCGTCGACGCGTTCTTCGGCAGCAAATAACGATACATCTGCGAGCGTTCCTCTGAACTCCGATTTTAAACAGCGAAAAGTGCCAAGAGAACGAACCATGCAGAACTAGGCAGAAACGAACCGTTTGACTGGTTTTGAAAATCGAAAAGTTACAAAGAACAAAGAACAGTTACTGAACGGCACACGATATTTACGAAGCGATTGCTTCACTGGTTTGTTATTTGTATGGGTCCATCCGTTTAGTACGTACGCACTGAGGCGGGTGGGGGGGTTGGATTTAGGAAATTTTGCGTATGTACGGTGTGCAAATGAGGGAAGGGATTTGAAAATATGCCTCTTTTTGCGTACATACTATATGGATGAGCCCTTGTATCCCAATGCAGTTAGACTTGTGGTCTGTCTGCGATGAGACCCCTAGTCTTGGCAATCATGACCTGTGTTATTTCGCACTTGACCGTATCTTAGTATTGCGCAAGGAATTGTACATAATTTGCGACCTTCCATTTATAACTGACACTGCATGTCAAGGATCGCTGACAGTGAAGTATTTGTACGAACTTTGACTGCACTGCGTAATGGCGCATTGTTCCATGTCATGTGAAGTTAATTTTGGTGCTGTACCTTTTGTTGAAACATTGTGTTTACGTTTCTAAAATTAGCTGAGGATGTCTGATATGACTCCAGGTCTCAGTTAATAAATACATCAAACCGTTTTACCAATATCCAATGATCAGACCTGTGCTATAGATAAATGCAATTGTAGATTTGTGTAATGTATTGCACGTTTTCTGACTATTAGATACATGTAGTTTTACTGCTTCTTATACCAATGAGTTGGAACAGTTGAATTTCACAAAATGGTACCAGTTAATTATTTATAAGGAACTGGTTTAGGTATTCTGGCTTGAATTATTAAGCAGTTGAATGTGACAATAATCAGGTTTAACTGTTCTATTATGGAGTCAAGTATAAGTGTTTCTAGTCTGTGAAGTGTTGACTCAAATCTTTCTTAAGAGAATCTTTGTACTGTTTTTTGTTCTATGGCTCAGATTTCTATGTTGGATTGTATAGAAGTTGAAATTACACAATTCTCAACATTACTTGAAAGAATTCTGGCTCTCTGCGGGGGTTTTATTTTTGACAGAGTAATAGAAAAAACAGATTTTCAAGAGAATTTTTGGATTATTTTATTAGAAGTGTAACTTCACCTGACTGGCTTTGAAATTTTGTAGTCCTGATATGCAAAGTATTTATTTTATTTTTCTGCTAATGTTTAATTACTAACATAATATATTTTTGCTTTTGCATTTGAGTATTTTTAATCTAGTTATAAAAGATAATGGTTTTAGTCAAGCAATCTGAGTTCTGTTCTGTGTTATATTATTCTTGTAGGCAAATCTAAATTATGCTGAAAAATTCTTATGTGCTATGTCTTGTCTTAACTTTCCTTTTACATAAATTATGTTCAATGCAGCAATTGGTTAGCTGTGAAAATATGCAACAGCAGAGTTTTATCGATTTCTATTGTGAATACATGTCTAACCTTTGACCTTCAGCAACATAGCAACTGGTGGAGACTTAGTCAGCAACAGGGATATTTTTACACCCCCTAATGCCCACCCAACACCCTCCCCCAATTTGAGACCGACACCCCCAATTTCAGTCATGGGATGATTTTTTTGGCAGAGGAATTTACTGACACCCCCCCCCCAATTGATAATCCTAGAAATAACCCTGACCAGCAGACAAAAATATCACTAATGCTTTCTATCGATTGTATTTCTTTCATCTTATGAATTTATTGTTAATTACAAAACCAGTGGTGTGTGTGTGTTTGTGTGTTCATTTGTGTTCATTTTAGACTGTTAGAGGCTGGGAATGAAATAAGTGAAATTGTCCAACTGCAGTTTCAATATAGGTAGTGATGAATTTTTATTCAGAGTTATTTTTCTTTAATAAGTGAGATCATCCTCTTGTATGAGTCATTTTGTATCCTATGGTTTAGATTTTGTTTGTATGGTTTTCAGCTTCATTTCATCTGGTGTCTGTTATCTTTGCTGTTTCGATCAAGTGAACTTGAAGACATTGATTTCTGTTCTCGATTATTATGCGCGTGTTAGAATAATTGCTGTACGAAAACTTATGCATACAGTCAAACCTGTGTAGCGTCACTCCTATCGATGTCAAGCAATTTGCTTCCCTCGTCAGAGCTGTATGACCCAAACTTGGGGTCGGTAACGCGGCGAGAGGAACGGAAGGAAGCTAGGCGGGAGGAGGCAACGGAGTAGCAGGAGAAAGCTCGAAGAAACCGGAGCTGGTCTTCGTCTTCGGCGTTAATTACCGACGAGAATTACGGTGTCGGGACTCCTTTCGATCGACGAGACTTAAAGATTTGGTCGTCATGGGAAAGGGAGGCAGAGGAGCACAGGATCTCGGGGCTGTGGACGTAATCTCATGGGATGAAATAAAGAAGCACTCAAAGGATGAAGACAGGTGGATTGTCATTGATGGAACTGTGTACGATGTATCCAAATGGGCGAAGCGACACCCGGGAGGGCCTCGGATAATCGGTCACTACGCTGGACAGGATGCGACAGAAGCATTCAGAGCCTTCCATACTGACTTCAAACGGGTTTCCAAATACATGACTCCTCTTGGCATCGGAAGTGCGGAAAAATCGAAGAAAATTGACGAGGAGGAAATCAAAAGAGATTTCGTTGAACTTCGAAGAAGAGCTGAGAAAATGGATCTTTTTACTCCTAGCAAAGTTTTCTTCACCTTCATTGTTGGGCACCTGATTTTCTTTGAGATACTCGCCTACCTTCAGTGGTTTTCACACAGGCTTACTTAGCCTCCTAAACCACTTAAAATCACATTATTATTATTAAACTTTGCCAAAAGCCATATAAGTGGGATTAGTTGGGTAGGCTTAAGCCTACCCTAGCCTTTAATAAAATCCGCCTATGTTGGTATGCATACCATTGTCACATTACCAAATTTGGGGGGTGTCGACCTCGAATGGGCAGTGGCGGCTCTAGGATTTGGCAAGTGGGGGGCCGTTGGGGTGGCAACTTCTAATCATGGGGGGGGCCAACCATTTGTTGTTTAATGTTTTTAGCATTAAGTATAGGGTCCCAACTGGGGGGCCAGGCACTCAATAGGGGGCACTGCCCCCCGGTGGAGCCGCCACTGCGAATGGGGGTGTTGGGGTTGTTAGGGGTGTAAAAATATCCCTGTTCATGCACTTGATGTCCTATTGTAAATGGTTAGTAAAGGTCCCAACGAGCATGGGGCTGTAGATTTTCTGAAAATATTCGGAATATATCGAATTCTTTCATTTATATATTAATGCATATTTTCCTATTGAAATTGCTAGGAATGCTTGAAGCAAAGCTATTCTACCAACCATTCGACAGAAAGTCTTAAGTTCTACAACAACAAGATAATGCATACGTCTATGCTAATCAACACAATGTAAGCACAATATAATAATAATAATAATTATTATTATTATAACTGCATCATTGGGATGTGTCCTATGCGAGAACCACCGTAGGTACAAGACAAATTAATGCAAATTGTCGCAAAAATAGGCTTATGGACAACATTACCCATGGAGAAATTGATGTCCCGTAGTCATAACAAAAATTGTTCCAGTGTAACCGCCTTTTTCACAAAACCCGAATCGCTGGAAGTTTTTGCCATGGAAGTGGGGCCTACGTGTGTAAAATTGGGGGCTGTTTTCCAAAACCTGAGTAATCCCTCGACTTACGGGTATAGGTGTGGGTTGTATAGGCCTAATGATCCAAGAGGAAAAGTGGGGGTTGGAGGTTTTAGCAATGGCAACCGGGTCTAACTCTTCAAAACGAGAGTCACACTAACTAGGCTTTGGGTTATTGTTATTAGTATTAGTATTGAACTTCTATAGCGCCCTTTAGTGATGCACTTGGCATCAGTCGATGGTCGCTCGTTGATTGAATCCCTCATTGTCAAACCCAATAAGCAGGTCCCATTCTACATTGGTTGAAGAAGACTTGAACTCCACTGGTCTATTATGCCTATGGTCTTCTCCGTAACACGTCCCACATTTCTCGGGGACAGACCCAGGGCCATTTTAAGGCGCAGGCATGGTGGGCACGTGCCTAGAGCCCCAAGAAATATAAGGGGCCCCGTGGGGGTGAGAAAAATAAATTGAAAAAAGGTCATCACCGCTTTGTCTTGTTTGAATGCCAGGATAAGGGTCCGTTAAACTTTTCAAAACGGCACTGGACTGACCCCCATGTGT